>JAHTLZ010004507.1:0-10237 GCA_023846285.1 Phrynocephalus versicolor | reverse complement strand
AAGTCGTCTTGTCCTCTCTCAACCGCGGAACCGCTTATAGACTTTTCGGAACCCTTACAATATACTGTATCCTGCCTGCATATACTGCAGGTTAGTGCTGGGGCATATGCTTTGCTCTGTCTGTTTTCTGCTGTGTCCCATTATAAATATGATTTATTTTGTTCTTAAGACGGGGGTGTAAAAAACTCCAAGCCATGCTACAAGAATGCCTGAAGCTGCAGCCTCAAGAACACTGGGATCATCTCTCAAATACATACCATCAGTTTTGGGAATCTTGTTGGCAATTCTTTTGCACTACCCATGAAAGGGTAATACTAAGCTTGAAGAAATGGGAATTTATCTTTGAAAGCTTGCCACTTATATTTTTCAGTTGTCCAATCACCTATCTTAACCTTTGTGTAATCTTTGGGGACCCAATGGCCTTATTCTTGTTTTTTAATGATGTATCAGTGTCCCCAAACGAACAAAGGCCAAGTGTTCCACAATAAGTATTCTTACATCTTCTAACAGGGCAATGTAAAATCAGCAAAGTTTAAAGAGGAATGTAGAAGGGAAGGCTGGCAGTTCATCTAGACTGGTGCTAAGGATAATCCTAGAGAATAAGTCCTTTATTCAGAGGTTCAAATGGCAAACCCAAACTTAGTGCAGGGATCTGGCGTGGCCGCTGCTTTGATAGCAACACACCTGGGTAGAGTTGCATGTGTGAATGCCTCAGTAGCCTCTGTGATGAATGTGCAGCAGAAGAAATGCAACAAGGAAGCTTAAAGGCAAACACCTTATTATGGAATTAGCTTCCAGCAGATGTCTGTCACGTGTGTTACACTCCCCCAACCACCCACAATAAACAAAAATCAGAGATATGCAGATGCTTTCGCCCCCTCGCTGCTGCTGCCACCACCGTTACCCTCCTCCTCTCCAAAGCTGTTTTGGAGGATGATAGCAAAGGCAGAGCCAGCAGGGGTGGGGTGGCAGGGATGGTGGAAGCGAGAGCGTTGGGGGCAGTGGGGGTGCTGGGGGTGAAAGCAGGAGCGGCGGTAAGGGAAGTGAGGTGGGCAGGGGCAGGCCAGGGGTGGCATATCCCGCGATATAGCAGGATCGCAATATTTATTTATTTATCTCTGGGCGGCTCACAATCAAATGGGCTGCAATGTGACAGGGGACTACTGTAGTGTAAAGTAGCAAATATAATTGCAAATAACTCAGTATTTTAAATGTGGCAGCCCCCCTGCCACATCACGCCCCAAATATTGCAGTCCCGCTATATCACAGGATCCGCCACCCCTCCGCTTTGGTGATGGCAGCCCTTGCAGAGACCTCCTACCCTGGCAGGGGCCCAGAGGCGTCCCACTTCCCTTCCTTCCAATCAGCTTACCTTGCACTGCTTGGCCGTAGCAGTAGGCGGATGCGTATATGTGTGAAGGTGGAGCCCACAGCCTTGCACATCACCTGCCAGGAGGCCCACCCGCCAACCCAGTGGAGCAGGCGGACAGAGCACCATGTCAGATCTGAGTGCATCCAGAAAGGCAGGGGCAGAGTGGCCTGTCTGGAATGGGTGAGGTGAGGAGGGGGCGGCCGCAGCTGAGGCCTCTGGACCCAACCCGATATGCAGATGCCATCACTGTACATAATACAGGGTCCACTGTATTATAAAAAAGTTTAAGGTTATTTAAAATTCACTCACCATTTGAGGCACTCCAAATATGACAACATTTGTATATTGGGAAAAACTGACCTGTTTCAAAACAAAAGAAAGCACAAATAACAGTGGTTGCAGATTTCTGTGTATTTATGTGGGGAAATTTACTTACATCTATCTTGCCTAAGGATTAGCTCTTCTGTATAAAACGAAAAAGAAACCTAATCTTCCATCAGAGCTGTTACAGCCTCTCTGGTGACTCCAGATCACAGGTGAAATCCCCACTGCTTCACTTGGACTTAGCCGTATTTTCTCTATTGACAGCTGTACTAGCCTAAATAACAGCGTGCTACACCATACTTTTTGTTCTAGAGCTGGCATGCCAGTTGATTCATCCATCAGTCAACTATTGTACATTTTTTCTTCATAACTAGAAAAAAACCCTGAAGCCCTCGGAAATTCAATAGTCTCAAAATTACATCATAATCGTGTTGTGATTCTAACCAGAGTGTGCAGTGACGGAGCCAAGGCGAAGGGCTCAAAAAGGAGTACCATAATAAGAATGAACTGAATTCTTAGAATTCAGACCCGAGAATGATCTTGGAATGAAAAGGCTGGCAAGAGAGTTTACAAGAATTATTTTGAGAAGTGAAGGAAATAATCTCTGTAGTGCAATCAAAAAAGGTGTTTACATTACAATTAGAATAGAAATGGGACCAGTGTATGCATTTATTTTTTAAAACTAGAACTGACACTTTCTAAAAAGTAGTTTAATGATTCTGCTGAATATTTCACTAGATTCTTAATAGAATAAGTACGAAGCATTTGTTGTTTCGTGCCTTCAATTGAAAACTGACACAGAGCCCCTAACAGGTACGTGAAATAGGTAAGGAATAGTTTTATTAGTTCCAAACTTTTCGTAAATTAACAGGGCTCCTGAGCCCTCCACCATTAATGTATACACTACACCAGTATAGGTATCCACAAAGCCTTCAAAAACTGGTAAACATCACCCTCTTGCTGCCATGCACGTCAACTTAACTATTTTTTTATCTACCTTACTAGTCATGTGTAAATTGTTCCTCTACACATACCTTCCATAAGTCAGAAATGTAAAATTTGGCATGTTGATGGACTCCTTCTCTTAGAGCTCGGTACCTGGAATACCACACTAACCAGGGATTTAACTCGTAACCCACAGCTCTGAATCCAACTTTTGCGGCTGCTATTACCTGAATAAAGACAAATCCATATTTCCTCAGTAGAAGAAATAGACTCAGTGGCACACTTCCTTTTGGAACAGAGTGATTAGCGAAAATAGAGAACATAATTGTCAATAATACAAATGTCCAATAGGATCCTATGCGTGAATGCTGAATACAGTAGAACTGGCATCATACCGCCATAAAAAGAAAGCTTTCCCATTGTTCAACCAACTTAATTGCAAAACCTCCCTTTTTGCAATTAGCCAAAAACATAGCTCTAGCAATTCACACTGATGGGGTCTGCCATTTCGCTGATAATAAGCATATGAGACTGTTCGCAATTTTCAGTATGATGGCAGCCATGTAAATAAACTCACACATGTTACTAGCTTCCAAAACAAAAACTGCCTACTGAAAGGTTATAGCATCAATTTTCATGCTGGCTACAAGAGGAGGGAAGCCAGCATGAAAACACAAGCTACGGCTCTCACACAGGCAAGTATGACTTCTGCCAAGCAGACTGGCAGAGAAATCATGGTTCATTCTTTCACCAGTACACTACACTTCTGTGTTTGCCATATGGGGATCATTCCATGTCAAATCAACCAATGAAAAATCCATTTTGGAACTTGATGTCATTGATTTGGTCCATTTTTGGTACATGCACCTTAGCATGAAATGTTTAAAAATGACGATGATGATGATGAGGAGGAGGAGGAGGAGGAGGAGGAGGAGGAGGAGGAGGAGGAGGAGGAGATTTTTTGGTCCACCCGTTTCTGAGATATTGCATTTTCAAAATTGGAAAAAATAAAAAGGCAAAATTCACTCACCACCATAACTTCAAGTCATTTAAGAGATACCTGTAATAGCTATAGACCTGGGTCAGGCATCATTTTATGAATAGGGCTTTCATTTGTTATACAACATGATGCAATTGTACATTTTCAAAAAAAAAATGACACATTTAAATAAATATAAAATTTGAATTTTTGGAAAAATAGAATTTTTAAAAAAATTTCAAATAATTCACTTAGATACATATATTGTAGCCAATCACTCCAAATTTCAGGATAGTATCTCAATGGTATCATATAAAACTTAAATGTTCTTGTTGGCGGTGACAAGGAATTAAATTGATTTAGCCCAAAAAACAGACCAAAATTTTGTGAGTTTTGGCATTTTGCATGTACAGTATGTGGTCTATAGGAACTCAGAACAAATTATCTGAGTTTCCATTATTTCTCATGGAGAAATTTGCCTTGATATCAGAGTGTTTTGGTTTACAAGCATGTTTCTAGAACGTAGTATGCTCATAAACCAAGATACTACTGTATCAGATGCTTTTGGACATGAGTTTGATTGAAATATAATCTTTCAGGAATCTGAGTATTTCAACCCTGATGCATCTTTTAGCCAATTATATGCTTCTTTGATCTTCATTGGCGAGTCTCCTGTGTGTAAGAAGAAAGTATCAAAACAGTCTAAGACAGGCCTGCCCAAAGTCCGGTCCGGGGGCCAAATCCGGCCCGCCAGGCCATTCTGAGTGGCCAGCGGCTAGCTGGCCCACCCCACCCTCCCCCTCCTTCACCCCATGGTTTTTTAAAAGAAAGTGGGTGGGGCTTGCAGTGGGGTGGAAGGGTTGGGGAGCAACCGGCCCCTGACACATCCTCAGCCACCAAATCTGGCCCTCCTTACAAAAAGTTTGGGCACCCCTGGTCTAAGAAGTATTGCAATTCACATTGATGGGCTCTGCCATTTTGCTGATAATAAGCATATGAGACTGTTCACAATTTTCAGTATGATGGCAGCTGTGTAAAAACTGTCCTTCCTGGAAGAAAACCCAGGCCATTCGATGTGGCCTTTTGCAAACTGTCTCCTTCCAGACTGCCCCAGAAGAAGCAGGGGATTTGTAAACCAATTCTGAGCTCTTTATAGCTAGGGAAATCCTTAAAAGGTTCATTACACATTGGAATCAATTAATCACTTTATAAATTAGAGACAGAACACATATTTTCATTTCGGCAATTCCCAGGAGTCTTAGCTAAAAGCACTCCAGCAGCCTGGCAGAACGTAACTCGACAAGTTACTTTCTAATACTACAAGTCCAGGATTCCCAGTATAAAAACGGTTTTTCTGAGCTTTGGATCTCAAGGACAACCGCTAGATCTCCAGAGAGGGGAAGAACTCTGCATCAGAATTGCTGCCAGCAAGAGTGGACAAAGCTGACCGCGATGGATCAAATGTCTACACCAGTACCTGACTATTTCATGAGCTCCAGTGTGTTCACCAGTTCCTGTGCTGAGTAAAAGATACACACGTCTTTAGCACTGTGCTGTGCAAGTCAGCACACACTTGGCTTGGCTTTCCCATCAATTTCATGTGAAAGAAAACAAAAGCTGCTTTGCACTTACAATGCGGCCATCGCCACTCCCTACATCGACCAGGGACCCATGTCTGCCTTTCAGCATCTTTAGGACATGTTCCATCTGCATTGAAGTGGCAGGCACATATGGCAGGCAATGCTTCCTCAGTGCTGGAGCAATAAATGGAGTAGCAACGGCATACAGGGCCACTAATGTTCCACCAATCACGCCAGGGAGCAGTAAACCCCAGTTCCTTGATTTAGATCCATCATCAGGGTTTGCCAATGGCAAAACACCATCTTCTGTTGCACAGCTTCCGGGGAGCGTTTTCGACATAGCAAAAGCACCTGGGAAAAGGGGGAATACAGTATTTTTTTCTGCATAAAATGAGGATATAGATTATACTCCTCAACTCCTCATTTCAGTAAGATGATCCCTGCTGATTCCTGCCAATTCTGCTGTGCCGTGTCGACTCTGCACCAGTATGAACACAACCACTGAAAGGATTTCAAGATCCAGTTCCAAACAAGCCCAAGGCATCTGGGAAAACAACACACAAGGCACCAATCCTCTCTAATGCTTTGCTTTTTTTTAGAGGTATACTGCTTTATCACAAGGAGGATCTTGTTCAGATGCCAGGGCTAAATGATAAGCCCGATCACGAACGAGCTTGTAAAAGCCCACTTTGAAGTTATCTAAGCTATGGCAGGTCACCACATCTTCTGCTAGGAAGTGCATTTGTTAATTATATGTTGTTCTAAGTGAGTGCTTAAATCTTTCCTATTAAAATCAGTGGGGCTTAAAATTGCCTGACTTTGGCTGGAACATGCAGTTGCTTCCTAATTTATAACAGCAATTTCATTTTAGGATTTTGTTTCTTGATGAGAATGACTCAGATCATATTAACAGAAATGAATTACGAGAGGAACGCAGTTGTACATCTACTCTGGGCTCATTCAAATACCATAAAATTTACCTACCTAATCCAATATTAACGCATACTTCTCAAGTCTTGCAATATCTGAATAAAGGAGGAGGATGTCTTTTCAGTAATACTTCTTTAGGCATAACTCCAAAATATTCATCTGTGCTCCAACATCAGTAATCTTAATGTTCATCTATGAAACTGAATCCTATTTTAAAAGAGAAAGAAGAAAGCAGTTTCAAGACTAACAAACAATATGAGCTCCTTTGGAATGCATTAGCAGAATTTTGAAGGGTACAGACAGTCTCAGATTGTTCCCATACGCTGAGCACACAGAGGCTCAGTCCTGCTTATTTCAATGGGATGTACATATAAGGACATTTCAACAGGCACAGGATAAGGATACAGTGGTACCTCTTAAAACAAATTTAATTCGTTCTACAGGTCAATTTGGTTTTAGGAATTTTTGTCTTAAGAAATGCAGTTTCCTATAGGAATGCATTGAAAATGGATTAATCCATTCTGGAGTCTATGGGTCACTTCATTTTATGAAAATTTTGTCTTACGAAACACAGTTTCCTATAGGAATGCATTGGAAATGGATTAATTTGTTCCAGAGGCTAGAATAAATATAAAAAATACAGTGGACCCTCGTATAACGAACTGTTTGTATAACATAAAATCTGTACAACATAAAAAATTCTGGAGATAGGGGAAATGTGCTTAACAGAATCATCTGTGGGGCGAATCTGTACAACATAAAAATGGTCGCAATTAGGGATTACTCTGTTCTCATTCCTATGGGAAATTTGTATAAAGGAAAATTTGCTTAACATAATTTCATTTGGAACAAATTAATTCCCTTATGCAAGGTACCACTGTAACTGTTTTTATTCCTGGGTACATACAGAACTTTTTTTCCTTGCGAAGAGTCCCATAGGGAATTTTTTTTCATACAAATCATGCATATTCCTGGAATTTTGTTTCTTCCTACAATTTTTCTTATCTTATGAGGCACTTATCTTAAGAGGAACCACTGTACAGTGGTACCCCGACTTAAGAGCAGAAAACTGTTGGCACTTTTACTGCCGCCTTACAAATATTAGATATGGTCTGCTCGACTTACAAATATATATTTTTATTTTTTGACTTTTTAAAAATATTTTTTGATAGGTACCCCGACTTAAGAGTAGTTCGACTTAAGAGCATGCATTTGGGATGGATTAAATTCGTAAGTCGAGGTACCACTGCATTTGTTTTCACTGCCAATTCTGCTGTGCTGTTTGCTCTGCAGCAATGTGCACACATCCACTGACCAGTGTGATCATCAAGTGATGCCGTACAGAACCACTGGAGTACAGGTGGCTGGAAGATGTGCCATGCTTGGTTCTGGATTCAGCCAGGTTATAGATCAGCCATTTTAAAAGAATGGCTGTCTGCAACATCCTACGCAGGGTTAGTTACACCCAAGGTTGTTGATTTCAACAAGCTTACATCTGAGGAGGAGTGGAGCATGGATGTTCATAATGGACATTGTTCAGGACGTGAAATGTTTTACTGCAGGGGACATGATGCAGAATCCACAGACCACACATCCCCCTACTACTTTGCCATACTCGCACTGGTGACACGCATCAAAGCTAGTGCTACTGCCATAAGAAAAACTGGACCAATGCTCCCTTCCTGTCATTTCGCCTACTCCAAAATTTATCAAGAGCCTTTCCTGCAAAGCTCACTTGCCGACTGGTTCCTTCTCAATGGATCCCTATGAGATTGTTCTGGTCCACAGCCTTTCGAGGTTCCCATGAGGGGGAGATTTGGGGCACCCACCAGGCCCCACACAGCCACTGCAGGTGCTACTGAATGTTGGCAGCAAACTGCCATGGTTAGAGCAGTAGAGGAAGGATAGGGCTCTCTGAGGGTTGCAGGGGCGATTGCTGCCAGTTAATCACTCATCCCTGCTTTCAAAACAGGGGTGGACAAGGTGCAGCTTTCAGGATACGTGCAGTCCTTCCTGGAGTTCCCAGTATGCCAACCATACCCCGGCTTTTTCCACTTGAAAAAATCCTTTGCAGCCCCCTCAAGGGTAAAGGCAGCAATTCTACCACATTCCCCACCCTGCACCCCATCAACTTGTCTTAAGTTTCTGGAAATTGTACATCTCTAGTTCACTGGAAGGACAGATTTTGACACTGAGGCTCCAGTACTTTGGCCACCTCATGAGGAACGAGGAGCCCTTGGAAAAGTCCCTGATGTTGGGAAAGATTGAAGGCAAAAGGAAAAGGGGACAGCAGAGAATGAGATGGTTGGATGGCGTCATCGATGCAACCAACATAGATTTGACCAAACTCCTGGTGTGCTCTGGTCCAAAGGGTCACGAAGAGTTGGACACAACTGAACAACAGTAGGGACAAGGCATTTCCTTCCCTCAACTCCCAAAGTAGTAATGGCTTCCTGTCACTTCAAGGTTTTTTTTTTGGGGGGGGGCAAATATTCAGTTTCAGGTGTTTGTGTGGCCGGTCCCGAGATGTCTGAAGGTTATTCATTTGTGACAAATGACAAAACAAAAAACAAGTTACTCCCATTCCTTCACTTCCCGCTCTCTTCAGTTGGGGTAAAAATCTGAGGAGGACACTATCCTCTGTGAGCCTCAGGGCCTTGCATTGCAATAGTTCAACTGCAGTCCTGCAGTTAAAACTGCTCGCAACCCAAGTTCAATTCCAAATGGCTCAGACAGACAGCTTACAGTTAACTCACTCAGCCTTCTGGCTGCCCGAGGTCAGTAAATTGAGTACAGTGGTACCTCCACTTGCGAGTGACTCGACTTAAGAGCAAAACACGTTGACATTTTAACTGCTGCCTAACAAATTTTAGATGTGGTCTGCTCTACTTACAAAATTATTATTATTATTTTTAGATAGGGCTGCTCTACTTAAGAGTTGTTTGACTTAAGAGCATGCATTTGAAACGGATTAAATTCATAGCTAGAGGTACCACTGTACTCAGATTACTGTGGGGAGGCAATGTGCCTAGATGCCCTAAGTATATCCAATCTCAACTGTTTCGGAAGCTAAGCAGAGCCGGCCCTGGTTAGTACTTGGATGGGAGTACTAACCAAGGCCGACCCTGGTTAATACTACCAGGGCCAGCCAGCGAGTACCAGGTGCTGTAGGCATCTGGAGTAGGAAATGGCAAACTACTCCAGTATTCCTGCTAAGAAAAATCCATGTACATGGGCTCACGAATTTATTTATTTATTTATTTATTATTTACACTTATATACCGCCCCATTCCCACAAAGGGGACTCTGGGCGGTGCACAACATCAGAATAAAAACAAATAAAAATCATTTCCAAACAACAACAATCAACAAACCAACACTGTCCAAGAGTAATTAGGCGGGACTAAAAAAAAAAAAAATATCGGACTGAGTCCTTACACCTCGCCGTAGGCTTCTTGGAAGAGCAAGGTCTTAAGACTCCTCTTGAACGCCGCCAGCGATGGAGCCCGCCGTAGGTCACTGGGAAGTTTATTCCACATGAATGGAGCCACCACCGAGAAGGCCCGTCCACGGGTACCAGCCTTACGGGCCTCCCTCGGGGTGACCGTCCTCAGTGAAAAGGCCTCTGAAGCACGGGTGGGTCGGGCCGAAGCTGATTGTCGGGGAAGACGCTCCGCCAAATAAGCCGGGGCCAAGCCATGGAGGGTTTTGTAAGCCAAAACCAACACCTTGAACCTTATTCGGGAGGCAACGGGTAACCAGTGCAAGCGAGCCAGGATGGGGGTGGCGCGGTCATAACGACGCGCGCCAACCACCAGCCTGGCCGCCGCATTCTGGACCCGCTGCAATCGCCGAACAAGGTTCAAGGGAAGCCCCATGTAGAGAGCGTTGCAATAATCCAGCCTCGACATGACCAGCGCCTGTACCACAGTCCTCAAGGAGCCCTCATCGAGGTACGGGCGAATCTGGGCGATAAGCCTAAGGTGGTAAAAGGCTGACCTGACCACGGCTGACACCTGAGGCTCCAGGGTCAGATCCGGGTCCAGGACAACGCCCAGATTCCTCACTCTTTGCGCCAGCTGGAGGGCGGACCCACCCAGACTGGGA
>JAHTLZ010004506.1:0-22137 GCA_023846285.1 Phrynocephalus versicolor | reverse complement strand
CAGACCAGCCAGAAGCCCTCCAAATAAAACCTCTCTTTGCTTTATTTCGGACACTTGCTTCTCTCTACCAGGTCTTAAACCTCACTCAACCAGGAAAATTCTCTTCAACTGTCTGCGCCTTTTACAGGGAACCTTTCTTTTCTTAAAGGTCTCCCACCAAATAAACCACCAGGTTTGCCAAATAAAAGTCCAGTTTAAAACCACTTCCCCCCCCCTTCTTCTTTATAAATATTTCATAAAGGTCTGTTTTTTCAAAGGCACAACTGGATTTCTTTCGACATCCCACCACTGTGCCACCAAATTGTGACATGCCCTTTACACGCACTGGGTTTTCACTCACTGCCACCACCAGATTAACTGGACATTTGTATGTATTTGAGAAAGAGTCACACCAGGTTATATAGTTTAAAAAACAAAACATGAAACGTCTATTAGTTTACAATTGGATGATCAGTATTATGATAGCTTTAGCCGATGTTATTGTATTGCATACATGAATTCTTATAATAATGTGTTTCTTTTATAAACCAGACCATTTTCAGTGGCAGGATCTCCCACTTGACCAACTGACAATCGAACTGACTCTCAGCTCTCTTAACTGAACTCCTCTCAATTCTAACACAAACTGAACTGTCCATCACCCATTAGGTTCCAATATATAACATTCTTAACCACTCCCACCAGCTTGGTGATTGGCTATTCAAAACACACTCATGAATATTTAACCTTGCTTTACCCTTTCTGCCACAATAATGTCATCATCATTTCCCCTTCCACATGCATCCAACCCCCAACCCCCTGAACTCTTCAGTTGTAAAGGGGTCATTTTGTACATGCCGAGAGGATGACTGCCCCCATGGAATGAACAAGCCCGAACAGAAAAGAGGGGCTTGGAAGGTAGGGAACATTTTGCTTTGCACTGCCTTTTCAAAAGTCCACTCTCTGTGGCCCCAGCTGCTTTCTCTGCACACCAACACTTGCCACTCCTTGGCTTGCAATGTTTATTTATGTCATACATATAACAAAAAACGACTTTCCTCATGAGAAGCAATTCAGAAAAAGACATCTATTGTCCAAAGCAAAACAAATCCATGCTCCATCCCTGGGGTTGCCTCTCGGAGGGCTCACTTGCATGGATAAGTTACTCCTTGCTGCATCAATCATTAGCTGATGGACAAGCAAGGGCTCCAGTTGCTGAGTCACCAGGAAAGGATGCAAAGCATAGCCTTTCACGCAGAGAGAAAGGCAGGCTATGAATAAAAGAAACCTTTTTCAAATAAATAAACAAGCGGGCCAGCCAAAGAAGAGGCAAATTTTGTGCAGCACTGGAGTGTAACATGCTGTCTCCTAATACCAAGGTTCTGCAATGAGAATTGGGCCTCCCTTTCTCAGCAAGGGTTTAGCAAGTCTTAAAAGAGGATGAAGTCCAATATGTGACTGACCTAGGGTATTTTGTGGCCTGAGGCTCAGACAGCACGACAGGGCTCCACTTACCTTGTGCCACGTATAGAAGCCAAACTGAGTGGGAGCGGAATCAGCACTCCTTGAAAAACAACACACAGTAAGATACTGTATCTGTGGGGAATTGGTTCTAGAGTCCCCCTGTGCGTACTGAAATCTGCAGATAATAGTGAATGTTAAAAATATAGTATAATTAAGGGGGGGAGGACCCAGAAAAATATTTAGACTTGTATTTACAGAACTGTCCACTAGATGGCAGAGATACTGTGTTATGTATTATATTTTCAGAGGATGGATAAGTGAAACCGTGGATAAGGGGATCCTACTGTACTGCCCTTTACCTGAGGCTAACTGCCCAAGGTAGGCCTTATGAGATGCACCGTTCTGCTTCTCACAAGCCAAGTCCTTTTACTCAGCCTAATGTTAGGGTAAGCCCTGGTCGGGAATCTCTGTTGAAATAACTGAGCAAACAATAGGTATTTGAGGCCATAAATAAATGGGTCCTCCACCTTACCAGGCAGGGTAAAAGGAGCTAGGGAGCTAGTTACATGCCAAACCTGTAACCTGCCTGGGGAAATCCAGTTCATGGCTGTTAAAAACATGAAGTTGGTTCAACGCTTAGGAGAGCTACTATTTTGAACTACATCTCCCAGATTCCCCATGGCATACAGTCATGTGAGAAAGAAAGTACAGTAGAACCACAGTATCCACTGGGGATTGGTTCCAAGTCTTCCCATGGATAATGAAAACCGTGGATAAGAGAGAACACCAAAATGTTCCCCAAAACTGTTTTGTGATAGTAAATTGCTTTACAGCTGCTGTTTTGCAACAGTAGCTTGCTTTACAGCTGTTGTTTGTGATTGTAGCTTGCTTTACGGCTGCTGTTTTATGATAGTAGCTTGCTATAGAGCTGCTCGTTGTGACAGTAGCATGATTTGCGGCTGCTGGATTATTTATTTATTTTTCCTCTGCCAACCGTGGATAACTGAATCTGTGGATAATGAATCAGTGGATATGGGGGTCTTACTGTATGTGTTCTTTGGAATTAATTCTTTTACATATCAGAACACAATAAAAATCATCTGGTCCTTAGCGGGTCTGCTTATTAAGGAAATACAACATCAGATGAACAATGACACGACATATTACAGCGTGTCATGATCTATTTTACAAAGTTAAAGCCAAACTCTTTACCTAATTTTCTGACTTCCTAAGGACCACAGGATTTTTATTATGTCCTAAGAAGTAAAGCCACAGCATTCAATGAGGGTGTACTTTCTTTTTCACATGGCTTGGATAATTGGCTTAGGGATTTGGGGAAAATGAAGTCCAAAAAAGAGAGAACTTTTCCAAGCTCTGTGTTGGGTTAAGGAAGTCCCTGGTTTGATCTAGGACAGCTCACCTCATGTTCTTAGCTACTGGAATGTACTGAAACCAGGGGAGGGAGGCTAAGAAAAGAGTGACAGAAATAAAAATGGCTATTTCTAGAAAACTTTGCCATAGGGGAAAAAAGTATCCCATACATCTATAATTTTGGACTGTAACTCTTATTGCATATTGCTCTTATCATCATGTTTTGTCTACTGTCACATACCCCTAATGGGTCTCTTGGCTTCCATGTGAGTTGTGATCTCTTATTTAATCCTGAAGGTGGCAGATGGTGCAATTCTGTCCACATTTACCCAGAAGTAAACCCCAAGAAGTTTGATAAGAGTCCCTCCCCATGGGACTGAAGCCTTAAAGATTATTAATAAAGCGAATGCATTTACACCGCGTCCTTTCCAAATGAAAAGTTCCAAACTGCAAGCTGCCTCAGACTTGTTCTCATGCAGGCAATTTGCCATCTGGTACTCTTAATTTCCTGTAATAATATTGCATTGATCTGGTTTAAATATGCAGAGCCAATGCACTTTAAAATAAGGAAAGATTCCTCTCAGATGTCTGAACATTTTCTTTATTGAATGCATTTTCAAATCTTCATTCCATAATAGCAAAGAGATCTCCCACACCTAGAAGAGTTTCCACATAATGATAAAGTGTCTTTTGCTTAGTATTAGTGGAAGTAACAGAGGCAACAACAATTCCTGTTGATAGGTACCAAGATTATTTTAAGATTAAGCAGAATAAACAGCTCTGAAAGAAAAAAAACCAGAAATAAAAGTAGAGGAATATTGGTGGCGTGTAAACCCACCATGGAGGAAAACAGGTAACCGGGCTGCTGTTCTGTAAACAATAATATACAGGTGAAACAAAAAAGTAGAATATTGTGCAAATATTCATTTATTTCAGTAAGTCAACTCAGAGGGTGAAACTAATATATGAGATAGACTCATTACATGCAAAGTGAGATATGTCAAGCCTTACTTTGGTATAAGTGTGATGATTCCGACATATAGCTTATGAAAACCCCAAATTCACAATCTCAGAAAACTATAATAGTGTGAAAAGGTTCAATATTCTAGGCTCAAAGTGTCCCACTATAATCAACTAATGAATCCATAACACCTGCAAAGGGTTCCTGAGCCTTTAAATCAGTGGTTCCCAACCTGGGGGTCAGGACCCCTTTGGGGGTTGAACGACCATTTCACAGGTCACCATGAGCCAGTGAAGAAAAAGACACAAACACCTTGGGTCTGGAGGGGAGGGGAGGAAGGGGGTGGTAAAGAGTGAGTTATACCTTGGTAGGTTGGAGGGGGTGTCAGTCAATGGCACCAGAGGCTGCGATTGCCTGAGGATGCCTGTAGAGGGAAGTTCTCTATGGCACCTGTGGAAGTGGCCTGTCAAAGGGGGCTTGTAGCCTCTTCCAAGCAGGGAAAGGGGTCACCACAACATAAGGAATTCTATTAAAGGGTCGCGGCATTAGGAAGTTTGAGAACCACAGCTTTAAATGGTCTCTCAGGCTGGTTCAGTAGGAATCACGGTCATAGGAAAGACTGCTGACATGACAATTGTGCAGAAAACCATCATTGGCACCTCCCATAAGAAGGGAAAGCACCAAAAGGTAAAGATTGCAAACGAAGTTGGATGTTCCCAAAGTGCTGCATGCACATCAATAGAAATTTATGTGGAAGGAAGAGGTATGGAAGAAAAAGATGCACAAGCAGCAGGGACGACTGCAGCCTGAAAAAGATTGTCAAGAAAAGGCCATTCAAAAGTATTGGGGACTTTCACAAGGAGTGGACTGAGGCTGGAGTTAGTGCATCAAGAGCCACCACAAACAGATGGATCCTGGACATGGGCTTCGAATGTAGTATTCCTCTTGTCAAGCCACTCCTGAATACTGTTGCTCAGTGGTCCAAAATCCTGTTTTCTGATGAGAGTAACTTTTGCATCTCATTTGGGAACCTAGGACCCAGAGTCTGGAGGAAGAATGGAGAGGCACATAATGCACAATGCTTGAAGTCCAGTGTGAAGTTTCCACAGTCTGTGTTGATTTGGCGAGCCATGCCATCGGCTGGTGTTGGTCCACTGTGCTTCATTAAGTCCAAGGTCAATGCAGCTCTCTACCAGGAGATTTTGGAGCACTTCATGCTTCCTTTCACAGACATGCTTTATGGGGATGCTGACTTCATTTTCCAGCAGGACGCTAAACCCCCTTTCCACAAGGTATGAAGATGGGAAATTATCAAAAAAAATTCTTGTGATGGTCCATAATGCAGGATAAGCAACAGGTATATCTTTCTGAAGCCAGAACTTCTGATACCCCATTCTGAACTGCACCTTAAGTTCTTCATTAGTGCTTATTCCAATCAGTTCTTCTTGTAATGTGACATCCAATTCTTCAATGTCACCATATGGATTGATAATCCATTGTGGTATTTGCATAGTCAAAACATCCTCAAACCTGGTTTTAAAGTCTGTGCGAACGACACTTAAATGTTGAACATAGACCAAAACATCATCCTGGACATTTGTCAATGACAAGTTGGGGGACTGGGAAAATTCACACAGTCCAATATTTTGCTTCATGAGATTAATTCTGGCAAGAAAAGCTGCAATGATTGTTGCAGTCCGGACGAGAGTCTAGATGAAGCCTGCCAGCAGGCGCCACCCAATGAGAGACGGGAACGATCGTTGTGATACAGAACTGGGAGAGCTCTGATGTAGCCAGTTGATCTGACTCTCTTTCGGCACCTCCAGCGCTTTATTTATCCATTACAAGCATACATTCCTTCACCTACATAAACTCCTACATAACTGTTATTCTGCGCATATGCTAAGCTAAGGTAATCATCTGTGTACACTTGTTAGTCTGTGATTGCTCTTGCGTTCTGCGCTTGCGTGTTGCTGTATGGAACAATCATTACTGCGGCTGCGCCAGCCTTATCTCTCCTTATCTACTGACGCTATATTGTATCATAGCCAGGTACAGGCAGGTGCAGAGCGTGGGTGTTGTGGCCGGTGTAGAGCATAGCTACATATTAACCAGGTGTAGGCTAGTGCAGAACATAGCTGCATATTAAGCAGGTGTAGGCCGGTGTAGAGCAGATAAAGTTAGCTAAGGCTATATCCATGGAACTATGCTTGATCTATTTTTAACCTATGCTGACAGGCTAAATATACTTGGCTGAATATTTTGCCAGAGCCTTTGAAGCACCCCTACAAATGATGGACTTTGTTTTTATTAAATTCAGGCTGTTACCTTGTAACTGCAAGTTAACCTAATTCAATTTAGTAAACAAATCTGTTAAATAAGCAATGTTTGGTTTCCATTTGATTAAATTTTCAAAATGAGATCTTTAGCATCCAAAAACTCTAAAACTGTCTCAAAAAGTGAAAAAAATCTTGTAAAACATAAGCCTTTCGAAAGCCAGTGTACTTCCAGTGTGAAGAAGTAATCTATGAAAGTCCTCATCATTTTCATCACACAACTGTGTAAATAACCTAGACTTCAACACATTGATACGGATCTTGTTTACTGCATTTATGACAAATTGAAGAGATTGATGCAATCTGGCACTCAGAGTTTTAGCTACTAAATGTTGTCAATGAATGACACAGTGAACTGCAAACTCCCCAGGTACATTTTGTTTTATTTTTTTTTAAAAAACGTTTTTATTAGAAAGTTTTAGTATACAAAAAAAAGTCAAGTTCAAAACATTAGCAATACAAAATCATTCTACCACTAAAATTTGGCTTCCCTCTGTTCTTCCCGTGGTTTTAGCGTTATTCATCTCCTAGCCTTCCTTTCAGACAAACCCCCTTTATATACTTATAAAAAAGATTTGAAAAATAAGTAGTAATCCTTCGAGCTCTATCCTAATCCAGTAAGAGTCTTTAATTCCTTGCAATGAATCTCCATGTAGTTCTTAAATTTTTGCCAATCTTTTTGGAACTTCTGGTTGTCTTGATCCCTCAGTCTGCACGTCAGTCTGGCCATCTCTGCAAAGTCCAATATTTTCGCCCTCCATTCATCCAAAGATGGTATATACGTTGTCTTCCAATTCTGTGCCAGGAGCATTCGTGCCGCTGCTGTTGCGTATAGAAATAGAGTCCTATCTGCTCCTTTAATTTCATTATCCACCAACCCTAACAGAAAAAATTCAGGTCGTTTTGGGAATGTACACTTTAACATCTTTTTGAGTTCATCATATATCAATGCCCAGTACTCTTTCACTTTCTCACAAGTCCACCACATATGATAAAAATCACCTTGTTTCTCTTTACATTTCCAGCAGTGGTCATCTTTCATCCTATACATCTTTGCTAACTTCGTTGGAGTAATATACCACCTATACATCATTTTCAACAGATTTTCTTTTATCAAAGTACATGCGGTAAACTTCATATTCTTTTTCCACAATCTTTCCCACACATCTAACTCAATATTATGACCCAGATCCATAGCCCATTTTACCATACATTCTTTAACTTGTTCATCTTTTAGGTTCAACTCCAACAAAAAATTATATAATCTAGTCAACAATTTCTTTTTTGGGCCCATGATTATGGTTTGGAACTTAGATTCCTTCTCTCCAAACCCAGACACCTTTCTATCTTTCTGAAAAATGTCATTTAGTTGATGGTACTGAAACCAGCATGTTAACTTCTCTTTCAACATATCATAAGACTTCAGTCTAGGACCTTTTTCTGAAAAGAATAACACATCACCATAGGTGATCCCCACTCCTTCTTTATCTTTCTTCTTGATCACCAATGCCTCAATCGGGGATAACCATCTCGGTGTATGTCTCTCTAAGAGGGGTTTCAACCGTTCCCAGACCTGAAGTAATGACTTTCTAATTACATGATTCATAAAGCTTTTATGTACTTTCACTTTGTCATACCAAAGATAAGCGTGCCAACCAAATCTGTTATCATGACCTTCTAAATCCAATAGATCCTCATCAACTAAAGTAATCCAATCTTTTATCCAACCGAGGCAGGCCACTTCGTAGTACAATCTCAGGTCTGGCATGGCAAATCCTCCCCTTTCCTTGGCATCTGTTAGTAATTTAAATCTTATTCTGGGTCTTTTACCTTGCCAGACAAATTTGGACAATGTCTTCTGCCATTCCTTAAAGTGGCCTATTCCTCTAAGTATTGGGATCATTTGAAATAGGAATAACAACCTTGGTAGCACGTTCATCTTTATCACCGAAATTCTTCCCATCAACGACAAGTTCAATCTATTCCATGTTTCCAGATCTCTCTTAATCGAGTTCCATACCATATTATAATTATCCTCAAAGAGATTTAAGTTCGTAAGAGATAAGTTAATTCCCAAATATTTGACTTTTTTCACCACTGAGAGGGCGGACAATTTTTCAAATTCTTCGCAATCTTTCTTTGTTACATTTTTCAATAAGACCTTCGTCTTATTCTTATTTAGTTTGAAACCGGCTAGATTACCAAATTCCTCAATTATTTTCATCACCTCAGTAATACTTTCTTTTGGATTCTCTAACGTCAGAACTAAATCATCAGCAAACGCTTTTAATTTATATTCCTTATCCCCCACACATATACCTTTAATTGTCACCATGTCCCTCAGTTTGACTAACAATACTTCCAGTACAGTAATAAATAACAGTGGGGACAATGGGCACCCTTGTCTCGTACCTTTCCCAATCGGGAAACTTTCTGTTATCACATTATTAATCAATAAACTTGCTTTCTGTTCCTTATATATTGCATTAACACCGTTCCAAAACTTTGTTCCCACTCCCATGTTTTCCAAATTCTTCTTCATAAATTGCCAAGAGACATTATCAAAGGCTTTTTCAGCATCAATAAATATCAGAGCAGCTTGTTTCTCTTTCCTGACTTCTAGATACTCTATTATATCAATTATATTTCTCATATTATCTTTCATCTGTCTGCCAGGGAGAAACCCCGCTTGATCTTTGTGTAATAACTCATTTAAAACCCTTTTTAATCTATTAGCCAAAACATCGGCAAATAATTTGTAGTCTCCATTCAAAAGGGAAATGGGCCTATAATTTTTAACATCTGTCGTGTCTGAGTTCTCCTTTGGAATCAGTGTTATATACGCCTCCTTCCAGGTGTTAGGTATGACTCCTTTTTCTAGAACTTCATTCATGACCTCCACCATTATTGGTAACATTTCTTCTGACAATTTTTTATAATATTTTGCAGTCAGACCGTCTGGGCCCGGTGATTTTCCATTCTCTATTGCACTTTGTACTTCATGTGGGGTAATTTTCTCACTCAATATCGACACTTGGTTTGTTGAGATTTTTTTCAATCCATTCTTTTTTAAATATCTGTCAATCTGTTCCGGATTCTCTTTTTTCTTCGTATATAAATTTCTGTAGAAATTCCGAAACACCTTTACAATTTCTCTTGGATCTTCCACTAGTTTTTGGTCTACTACTAATTTGTTCACAACCTTTTGTTTTTGCTTCCATTTCAGCTGCCAAGCCAGCAATTTCCCTACTTTATTTGCTGATTCAAAATTTCTTTGTCTCATCATCTTTACCTTCCACTCAATTTCTTGATTGATAATCATCGACAACTGAGTTTGAAGCATCTTTAATTTTTGGATCCATTTCTGTTCCTTTGGCTTCTCCACCAGTTTCTTCTCTGTCTCTACCAGTTCTTTTAAAATCTCATTTTGCTTCTTTTCTTTCTGTTTCTTCTGATACGCATTTCTTTGAATAAAGAGGCCTCGCATAACAGCCTTACTAGCATCCCATACCACATTTGTTGGTGTTTCTCTTCTCCAGTTATTTTTCAAATAGTCTCTGAAGGTTTTTTTCGCTATCTGCAAAGTCTCAGTCTCATCCAGTAAACTTTCATTCAATCTCCAACGGTATAATCCTTGCATTTTTGTTTTAATTTCCATCACCATTGCATTATGATCTGAGATCGTTTTAGGTAAAATTTCCACTTTTGTCACTCTATGTGAGATATCATTAGGGACAAATATATAATCAATTCTCCCCCAACTCTGGTTCGGTTCAGAAAAAAAAGTAAACTGTTTTTCCATTGGATGTCTCAGTCTCCAAATATCAGTCCATCCAAAATTTTCAACTAAGTCATAAAAAGATTTTGGTAGTTTCCCTTCTGAACCTTTCTTTTTCTGAGATCTATCCAAATCTGGCATCATTACACCATTACAGTCTCCCATCAGAAAGTTTTTCATCCATATAATCTAACAGTTTTTGTTCTACCTCTCTGTAAAATTCTGATTTCCTTTCATTTGGCGCGTAAATGCCTACAATAAATTTTTTTTCAGATTGCCAAGTGATTTGCACCATCAGAAATCTTCCCTCTTCATCTTTCATAATCAACTTAGGTTCCAATTTATGTTTTGCATATATCACCACTCCTCTTTTCTTCAATTTATCAGACAATACAAATTCTTGTCCCAAAATTTTGTTTTTTAGAATCTTCGTATGTTTCATTGCAACATGTGTTTCTTGCAGGCAAATCAAGTCCAGATTTTCTTTCTTCAATAAGTGCGTAATTCTGTTTCTCTTGGTCTTTTCATTCAGACCATTAACATTCCAAGTCAATACTCTCAGCGCCATTGTAAATTTCAAATTAAATATATTTTTATCGATCTCTATTCAAATATTGGCCATAGCTAAATCCGCTTTACCTTCTTCCTCCTCAGAGAGTTCTAACTCCTCATCTTCTTCCTCTTCTTCTTCTTCAGGTGATTTATCACCCTCTTTCGATGGTTTCCTGTACCCAAGCTCTTCTCCATATTTTCTCAGAAATTTACCTATTTCCGACTCAGATGTTATTTTAAATCTTTTCATCTTGTAAATGAAGGATAGACCTTCTGGGAACTCCCAGCGAAATCTCAAACCATTTCTTCTCAGCGTTTCTGCCAGAGATTTATAACTTCCTCTTCTTCTCAAGAAATGGAGAGGGATCTCCTTGTATATCAGGATCTGTTGTCCATCAATCACAAACCGATTGTCATAGCTATGTTTCAGGATTCTATCTCGCACGTCCATAGATGTCAATGACACAATAACGTCGCCTGGTGTCTTCTTCGCTCTCAGTTTCTTTGATCTGACTGCAATTCTGAACACTTGGGAGATTGCATCAGCTAATTCCTGTTCTTGCCATCCAAGCCACTTCGCCAGTTCCGTTATTACTTTGGCCTTAATATCTTCTCCTTCCTCCCATGGAATCAAACGGAAACGAAGATTCTGTTGCCTTTGTCTCATTTCAAGAAAAGCAAGCTCCTCAGCCATTTTCCTTTGCGTAATCTCTACTTCTGACACTCCTGTTCTATTCCTCTCTGTTTCTTCTCTGCATTGTTTAACCTCTGTCTGCACTTTCTTCACTTTGGCTTCTATATTCTTTGTTTTCACCGTTAAGTCCTTCACTTGAGCTGAGAGCTCCCCAACTGCCTCTTTAATTTGTTTCTGCATGTCTTCCTTTAGTTCTGACAACTTCTGATCCATACTTTGTTCACTTTTTTCAAATTCTCTCTTTATATGTATCATTAATCCTTCCCATTCTTTGCCCTCCTCTTGTCTGGAATCTCTTCTCTGTGTTAAAGGTGTCGTCTTCTTCTCTGCCATCACAATTTTTATTAACTTCTATTCCAATAGGACACAATTTAACCACGTATTAAGGTTAGTTCATTCAATAAACCACAATAACCTTCAACCAATCGAGTTAATCTATTAATACTCCATTAATTGATATTGATTAATATTCACCCAATTACCATCAGTGATGTTAAGTTTACTTATTCTAACTTCATTTTAACCTCTCTAACTTTAAATTACCCAAATATCAAATTTATAACAATTTATCAAATTTTATCAAATTTTCTATATAGTCAGACACTTTCCCATTCAATGTAACATTCAAATTGAATTTTACATGCAATAATTTTCCAAATCCACCAGATGGCGCTCTAACATAAGAAATGAATTTTCTAACCGGTGTCCAATACGATAATTTTTAAAATCCACCAGATGGCGCTCCAACCTAAGGAATGAGATTCTCAGTCCAGCTCACAGCACAGACCTTATCTTGTTGTGTCTCTCTTATGTCCTTGAAACCAGAGGAAGCCTCAAAGGAAGACACGCAGCAACTTAAGTTCGTTTCTACTGCAATCGAATAAACAAAAAGAGACCCACAAAGAAACCTTTAAAAATTAAGAGTTGAGAAAAAAATTGGAGCAATTCTTCGGCTTCTTCACAGCCTAATCCACATGTTTTGCTTCTGTGTAACAAAGAGTTGTTTAACAAAGTTTTTGCCCATCCAAAAGATATATAATTCTTCAACCGAATCAAAAGGTCTAATCCAGTTAGGAAAAAGTAAATAACAATAGCTCCCGTTTGCAGTAACTCCTAAGCTGTTCCCAAAAAACAACTCCAAAAAGCTCCCCTCGAAAGAGGGGGGATGGCTTTCCAGCCGGCTCTGGTGGAATCCTTTGAAATGTAAAATCACACCACCTTGTCCGCCACTCAAATCCCTCTAAATATCCAGTCCTCCGCAAGAAAAAAAAGGGGAGGGGGAATTCAATTGTTAATCAAAAGTCTTTGGAAGTGTAGAATCAGGTAAGGGGGGAGTAACTTCAAACACCAGAGTCTTTTAAAATATCCCCCTTCCACCCCCAACGCTCTCCTCTATTCACTATTCACTCCGTCTCTTCACAAAAAAGAGCGGGGGGTGACTTCAAAACGCCAGTCTTGAACTACAGACTTCACGATCAGGCTTCTCCAGGTCCCATTATTCTTCCACTTCAATTTAAATATTAAATTAAACTCACTTTGCAAATGAAGGGATGTCTCCTCCGCCCCCACCGCTTGGTTTCGATTTGCATTCACGAAGGGGAGTTACGGCTGCTTTCCACCATGCTCCGAACAGATTCCGATACAAACAAGCAGACTCACATTTCTTTCGGGTGTGATCTTTATCTTCTAATTAGCCGTTTAACAGCCTGTTGATTCCCCTCCGATAGAAACGATTTGTAAAGTCCTTGGAGGCTAATGGCTCTTCTGCCAAGACTTTGAGACTTCGCAGACACAGGAGTAGCGATTGTAAAGTGCCGCAACTCGATCCTTTCCCCCCAACCCCTCCAGATCGGGGTAAAAGAAGAGTCACAAGAGGCAACAGCTGATACCCAATCCCTCAGGGCCCCCCCTGAGGTTAATGGAGGCCGCGTAGTCTTCGCGAACCTCTTTAAACCTCCTGTGCGCTCTGGGGATTCCACGGAGGAGCTCCCCTAGCGTCTTGTACAGTCGGCCATTAAACCGGAAGCCGTTTGTTTTAAATGGCTTATAAAACCACGATAATGCCCAAACATGTCTGGTGCTCCATCTCCTGCTGCTGATATTCTATTTGATAAAGGGTTTGCTTTTTTCATGAAATAATGATAAACATTGAATACTGACTTGTCTTTAGTGTCTGCTGTCAAAGTTCTTGCAAATCACAGTTCATTAATTTCTTGGTCCATGAAAAAAATTAACATATGCCAATAACAGTGCTTCATTACCAGATAAAGTTGACTCATCCAGTTGAATAGAGAAATGGTTCGTTTTCAGATAATTACACAAGTTTTCAACATCATTACTCATTTCATCAATACGTCTTTGAACTGTGTTGTTGCTCAAAGAAATTCTTTTGAGTATATCATATGCAGGCTTGTGTAGAACAATTTTTAAAACCTCTTCAGCGGCTGGTAAAATCAGCTCTTCCCCAATAGTATGAGGTGTTCCTGATTTTGCTATGAGTTGTGAGATATTGTAAGATGCCCGAAAACCATCATAGTCTCTTTTTGATGTTGAAGTGAACATACTGTCCACCGTGGTTCTCTTTTGAAGTTTTTCTTTCAGTGTTTTAAAGTATGTCAAATCTTTATCTGTTTTATCAGGATGATACCTTCTCAGATGATCCTCCAGCTTGAATGGTTTCATAGCATCATTGTTTAAAACTCTGTTGCACAAAAGGCATATCAGCAGATGTCTGTCCGATAGGGATGGAATGAAGCCCAACTTCAAATAATCAACGCTATATGCCTACATTTCTTTTTTAGCCTCAGCCATGTTGAGTAGTTATCTGTTGACAAAAATAAAGCTATTTAAATATGATAAGGCAGAGAAATTCAAAATTGATTCCTGCCCAGACAGCATACAAATATTTTAAAAACATTTTAAAATTATTTTCGGTAACATTGAAAATATTTTTAGAATATTTCTAAAAGTGTTGAAATGTCTGAAAAAATATTTTGAAATATTGTGTGCTGTTTAGGTGGAGTAAATCCTTATTTAAATCTTTAGTGAGGTAGATATACAGAGGAATCAGGATAAAGAAAATGTTGCTTTTGTAGTGGTACTGTGTAAGCTAGAGCAGAGAAGGGGGAGAACCTCCAAGGAAACTAAGCCAGCAAGAAATCCCTTGGAGAGGAGCTTTGGTATTTTGTGTGTACAGTATCTGGTCTATGGGGCCCCAGAAAAAATCATCTGAATTTCGGTTATTTCTGATGGGAAAATTAGCTTTGATATAAGAGTGTTTTGGTTTACAAACTACGGCCACATTTCTCCCCAACTCCAGAGGACACAAGGGGTCCTCTGAGCATTTAGGAGAGAGGTATTTGGGAAAGGGAGATGCTGGGGGTATTTGGCATTTCAGAGTGGCCCACAAATTGCATTTCATGGGTCCCTAGGTTGGGGTGAAGCACAGGCTGTGTAGAACTCCCACTTTTGTCCTTTGTGAGGGAATGACCCACAGGCTCAGAAAGAACAACTGAAGGACTGCCACCCATCATTTACCACTTGAAGCAGTAGCCTCACCCTGTCTAATGATCCAGCAGGCCCTCATTTTTAATATTCTTTATGCTTACTCTGGATTGGGACAGCCCCTTGTTTAGATAAATCATCATTCACCTGAGGAAAGTGTTGGGTCCCTTCATGGTATGGTAAAGCACGCCAAGAAAAGGAATGAGCATGTAAAGTAACATCTGGAAGTTTTTGAATGGCACCATAGCTTTTTAGCCAGAAACTGAATACTGTAGCTTAGTGTGACAGGTAGTTGGCTATGGAGTCAAGAGGCTTTGAGCCCTCACTGTGCCATCTAGGGAGAAAAGCCAGCCAATGTTGGACAAGCTGCTTGTCCTAGAGTGCTCCAGGAAGAGGGAAATGGGAAATCATTCCTGAGTATTCTATACCTAAAAAACCCCTGAAAAGGGCCCCTAAAGTCACAAGAAAGTTGAAAGATTTCAAGACAAATGTAAAGAAAACCATATGTGGAGGAGGATAGGGGGTCTCCTTTTAAAAGCAAAACAAGAAGTCTAAGCCTGGACCTTGGGTCACACCAGACTTGCCAGGAAGAAGCTAAGACCAGTGGTATGAGAGGGGTAGGGCAGGGAAAACTGAATGTAGCCAGACATGGGTTACATGACATTTCTCTGGGCATGCTCTGAAGACATTTCATCTGAACAAGTTAGATCATAAACCACAAAAGCGGACACTGAATTAAATAGGTTCCAGGTGCCACAATACTTCTGTTGTTGAAGTTGCTAGAACGGACTAATGTGATGACCTGGCCGACCACCATTATTTATTTCGATCAACCTCGCGAGAAGGAACTGGGGGCAATGCTGCTGTGGCTATTTTGCTTTTTGTTCAAGACTCCCTGCTATCTGCTGCACTTCTAGGCTCCTTTGCCTGCCGTCCCACCTCTTATCATCCAGTCTTTTCTCATCAAAGGGCAACTGGCATGATGATCCTGCTTTGAAACTTTCTCTCAATCCAGGAGCGCAAAAACAATGCTGTGCTCCCCTGAGACTTGCTGCTGGCAAGAAATCCCTCGGGGAGGAGAGCAGGTACAACCCCTGCAAAGAGAAAAACACATGGCTGCAGCACTGGCAAATTCTTTCCTCAAATGCAGCTCCTATGGAGTGGCTCCATTTCTCAAACTATTAAAATCAAACTGATTTACTATGATGTCCTTCACCAGCCTTATAAAACAAACAAACACTCAGGCTGGTAGGTCTAGTCCAGCAAACACAGCAAGTAATTGTCAGCATTAATATTAGCAGCACGATTAAGTGGACTGCCAAGCTGAACCCCTGTATTGCCATGAAGCTGTTCATTAAAAAAAGCAATTACTTTTGAAAGATTTGTGTATCGCAACGGCACCTGCTAATGAACACTGTTAGGTATTAGTTGGGACTTTCCTTCCTAAACAGCAGCAAATCTAGTCCTTTTCCAGAAAAAGTATAAAAAAACAGGGTGGAAAGATATTTACATATGTATATGGAAACATGTACAAACATTACAGAGTAATTATTTTAGAAAGCAGCATTAAAAAAACCGGCACAACCAAATACAAAAACAAAAAGGTTGAGAGAGGAGTTTGGTGGCTTTTTCCTGATAGTGGGAAAAGGTTAGCAAATTTCCCTCTTACTTCCTTTTTTTCTTGCTGACTCACTGGCCCAATACACTGGTTTCCATGGCATTTACTGTGATCCCCACTAATAAAAGGTAAAGGTAAAGGTTCCCCCTGAACATGCATGCTAGACGTGTCCAACTCTAGGGGCGGTGCTGGTCTCCGTATTCAAGCCGAAGAGCCAGTGTTGAGCAAGTCCATGGCCACGTGGCTGGCATGGCTGCAAGAAAACACAGTTTTTACCTTCTTGCTTTTTACAGCGGTACCTATTTATCTAATTTCATTTACATTTAATTTCTTGATCTGCTAGGTTGGCAGTAGCTGGAGTTAACAGCGGGAGCTCGCTCCTCTGGGTGGCACCCGGGATTCAAACTGCCAAGCTGCCTACTTTGCAGCCGACAGTTTTCAGAAGCCTTAGTCCACTGAGCCACCACGTCTCACAGGTAGCATGTGGTTATTAAGATAATGTCCTTGGTCCATGGGGCTAGGCCATTTTGGTTCCTGCTGATGTCCCCAAGACCAAATTAGGCCCATAGAGGATGGGATTTTAACAGGCAACTCATGAGATACTCCCCATATTATACTGTGATGTGTTTCATTGGCAAACAAGCTGTTTACATGTGTCTTGTGGTGGCAGTCAGAACTTTATAGAAGCTATCAACACTGCTGAATGCCTTTCAAAAAGGCATATAAAAGTTACAGGAAGGAGGGGCATTTTGATAACCGGGGGGGGGGGGGGTGTCAGGAAAAGCCTAAATCCTTTTTTCCCCCTTATAAATTAGGAAAAATAAATAACACTTTTAGGAAAATATAAAATGGAGCCTGAAAACAGAAATTCCAATTGAAAGCCAATATTAAAAAATAAAATAAAATAAAATGTGGCCAGCTAATTAAAATCAAGATGTGAATTCCCCCCTATGTAGCTTTGCTTGTGTTGCCGAGTTTTAGAATGGCTTCATGTCCCCCAAATAGACATGGGCACGACTTAGCGGAATTCCCGTTTCCGTTTCCGTTACTCATTTCCGTTACGGAACGGACACGGTAACAGGAATTACTCCGCCAGAACTCGAACTCGAACCGACTAAAGAATAATTGGGTCTGATTTGTCGTTGTCGTTCCTGGCATCACGGTGATCCCGCGATGCCAAGCGGCACAGAAAAAAAGTTTTTTTTAAAATTAAAAAAAAAAAAGATTCCCGGCCAAAAAGCAGGCAAAAATATGCCTGCCTGAGTGAGGGCTCAGAGCACCTACCAGAGGGGTGGTTTCTGGGGGGGGGGGTCCCCGGCCTCCCCCCTCTCCTCCTGTCCCTCCTGGGCTGCGCTGGGGGTGGGCATCCTCGTCGTCCCGCCAAAGTCGCCGCCTCGCCGCCATTCAAGCAGCACAGAAAAAAAGTTTTTTAAAGTAAAAAAAACCCTGATTCCTGGCCCAAAAAGCAGGCGAAAATATGCCTGCCTGAGAGTGCACCTACCAGAGGGGTGGTTTCGGGGGGGGGTCCCCAGCCTCCCCCCCTCTCCTGTCCTGGGCTGCTCTGGTGGGGACTCGCAAGCAACAAGCTGGACTCGCCATGCCATGCGGTGCGGGCGGGGGATCGAAAATGGGGCGGCGACCGCAATATTTTTTTTGAAATCATGGTCCAAAAACACACAAGCACCACACAGAAACATGCGAAAATTGCTATTTTAAAACTGCCAGATTTTTACAGTAGCAGTGGGTTTTTCTTGCAACAAAATGTCTCCTCTGTCCTCTCTACATTGATTTTTTTTTTATTATTTTTTTTTTACACCTGCGCAATGATGGGCTGGCCATGGGAGTGGACCATGCAAATTTTTGGAGCCATTCCACCAATCGCATGGCCACTTGGCCACTGAGACTTCTGGGATGTGCCAAAAAGCCCACTAAACCCTGCCCTAGCCCTAACCCTAAGTCCCTTACCCATACGCCACAGTACACTGTCCTCTTAGTGGGTCAGAGAGGCACCCAGAGGTGCACCCCACTACCCCACCCTAACCTCACCAGTAACTAGCCTAACCCTAGCCCTTGCACTAACCCTGTCCCCTAAGCCAGATCTGTACTTGCATTGCACTACACGCAAGTACGTTTCCCTTCTTAGTGAGACACAGCGGGGTGCAGAGAGTTCGCCAGTCCGTCACTTGTGGCTCTGGCTGACTCCTGCAGGCTTGGCTCGGCAGCATTTGTGTGCCATGCAAACCATGCCCGTCGAGGCCTGACTGATGCAGGGAAGGCACCCCAAAAAGAGGGGTGCCTCTGCCAGTCTGTTGTGTCTGCAACTTGGTATGCATATCCATATGGCTATGCATGCCCTTTTGCAGCAGGTGAGGAGAGGAGGCCCCCATGACATGGGGGGTCTCCAGGAGCCTGCTTTCCCTTCCTTCCTAGCGGGTGAGGAGAGGAGCCCCCCCCAAAAAAAGAGGTACCTCCAGGAGCCTGCTTCCCTTCATAGCGGGCCAGAGGAGGCACCTACCCCACAGAGGTGCCTCCAGGAGCCTGCTACCCCCCCCCTAAACCAGTATAACGACAGACGAAAAAACGAAAAACGGAACGACTATTTTTTGCGAAGTTTCGCGAAAAACGGAAACGAGCCGACACGGGCCGCCTCCGACACACGACAACTCGAAAACGTCATTTTCCCTAGTCGTGCCCATCTCTACCCCCAAATTAATCCACCCTTTTCTCATGAACTGGCATTTAACAGTCTCAATAGCTCCCTCTGACACATTAGAGAAAGCCTAAAAAAAAATATTCTTTACTTACAGTTCTGAATTTGTTGAACTCTTTAAAAAAGAATATATAGAACCAGTGTCCTACATATGTCTATCCCACATGCGGCTAAGTCCAGCTGGGCCAGCCTGGTTCCACAACAGGTACCTTGCCAAATAGCTGTTGCCACTTACGTGGCTTACACGTTTGTGTATAGTAAATCCCAGACGATACTAGCTTATGTCTCTTGATTAAAGGAGATACAAGAAACAAACAGGCACACGGTAGTATGTATAATTTCTTTGTCAGGAAACCTGCTCCTGCTTTCCAGGTTATCTGTTTGCTTGGCTAGTGAGCAGTGCGGCAATGAGAAGACTCATGAGCCCCTGGCAATAACACTACACTATGTTTTATTAAAGCTGTTTAATTAACTAAATGGCCTTCATTTAAAATACGGAGGTATTTGCAGTTACAGTTGCCTCGTGGCACAGTGGTTAAATGCCTGTACTGCAGGTAAAACTGCTCACGACCTGGGTTCAATCCCTGGTAGCAGGCTCAAGGTTCACTCAGCCTTCCAGCCTTCCGAGGTCGGTAAAATGAGTACCCAGCTTGCTGGGGGGGGCAATGTGTAGCCTGCACACTGTAATTAAAAATTGTAAACCGCCCAGAGACTACTTGTAGTGGTATGGGGCGGTATATAAGCAGAACACTTTGCTTTTGCTTTTGCTTTGTACTATTTGTGTCCCTGACCTCTGCTGTCCGCCTTTAGTTTGCTATGCTGCATACATTTACCTGATATTGATTCATATCATGACCATGCACCACCAAACTGAACAAGAAAGAGCTCATGCAGTTGGTGCACATGTGTCTGTGTGTACAACAGTCATGAGAGCACAACAAAGGTGCTTTCATTTAAGTGTATAATTGGCGCAGACAGGGTTGTGTGCTTGGTGAGGAGACGCAGAGCATTCTAAATCAAAATATTTGAAGCAAGGTCAGCTATTATCAAAAAGGCCAGTTTTTAATTAAAAACATGCTGCACGATGGAACTGGTTGCCTATTTTGTGGAAATGCTTTAAATTATTGAATTAATTTTACCAATGCATTTTAAACCAGGAAGTCACACCCTTGTAATTTACTTCTAAAATTCAATACATACACCACACAATCCCAGGGTCCTAAGACAGATCACACAATGGAATATATTGGACCGTGATGGAAGCAGGTGAGAAAATCTGCATAAACCCTTTCCATTCACAAAGACCTGCTTGAGCTTCCAGGACGATCAGAAACAGAAAGTATTTGAAAACTCATTCTTTGTTACTCCTTCTGAAGCCTAAGAGATCTAGGGAATAAAGCCATTGACAAAATGCCCACACTAAGATTTCAAATCTGCCACAGCAATATTTCTGGTATTTTAATTAGAAAGAATGCTGCTAGTCTTGATTGAACTATTTTCCTTTTTCCTTCTGAAAGATTCTGCATCATACGCCCATACAGTGTCCATGCCCTCCCCACAAGTATGGGTCGGACTCCAGTGGGGAAAAGGAAAACGGCAGGCAATGACCCTAGCGTCTCGGTGGAGTTCTTTTTCAAGCTTCTCTCCCAACTGCAGCATCTGAAAAAGAAACACAGAAAAGGGGGGGGGGGAGAAAGCCTTCAGAAGTTGTTGCGGCCATGCTCTCTCTCAATCGACTCCTTAGGCATCCAAGACACTTATCTGAAGGACTGAACAGCCATACAATATGTTGGCCACCATTTAAATGCTGGCAGAAGATAATTCAGGGATCTGAAAACCATTGGAGATCGAGACTGGAGACCATGTGTTATAGAACACACACATCTGGGGAGAGTTAGAAATAGAGAGTGAAAACAACAGAAAACTGGCCAATTACTCTCACCAGGCTCCACACCCTATTGGGATTCTTTCCCTGTGGGGGCAACATCAGCTGTTGCTGGAGCCCTGTCCAGATCTTCCCACCTCCATTGGGGAGGCAGGAGGAAGAGGTCTCCCCTCCAGCCCTGTTATAGCTGAGGTCAGCTCTGTGCTGAGGCAGAAAGAGCTGGCTGGGGCTCTGGGGATGGTTGGTGTGCCACAGGGAGAGGGCCTGGGTGGCACACAGACCACCATGAGTGGTCCAGTGGTTGAGGGGAGGGTGATTGCCCTCTGCTGGCCAGGGGCACGTCATACAAAGCATCCATCTCTGGTGGCTAGTAAACCAATGGAAATTAAAATAACAGATTTTTTTTTTGTGTGTGTGTGTGTGTGTGTTAAGAGTGAAAGGCGTGCCGGGGGGGGGGCATAGAAACAGAGAGGAAGGCCAGTTCTACCATACTAGCTTAAGAAACAAGAGATGTACAGTAGGACCCCGGTATCCGCTGGGGATTGCTTCCAGGCCTTCCCATTAATAACAAAAACCGTGGATAAGAGAGGCCAACCCCCCGCCAAAGTTGTTTTGCGACAGTAGCTTGCTTTACGGCTGCTCTTTGTGACAGTAGCTTGCTTTGCAGTTGCTGAATTAATTATTTAATTTTTTCCTCTGGCAACAGTGGATAACTGAATCAGTGGTTAATGAATCAGTGGATATGGGGGTCCCACTGTAGCTGTGGTTACTTTACCCTGTAAATATATTTGGGAGCAGGTTTATATTAGTATGCAGGGTAAGCTGAGTTTGATGGATGGTCATAGGCTGGATATATGCTAAAAATGACAGTTAACAGTTCAGATATGTGGAAGAATGTTTGTGAATGGAAGGTGACTGGAGAGATTCTGTTTTGTATTACCGTACAAGGGTGTATACAAGAGAGAGGCAGTAACAGCTGTTTGTTAGCCAGCTGTGTGTGGTCTGTTTTAGGAAAACGTGAGCAACACTGTCATTTAAGAGCTTTTATCAAAGTACCTATTTATCAATTTATAATGATCCGCCAAATATTTATCTCAAAGAAAAAAGCAAAGACTTAAGGCTGTATCATATAGAATCTGGCAGCTTCTAATATTGTTCGTCCATTGCATTTTTAAAAACAAGTTTGGCTTTGGTTAACAAATCCTGTTTATTATTATTGTAGATACCAGTTACAATATTGTGAGAATGAAGGAATGGGTGCGTCCGCGAGTAGAGAGGAAAGTGA
>JAHTLZ010004505.1:0-26693 GCA_023846285.1 Phrynocephalus versicolor | reverse complement strand
CAGACCAGCCAGAAGCCCTCCAAATAAAACCTCTCTTTGCTTTATTTTGGACACTTGCTTCTCTCTACCAGGTCTTAAACCTCACTCAACCAGGAAAATTCTCTTCAACTGTCTGCACCTTTTACAGGGAACCTTTCTTTTCTTAAAGGTCTCCCACCAAATAAACCACCAGGTTTGCCAAATAAAAGTCCAGTTTAAAACCACTATTTTTTTCCTTCTTCTTTATAAATATTTCATAAAGGTCTGTTTTTTCAAAGGCACAACTGGATTTCTTTTGACATCCCACCGCTGTGCCACCAAATTGTGACATGCCCTTTACACACACTGAGTTTTCACTCACTGCCACCACCAGATTAACTGGACATTTGTATGTATTTGAGAGAGAGTCACACCAGGTTATATAGTTTAAAAAACAAAACATGAAATGTTTATTAGTTTACAATTGGATGATCAGTATTATGATAGCTTTAGCCGATGTTATTGTATTGCATACATGAATTCTTATAATAATGTGTTTCTTTTATAAACCAGACCATTTTCAGTGGCAGGATCTCCCACTTGACCAACTGACAATCTAACTGACTCTCAGCTCTCGTAACTGAACTGCTCTCAACTCTAACACAAACTGAACTGTCCATCACCCATTAGGTTCCAATATATAACATTCTTAACCACTCCCACCAGCCTGGTGATTGGCTATTCAAAACACACTCATGAATATTTATCCTTGCTTTACCCTTTTTGCCACAATAATGTCATCATCATTTTCCCTTCCACATGCATCCAACACCCAACCCCCTGAACTCTTCAATTGTAAAGGGGTCATTTTGTACATGCCGAGAGGATGACTGCCCCCATGGAATGAAGAAGCCCGAACAGAAAAAGAGGGGCTTGGAAGGTAGGGAACACTTTGCTTTGCACTGCCTTTTCAAAAGTCCACTCTCTGTGGCCCCAGCTGCTTTCTCTGCCCACCAACACTTGCCACTCCTTGGCTTGCAATGTTTATTTATGTCATACATATAACAAAAAACGACTTTCCTCATGAGAAGCAATTCAGAAAAAGACATCTATTGTCCAAAGCAAAACAAATCCATGTTCCATCCCTGGGGTTGCCTCTCGGAGGGCTCACTTGCATGGATAAGTTACTCCTTGCTGCATCAATCATCAGCTGATGGACAAGCAAGGGCTCCAGTTGCTGAGTCACCAGGAAAGGATGCAAAGCATAGCCTTTCATGCAGAGAGAAAGGCAGGCTATGAATAAAAGAAACCTTTTTGAAATAAATAAACAAGCGGGCCAGCCAAAGATGAGGCAAATTTTGTGCAGCACGGGAGTGTAACATGCTGTCTCCTAATACCAAGGTTCTGCAATGAGAATTGGGCCTCCCTTTCTCAGCAAGGGTTTAGCAAGTCTTAAAAGAGGATGAAGTCCAATATGTGACTGACCTAGGGTATTTTGTGGCCTGAGGCACAGACAGCATGACAGGGCTCCACTTACCTTGTGCCACGTATGGAAGCCAAACAGAGTGGGAGCGGAATCAGCACTCCTTGAAAAACAACACACAGTAGGATACTGTATCTGTGGGGAATTGGTTCTAGAGTCCCCATGTGCGTACTGAAATCTGCAGATAATAGTGAATGTTAAAAATATAGTATAATTAAGGGGGGGAGGACCCAGAAAAATATTTAGACTTGTATTTACAGAACTGTCCACTAGATGGCAGAGATACTGTGTTATGTATTATATTTTCAGAGGATGGATAAGTGAAACCGTGGATAAGGGGATCCTACTGTACTGCCCTTTACCTGAGGCTAACTGCCCAAGGTAGGCCTTATGAGATGCACCGTTCTGCTTCTCACAAGCCAAGTCCTTTTACTCAGCCTAATGTTAGGGTAAGCCCTGGTCGGGAATCTCTGTTGAAATAACTGAGCAAACAATAGGTATTTGAGGCCATAAATAAATGGGTCCTCCACCTTACCAGGCAGGGTAAAAGGAGCTAGGGAGCTAGTTACATGCCAAACCTGTAACCTGCCTGGGGAAATCCAGTTCATGGCTGTTAAAAACATGAAGTTGGTTCAGCGCTTAGGAGAGCTACTATTTTGAACTACATCTCCCAGATTCCCCATGGCATACAGTCATGTGAGAAAGAAAGTACAGTAGAACCACAGTATCCACTGGGGATTGGTTCCAAGTCTTCCCATGGATAATGAAAACCGTGGATAAGAGATAACACCAAAATGTTCCCCAAAAGTGTTTTGTGATAGTAACCTGCTTTACAGCTGCTGTTTTGCAACAGTAGCTTGCTTTACAGCTGTTGTTTGTGGTGGTACCTTGCTTTACGGCTGCTGTTTTATGATAGTAGCTTGCTATAGAGCTGCTCGTTCTGACAATAGCATGATTTGCGGCTGCTGGATTATTTATTTATTTTTCCTCTGCCAGCCGTGGATAACTGAATCTGTGGATAATGAATCAGTGGATATGGGGGTCCTACTGTATCTGTTCTTTGGAATTAATTCTTTTACATATCAGAACACAATAAAAATCATCTGGTCCTTAGCAGGTCTGCTTATTAAGGAAATACAACATCAGATGAACAATGACACATGACATATTATAGCATGTCATGATCTATTTTACAAAGTTAAAGCCAAACTCTTTACCTAATTTTCTGACTTCCTAAGGACCACAGGATTTTTATTATGTCCTAAGAAGTAAAGCCACAGCATTCAATGAGGGTGTACTTTCTTTTTCACATGGCTTGGATTACTGGCTTAGGGATTTGGGGAAAATGAAGTCCAAAAAAGAGAGAACTTTTCCAAGCTCTGTGTTGGGTTAAGGAAGTCCCTGGTTTGATCTAGGACAGCTCACCTCATGTTCTTAGCTACTGGAATGTGCTGCAACCAGGGGAGGGAGGCTAAGAAAAAGCCAGAGTGACAAATAAAAATGGCTATTTCTAGAAAACTTTGCCATAGGGGAAAAAAGTATCCCATACATCTATAATTTTGGACTGTAACTCTTATTGCATATTGCTCTTATCATCATGTTTTGTCTACTGTCACATACCCCTAATGGGTCTCTTGGCTTCCATGTGAGTTGTGATCTCTTATTTAATCCTGAAGGTGGCAGATGGTGCAATTCTGTCCACATTTACCCAGAAGTAAACCCCAAGAAGTTTAATAAGAGTCCCTCCCCATGGGACTGAAGCCTTAAAGATTATTAATAAAGCGAATGCATTTACACCGCGTCCTTTCCAAATGAAAAGTTCCAAACTGCAAGCTGCCTCAGACTTGTTCTCATGCAGGCAATTTGCCATCTGGTACTCTTAATTTCCTGTAATAATATTGCATTGATCTGGTTTAAATATGCAGAGCCAATGCACTTTAAAATAAGGAAAGATTCCTCTCAGATGTCTGAACATTTTCTTTATTGAATGCATTTTCAAATCTTCATTCCATAATAGCAAAGAGATCTCCCACACCTAGAAGAGTTTCCACATAATGATAAAGTGTCTTTTGCTTAGTATTAGTGGAAGTAACAGAGGCAACAACAATTCCTGTTGATAGGTACCAAGATTATTTCAAGATTAAGCAGAACAAACAGCTCTGAAAAAAAAAAAACAGAAATAAAAGTAGAGGAATATTGCTGGCGTGTAAACCCACCATGGAGGAAAACAGGTAACCGGGCTGCTGTTCTGTAATACAGGTGAAACAAAAAAGTAGAATATTGTGCAAATATTCATTTATTTCAGTAAGTCAACTCAGAGGGTGAAACTAATATATGAGATAGACTCATTACATGCAAAGTGAGATATGTCAAGCCTTACTTTGGTATAAGTGTGATGATTCCGACATATAGCTTATGAAAACCCCAAATTCACAATCTCAGAAAACTATAATAGTGTGAAAAGGTTCAATATTCTAGGCTCAAAGTGTCCCACTATAATCAACTAATGAATCCATAACACCTGCAAAGGGTTCCTGAGCCTTTAAATCAGTGGTTCCCAACCTGGGGGTCAGGACCCCTTTGGAGGTTGAACGACCATTTCACAGGTCACCATGAGCCAGTGAAGAAAAAGGCACAAACACCTTGGGTCTGGAGGGGAGGGGAGGAAGGGGGGGGTAAAGAGTGAGTTATACCTTGGTAGGTTGGAGGGGGTGTCAGTCAATGGCACCAGAGGCTGCGATTGGCTGAGGATGCCTGTAGAGGGAAGTTCTCTATGGCACCTGTGGAAGTGGCCTGTCAAAGGGGGCTTGTAGCCTCTTCCAAGCAGGGAAAGGGGTCACCACAACATAAGGAATTCTATTAAAGGGTCGCGGCATTAGGAAGGTTGAGAACCACAGCTTTAAATGGTCTCTCAGGCTGGTTCAGTAGGAATCACGGTCATAGGAAAGACTGCTGACATGACAATTGTGCAGAAAACCATCATTGGCACCTCCCATAAGGAGGGAAAGCACCAAAAGGTAAAGATTGCAAACGAAGTTGGATGTTCCCAAAGTGCTGCATGCACATCAATAGAAATTTATGTGGAAGGAAAAGGTATGGAAGAAAAAGATGCACAAGCAGCAGGGACGACTGCAGCCTGAAAAAGATTGTCAAGAAAAGGCCATTCAAAAGTATTGGGGACTTTCACAAGGAGTGGACTGAGGCTGGAGTTAGTGCATCAAGAGCCACCACAAACAGATGGATCCTGGACATGGGCTTGGAATGTAAAATTCCTCTTGTCAAGCCACTCCTGAATACTGTTGCTCAGTGGTCCAAAATCCTGTTTTCTGATGAGAGTATCTTTTGCATCTCATTTGGGAACCTAGGACCCAGAGTCTGGAGGAAGAATGGAGAGGCACATAATGCACAATGCTTGAAGTCCAGTGTGAAGTTTCCACAGTCTGTGTTGATTTGGCGAGCCATGCCATCGGCTGGTGTTGGTCCACTGTGCTTCATTAAGTCCAAGGTCAATGCAGCTCTCTACCAGGAGATTTTGGAGCACTTCATGCTTCCTTTCACAGACATGCTTTATGGGGATGCTGACTTCATTTTCCAGCAGGACGCTAAACCCCCTTTCCACAAGGTATGAAGATGGGAAATTATCAAAAAAATTTCTTGTGATGGTCCATAATGCAGGATAAGCAACAGGTATATCTTTTTGAAGCCAGAACTTCTGATACCCCATTCTGAACTGCACCTTAAGTTCTTCATTAGTGCTTATTCCAATCAGTTCTTCTTGTAATGTGACATCCGATTCTTCAATGTCACCATATGGATTGATAATCCATTGTGGTATTTGCATAGTCAAAACATCCTCAAACCTGGTTTTAAAGTCTGTGCGAACGACACTTAAATGTTGAACATAGACCAAAACATCATCCTGGACATTTGTCAATGACAAGTTGGGGGACTGGGAAAATTCACACAGTCCAATATTTTGCTTCATGAGATTAATTCTGGCAAGAAAAGCTGCAATGATGGACTTTGTTTTTATTAAATTCAGGCTGTTACCTTGTAACTGCAAGTTAACCTAATTCAATTTAGTAAACAAATCTGTTAAATAAGCAATGTTTGGTTTCCATTTGATTAAATTTTCAAAATGAGATCTTTAGCATCCAAAAACTCTAAAACTGTCTCAAAAAGTGAAAAAAATCTTGTAAAACATAAGCCTTTCGAAAGCCAGTGTACTTCCAGTGTGAAGAAGTAATCTATGAAAGTCCTCATCATTTTAATCACACAACTGTGTAAATAACCTAGACTTCAACACATTGATACGGATCTTGTTTACTGCATTTATGACAAATTGAAGAGATTGATGCAATCTGGCACTCAGAGTTTTAGCTACTAAATGTTGTCAATGAATGACACAGTGAATTGCAAACTCCCCAGGTACATTTTGTTTTAAATGGCTTATAAAACCACGATAATGCCCAAACATGTCTGGTGCTCCATCTCCTGCTGCTGATATTCTATTTGATAAAGGGTTTGCTTTTTTCATGAAATAATGATAAACATTGAATACTGATTTGTCTTTAGTGCCTGCTGTCAAAGTTCTTGCAAATCGCAGTTCATTAATTTCTTGGTCCATGAAAAAAATTAACATATGCCAATAACAGTGCTTCATTACCAGATAAAGTTGACTCATCCAGTTGAATAGAGAAATGGTTCGTTTTCAGATAATTACACAAGTTTTCAACATCATTACTCATTTCATCAATACGTCTTTGAACTGTGTTGTTGCTCAAAGGAATTCTTTTGAGTATATCATATGCAGGCTTGTGTAGAACAATTTTTAAAACCTCTTCAGCGGCTGGTAAAATCAGCTCTTCCCCAATAGTATGAGGTGTTCCTGATTTTGCTATGAGTTGTGAGATATTGTAAGATGCCCGAAAACCATCATAGTCTCTTTTTGATGTTGAAGTGAACATACTGTCCACCGTGGTTCTCTTTTGAAGTTTTTCTTTCAGTGTTTTAAAGTATGTCAAATCTTTATCTGTTTTATCAGGATACCTTCTCAGATGATCCTCCAGCTTGAATGGTTTCATAGCATCATTGTTTAAAACTCTGTTGCACAAAAGGCATATCAGCAGATGTCTGTCCGATAGGGATGGAATGAAGCCCAACTTCAAATAATCAACGCTATATGCCTACATTTCTTTTTTAGCCTCAGCCATGTTGAGTAGTTATCTGTTGACAAAAATAAAGCTATTTAAATATGATAAGGCAGAGAAATTCAAAATTGATTCCTGCCCAGACAGCATACAAATATTTTAAAAACATTTTAAAATTATTTTCGGTAACATTGGAAATACTTTTAGAATATTTCTAAAAGTGTTGAAATGTCTGAAAAAATATTTTGAAATATTGTGTGCTGTTTAGGTGGAGTAAATCCTTATTTAAATCTTTAGTGAGGTAGATATACAGAGGAATCAGGATAAAGAAAATGTTGCTTTTGTAGTGGTACTGTGTAAGCTAGAGCAGAGGGGGAGAACCTCCAAGGAAACTAAGCCAGCAAGAAATCCCTTGGAGAGGAGCTTTGGCATTTTGTGTGTACAGTATCTGGTCTATGGGGCCCCAGAAAAAATCATCTGAATTTCGGTTATTTCTGATGGGAAAATTAGCTTTGATATAAGAGTGTTTTGGTTTACAAACTACGGCCACATTTCTCCCCAACTCCAGAGGACACAAGGGGTCCTCTGAGCATTTAGGAGAGAGGTATTTGGGAAAGGGAGATGCTGGGGGTATTTGGCATTTCAGAGTGGCCCACAAATTGCATTTCATGGGTTCCTAGGTTGGGGTGAAGCACAGGCTGTGTAGAACTCCCACTTTTGTCCTTTGTGAGGGAATGACCCACAGGCTCAGAAAGAACAACTGAAGGACTGCCACCCATCATTTACCACTTGAAGCAGTAGCCTCACCCTCTCTAATGATCGAGCAGGCCCTCATTTTTAATATTCTTTATGCTTACTCTGGATTGGGACAGCCCCTTGTTTAGATAAATCATCATTCACCTGAGGAAAGTGTTGGGTCCCTTCATGGTATGGTAAAGCACGCCAAGTAAAGGAATGAGCATGTAAAGTAACATCTGGAAGTTTTTGAATGGCACCATAGCTTTTTAGCCAGAAACTGAATACTGTAGCTTAGTGTGACAGGTAGTTGGCTATGGAGTCAAGAGGCTTTGAGCCCTCACTGTGCCATCTAGGGAGAAAAGCCAGCCAATGTTGGACAAGCTGCTCCGTCCTAGAGTGCTCCAGGAAGAGGGAAATGGGAAATCATTCCTGAGTATTCTATACCTAAAAAACCCCTGAAAAGGGCCCCTAAAGTCACAAGAAAGTTGAAAGATTTCAAGACAAATGTAAAGAAAACCACATGTGGAGGAGGATAGGGGGTCTCCTTTTAAAAGCAAAACAAGAAGTCTAAGCCTGGACCTTGGGTCACACCAGACTTGCCAGGAAGAAGCTAAGACCAGTGGTATGAGAGGGGTAGGGCAGGGAAAACTGAATGTAGCCAGACATGGGTTACATGACATTTCTCTGGGCATGCTCTGAAGACATTTCATCTGAACAAGTTAGATCATAAACCACAAAAGCGGACACTGAATTAAATAGGTTCCAGGTGCCACAATACTTCTGTTGTTGAAGTTGCTAGAACGGACTAATGTGATGACCTCGCTGACCACCATTATTTCAATCAACCTCGCGAGAAGGAACTGGGGGCAATGCTGCTGTGGCTATTTTGCTTTTTGTTCAAGACTCCCTGCTATCTGCTGCACTTCTAGGCTCCTTTGCCTGCCGTCCCACCTCTTATCATCCAGTCTTTTCTCATCAAAGGGCAACTGGCATGATGATCCTGCTTTGAAACTTTCTCTCAATCCAGGAGCGCAAAAACAATGCTGTGCTCCCCTGAGACTTGCTGCTGGCAAGAAATCCCTCGGGGAGGAGAGCAGGTACAACCCCTGCAAAGAGAAAAACACACGGCTGCAGCACTGGCAAATTCTTTCCTCAAATGCAGCTCCTATGGAGTGGCTTCATTTCTCAAACTATTAAAATCAAACTGATTTACTATGATGTCCTTCACCAGCCTTATAAAACAAACAAACACTCAGGCTGGTAGGTCTAGTCCAGCAAACACAGCAAGTAATTGTCAGCATTAATATTAGCAGCACGATTAAGTGGACTGCCAAGCTGAACCCCTGTATTGCCATGAAGCTGTTCATTAAAAAAAGCAATTACTTTTGAAAGATTTGTGTATCGCAACGGCACCTGCTAATGAACACTGTTAGGTATTAGTTGGGACTTTCCTTCCTAAACAGCAGCAAATCTAGTCCTTTTCCAGAAAAAGTATGAAAAAAACAGGGCGGAAAGATATTTGCATATGTATATGGAAACATGTACAAACATTACAGAGTAATTATTTTAGAAAGCAGCATTAAAAAAACCGGCACAACCAAATACAAAAACAAAAAGGTTGAGAGAGGAGTTTGGTGGCTTTTTCCTGATAGTGGGAAAAGGTTAGCAAATTTCCCTCTTACTTCCTTTTTTTCTTGCTGACTCACTGGCCCAATACACTGGTTTCCATGACATTTACTGTGATCCCCACTAATAAAAGGTAAAGGTAAAGGTTCCCCCTGAACATGCGTGCTAGTCGTGTCCGACTCTAGGGGCGGTGCTGATCTCTGTATTCAAGCCGAAGAGCCAGTGTTGAGCAAGTCCATGGCCACGTGGCTGGCATGGCTGCAAGAAAACACAGTTTTTACCTTCTTGCTTTTTACAGCGGTACCTATTTATCTAATTTCATTTACATTTAATTTCTTGATCTGCTAGGTTGGCAGTAGCTGGAGTTAACAGCGGGAGCTCGCTCCTCTGGGTGGCACCCGGGATTCAAACTGCCAAGCTGCCTACTTTGCAGCCGACAGTTTTCAGAAGCCTTAGTCCACTGAGCCACCACGTCTCACAGGTAGCATGTGGTTATTAAGATAATGTCCTTGGTCCAGGGGGCTAGGCCATTTTGGTTCCTGCTGATGCCCCCAAGACCAAATTAGGCCCATAGAGGATGGGATTTTAACAGGCAACTCATGAGATACTCCCCATATTATACTGTGATGTGTTTCACTGGCAAACAAGCTGTTTACATGTGTCTTGTGGTGGCAGTCAGAACTTTATAGAAGCTATCAACACTGCTGAACGCCTTTCAAAAAGGCATATAAAAGTTACAGGAAGGAGGGGCATTTTGATAACCGGGGGGGGGGGGGGTGTCAGGAAAAGCCTAAATCCTTTTTTCCCCCTTATAAATTAGGAAAAATAAATAACACTTTTAGGAAAATATAAAATCGAGCCTGAAAACAGAAATTCCAATTGAAACCCAATATTAAAAAATAAAATAAACTAAAATGTGGCCAGCTAATTAAAATCAAGATGTGAATTTCCCCCCCATGTAGCTTTGCTTGTGTTGCCGAGTTTTAGAATGGCTTCATGTCCCCCAAATAGACATGGGCACGACTTAGCGGAATTCCCGTTTCCGTTTCCGTTACTCATTTCCGTTACGGAACGGACACGGTAACAGGAATTACTCCGCCAGAACTCGAACTCGAACCGACTAAAGAATAATTGGGTCTGATTTGTCGTTGTCGTTCCTGGCATCACGGTGATCCCGCGATGCCAAGCGGCACAGAAAAAAAGTTTTTTTTAAAATTAAAAAAAAAAAAGATTCCCGGCCAAAAAGCAGGCAAAAATATGCCTGCCTGAGTGAGGGCTCAGAGCACCTACCAGAGGGGTGGTTTCTGGGGGGGGGGGTCCCCGGCCTCCCCCCTCTCCTCCTGTCCCTCCTGGGCTGCGCTGGGGGTGGGCATCCTCGTCGTCCCGCCAAAGTCGCCGCCTCGCCGCCATTCAAGCAGCACAGAAAAAAAGTTTTTTAAAGTAAAAAAAACCCTGATTCCTGGCCCAAAAAGCAGGCGAAAATATGCCTGCCTGAGAGTGCACCTACCAGAGGGGTGGTTTCGGGGGGGGGTCCCCAGCCTCCCCCCCTCTCCTGTCCTGGGCTGCTCTGGTGGGGACTCGCAAGCAACAAGCTGGACTCGCCATGCCATGCGGTGCGGGCGGGGGATCGAAAATGGGGCGGCGACCGCAATATTTTTTTTGAAATCATGGTCCAAAAACACACAAGCACCACACAGAAACATGCGAAAATTGCTATTTTAAAACTGCCAGATTTTTACAGTAGCAGTGGGTTTTTCTTGCAACAAAATGTCTCCTCTGTCCTCTCTACATTGATTTTTTTTTTATTATTTTTTTTTTACACCTGCGCAATGATGGGCTGGCCATGGGAGTGGACCATGCAAATTTTTGGAGCCATTCCACCAATCGCATGGCCACTTGGCCACTGAGACTTCTGGGATGTGCCAAAAAGCCCACTAAACCCTGCCCTAGCCCTAACCCTAAGTCCCTTACCCATACGCCACAGTACACTGTCCTCTTAGTGGGTCAGAGAGGCACCCAGAGGTGCACCCCACTACCCCACCCTAACCTCACCAGTAACTAGCCTAACCCTAGCCCTTGCGCTAACCCTGTCCCCTAAGCCAGATCTGTACTTGCACTGCACTACACGCAAGTACGTTTCCCTTCTTAGTGAGCCACAGCGGGGTGCAGAGAGTTCGCCAGTCCGTCACTTGTGGCTCTGGCTGACTCCTGCAGGCTTGGCTCGGCAGCATTTGTGTGCCATGCAAACCATGCCCGTCAAGGCCTGACTGATGCAGGGAAGGCACCCCAAAAAGAGGGGTGCCTCTGCCAGTCTGCTGTGTCTGCAACTTGGTATACATATCCATATGGCTATGCATGTCCTTTTGCAGCAGGTGAGGAGAGGAGGCCCCCATGCCATGGGGGGTCTCCAGGAGCCTGCTTTCCCTTCCTTCCTAGCGGGTGAGGAGAGGAGCCCCCCCCAAAAAAGAGGTGCCTCCAGGAGCCCGCTTCCCCCCCTAAACCAGTATAACGACAGACGAAAAAACGAAATGACTATTTTTTGCGAAGTTTCGCGAAAAACGGAAACGAGCCGACACGGGCCGCCTCCGACACACGACAACTCGAAAACGTCATTTTCCCTAGTCGTGCCCATCTCTACCCCCAAATTAATCCACCCTTTTCTCATGAACTGGCATTTAACAGTCTCAATAGCTCCCTCTGACACATTAGAGAAAGCCTAAAAAAAAATTCTTTACTTACAGTTCTGAATTTGTTGAACTCTTTAAAAAAGAATATATAGAACCAGTGTCCTACATATGTCTATCCCACATGCGGCTAAGTCCAGCTGGGCCAGCCTGGTTCCACAACAGGTACCTTGCCAAATAGCTGTTGCCACTTACGTGGCTTACACGTTTGTGTATAGTAAATCCCAGACGATACTAGCTTATGTCTCTTGATTAAAGGAGATACAAGAAACAAACAGGCACACGGTAGTATGTATAATTTCTTTGTCAGGAAACCTGCTCCTGCTTTCCAGGTTATCTGTTTGCTTGGCTAGTGAGCAGTGCGGCAATGAGAAGACTCATGAGCCCCTGGCAATAACACTACACTATGTTTTACTAAAGCTGTTTAATTAACTAAATGGCCTTCATTTAAAATACGGAGGTATTTGCAGTTACAGTTGCCTCGTGGCACAGTGGTTAAATGCCTGTACTGCAGGTAAAACTGCTCACGACCTGGGTTCAATCCCTGGTAGCAGGCTCAAGGTTCACTCAGCCTTCCAGCCTTCCGAGGTCGGTAAAATGAGTACCCAGCTTGCTGGGGGGGGGCAATGTGTAGCCTGCACACTGTAATTAAAAATTGTAAACCGCCCAGAGACTACTTGTAGTGGTATGGGGTGGTATATAAGCAGAACACTTTGCTTTTGCTTTTGCTTTGTACTATTTGTGTCCCTGACCTCTGCTGTCCGCCTTTAGTTTGCTATGCTGCATACATTTACCTGATATTGATTCATATCATGACCATGCACCACCAAACTGAACAAGAAAGAGCTCATGCAGTTGGTGCACATGTGTCTGTGTGTACAACAGTCATGAGAGCACAACAAAGGTGCTTTCATTTAAGTGTATAATTGGCGCAGACAGGATTGTGTGCTTGGTGAGGAGACACAGAGCATTCTAAATCAAAATATTTGAAGCAAGGTCAGCTATTATCAAAAAGGCCAGTTTTTAATTAAAAACATGCTGCACAATGGAACTGGTTGCCTATTTTGTGGAAATGCTTTAAATTATTGAATTAATTTTACCAATGCATTTTAAACCAGGAAGTCACACCCTTGTAATTTACTTCTAAAATTCAATACATACACCACACAATCCCAGGGTCCTAAGACAGATCACACAATGGAATATATTGGACCGTGATGGAAGCAGGTGAGAAAATCTGCATAAACCCTTTCCATTCACAAAGACCTGCTTGAGCTTCCAGGACGATCAGAAACAGAAAGTATTTAAAAACTCATTCTTTGTTACTCCTTCTGAAGCCTAAGAGATCTAGGGAATAAAGCCATTGACAAAATGCCCACACTAAGATTTCAAATCTGCCACAGCAATATTTCTGGTATTTTAATTAGAAAGAATGCTGCTAGTCTTGATTGAACTATTTTCCTTTTTCCTTCTGAAAGATTCTGCATCATACGCCCATACAGTGTCCATGCCCTCCCCACAAGTATGGGTCGGACTCCAGTGGGGAAAAGGAAAACGGCAGGCAATGACCCTGGCGTCTCGGTGGAGTTCTTTTTCAAGCTTCTCTCCCAAATGCAGCATCTGAAAAAGAAACATAGAAAAGGGGGGGGAGAGAAAGCCTTCAGAAGTTGTTGTGGCCATGCTGTCTCTCAATTGATTCCTTAGGCATCCAAGACATTTATCTGAAGGACTGGACAGCCATACAATATGTTGGCCACCATTTAAATGCTGGCAGAAGATAATTCAGGGATCTGAAAACCATTGGGGATGGAGACTGGAGACCATGTGTTATAGAAGACACATATCTGGGGAGAGTTAGAAATAGAGAGTGAAAACAGCAGAAAACTGGCCAATTACTCTCGCCAGGCTCCACACCCTATTGGGATCCTTTCCCTGTGGGGGCAACATCAGCTGTTGCTGGAGCCCTGTCCAGATCTTCCCACCTCTATTGGGGAGGCAGGAGGAAGAGGTCTCCCCTCCAGCCCTGTTATAGCTGAGGTCAGCTCTGTGCTGAGGCAGAAAGAGCTGGCTGGGGCTCTGGGGATGGTTGGTGTGCCACAGGGAGAGGGCCTGGGTGGCACACAGACCACCATGAGTGGTCCGGTGGTTGAGGGGAGGGTGATTGCCCTCTGCTGGCCAGGGGCACGTCATACAAAGCATCCATCTCTGGTGGCTAGTAAACCAATGGAAATTAAAATAACAGATTTTTTTTTTGTGTGTGTGTGTGTGTGTGTTAAGAGTGAAAGGCGTGCCGGGGGGGGGGCATAGAAACAGAGAGGAAGGCCAGTTCTACCATACTAGCTTAAGAAACAAGAGATGTACAGTAGGACCCCGGTATCCGCTGGGGATTGCTTCCAGGCCTTCCCATTGATAACAAAAACTGTGGATAAGAGAGGCCAACCCCCTGCCAAAGTTGTTTTGCCACAGTAGCTTGCTTTACGGCTGCTGCTTGTGACAGTAGCTTGCTTTGCAGTTGCTGAATTAATTATTTAATTTTTTTTCCTCTGGCAACAGTGGATAACTGAATCAGTGGTTAATGAATCAGTGGATATGGGGGTCCCACTGTAGCTGTGGTTACTTTACCCTGTAAATATATTTGGGAGCAGGTTTATATTAGTATGCAGAGTAAGCTGAGTTTGATGGATGGTCATAGGCTGGATATATGCTAAAAATGACAGTTAACAGTTCAGATATGTGGAAGAATGTTTGTGAATGGAAGGTGACTGGAGAGATTCTGTTTTGTATTACCATACAAGGGTGTATACAAGAGAGAGGCAGTAACAGCTGTTTGTTAGCCAGCTGTGTGTGGTCTGTTTTAGGAAAACGTGAGCAACACTGTCATTTAAGAGCTTTTATCAAAGTACCTATTTATCAATTTATAATGATCCGCCAAATATTTATCTCAAAGAAAAAAGCAAAGACTTAAGGCTGTATCATATAGAATCTGGCAGCTTCTAATATTGTTCGCCCATTGCATTTTTAAAAACAAGTTTGGCTTTGGTTAACAAATCCTGTTTATTATTATTGTAGATACCAGTTACAATATACTGTATCCTCCCTGCATATACTGCAGGTTAGTGCTGGGGCATATGCTTTGCTCTGTCTGTTTTCTGCTGTGTCCCATTATAAATATGATTTATTTTGTTCTTAAGACGGGGGTGTAAAAAACTCCAAGCCATGCTGCAAGAATGCCTGAAGCTGCAGCCTCAAGAACACTGGGATCATCTCTCAAATATATACCATCAGTTTTGGGAATCTTGTTGGCAATTCTTTTGCACTACCCATGAAAGGGTAATACTAAGCTTGAAGAAATGGGAATTTATCTTTGAAAGCTTGCCACTTATATTTTTCAGTTGTCCAATCACCTATCTTAACCTTTGTGTAATCTTTGGGGACTCAATGGCCTTATTCTTGTTTTTTAATGATGTATCAGTGTCCCCAAACGAACAAAGGCCCCGTGTTCCACAATAAGTATTCTTACATCTTCTAACAGGGCAATGTAAAATCAGCAAAGTTTAAAGAGGAATGTAGAAGGGAAGGCTGGCAGTTCATCTAGACTGGTGCTAAGGATAATCCTAGAGAGTAAGTCCTTTATTCACAGGTTCACACGGCAAACCCAAACTTAGTGCAGGGATCTGGCGTGGCCGCTGCTTTGGTAGCAACACACCTGGGTAGAGTTGCATGTGTGAATGCCTCAGTAGCCTCTGTGATGAATGTGCAGCAGAAGAAATGCAACAAGGAAGCTTAAAGGCAAACACCTTATTATGGAATTAGCTTCCAGGAGATGTCTGTCACGTGTGTTACACTCCCCCAACCACCCACAATAAACAAAAATCAGAGATATGCAGATGCTTTCGCCCCCTCGCTGCTGCTGCCACCACCGTTACCCTCCTCCTCTCCAAAGCTGTTTTGGAGGATGACAGCAAAGGCAGAGCCAGCAGGGGTGGGGTGGCAGGGACGGTGGAGGCGAGAGCGTTGGGGGCAGTGGGGGTGCTGGAGGTGAAAGCAGGAGCGGCGGTAAGGGAAGTGAGGTGGGCAGGGGCAGGCTAGGGGTGGCATATCCCGTGATATAGCAGGATCGCAATATTTATTTATTTATTTATTTATCTCTGGGCGGTTAACAATCAAATGGGCTGCAATGTGACAGGGGACTACTGTAGTATAAAGTAGCAAATATAATTGCAAATAACTCAGTATTTTAAATGTGGCAGCCCCCCTGCCACATCACGCCCCAAATATTGCAGTCCCGCTATATCACGGGATCCGCCACCCCTCCGCTTTGGTGATGGCAGCCCTTGCGGAGACCTCCTACCCTGGCAGGGGCCCAGAGGCGTCCCACTCCCCCCTTCCTTCCAATCGGCTCACCTTGTACCGCTTGGGCGTAGGAATAGGCGGATGCGTATATGTGTGAAGGTGGAGCCCACAGCCTTGCACATCACCTGCCAGGAGGCCCACCCGCCCACCCAGCGGAGCAGGCAGAGAGAGCACCATGTCAGATCTGAGTGCATCCAGAAAGGCAGGGGCAGAGTAGCCTGTCTGGAATGGGTGAGGTGAAGAGGGGGCGGCCACAGCTGAGGCCTCTGGACCCAACCCGATATGCAGATGCCATCACTGCAACTGTGTCCATGTATCATGGATTTTCATTTATCGCGGGTGGTTAGAAAACATAACCCCTGCAATAAATGGGAGACTACTGTATAGAGATGGGCACGACTCAGAAAAATTGTTCATTTTCGTTTTCGGCTAGGGGTCCGTTTCGGCTCGTTTCCGTTTTCGTGAGCTAATTTCAAAAATTTTCGTTTTTGTTTCGTTACGTAACGAAAACGAAAAAACGAAAACGAAAATTTTTTCGTTTCTTCCCATTTAGCTCCATTATGTGTTTTTCCAGTAACGAAAAACGAAAATTGGCTCGAAATTAGTCGTTTCGTTTCCGTTTTCGTTCCAGTTCTGAGCTGTTTTTCGTTTTTCGTTTCGTTACGTAACGGAAACGAAAAACGAAAACGAAAATACCGCTAAGTCGTGCCCATCTCTACTACTGTACATTAGCTCAATCTATGCACATCTGTACATATACACACATGCAGAGGAGCCCCCTCCCAGTGGTTCCGAAGGTTAGTGGGTTTCAGGGATTTGGGAAATAGGGCTCCCTTTCCCATTCTGTCCATTGATATGTCCTGCCAGAGAACCATTCACAATCTGATAGAACCCCCCCCCCCCAATATCCCCTGTTTCCACACGACAGAACACTGTCTCTCTAACTGTTCACCTGGTGAAGAGAATCTGGACCACTTCCCAAAACCCGTGTGCACAACCTTGTAGAGGAGCCACAGACTGAGTGGGATACTCATTGGATGCTACATGCCGATTCCTACTCAAAAATCATGTTCACTGTGTGAAAGGGTCTGGAAGTAGGCCAGGTACCAATGACCTGCATGCCCAATAGAGTAATTTCATTATTCCTTCATTAGACCAAGTTCTATTCATTCAGTGCCTTTGTAACATTTCACAGAAATTCAAAAGACCCGAATATTTAACTTTCTCACCTAATATGAAACAAGGATTCTGTCACAAATGTTCGTTATCAGGGGTGACTCTAAATACAGTGGTACCTTGTATAAAGGAATCAATTCATTCCAAATGAAATTCTGTTAAGCAAATGTTCCTTTATACAAATTTCCCATAGGAATGCATAGAAAGCAGAGTAATCCCTAATCATGACAATTTTTATGTTGTATGGATTCGTCCCATAGATGATTCTGTTAAGCAAATTTCCCCTATATCTGGAATTTTTATGTTGTACAGATTTATGTTATACAAACCGTTTGTTATACGAGGGTCCACTGTATTATAAAAAAAGTTTAAGGTTATTTCAAATGCACTCACCATTTGAGGCACTCCAAATATGACAACATTTGTATATTGGGAAAAACTGACCTGTTTCAAAACAAAACAAAGCAGAAATAACCGTGGTTGCATATTTCTGTGTATTTCTGTGAGGAAATTTACTTACATCTATCTTGCCTAAGGATTAGCTCTTCTGTATAAAAGTTAAAAGAAACCTAATCTTCCATCAGAGTTGTTACAGCCTCTCTGGTGACTCCAGATCACATGGGAAATCCCCACTGCTTCACTTGGACTCAGAGCTGTATTTTCTCTATCGACAGCTGTACTAGCCTAAATAACAGTGTGCTACACCATACTTTTTGTTCTAGAGCTGGCATGCCAATTGATTCATCAGTCAACTATTGTCCATTTCCTCTTCATAACTAGAAAAAGAACGAAGGCTTCAGAAATTCAAGAGCCTCAAAATTACATCATAATCACATTGTGATTCTAACCAGAGTGTGCGGTGAGGGAGCCAATGCAAAGGGCTCAAAAAAGGAGCACCATAATAAGAATGAATTGAATTCTTAGAATTCAGACCCGAGAATGATCTTTAAATGAAAAGGCTGGCAAGAGAGTTTACAAGAATTAATTTGAGAAGTGAAGGAAATAATCTCTGTAGTGCAATCAAAAAGGCGTTTACATTCCAATTAAGAAAGAAATGGGACCAGTGTATGCATTTATTTTTTAAAACTAGAACTGACACTTTCTAAAAAGTAGTTTAATGATTCTGCTGAATATTTCACTAGATTCTGAATAGAATAAGTACGAAGCATTTGTTGTTACGTGCCTTCAATTGAAAACTGACACAGGGGCCCTAACAGGTATGTGAAATAGCTAAGGAATAGTTTTATTAGTTCCAAACTTTTCATAAATTAACAGGGCTGAGTGGGGATTCATATCTAGACCTCCTGAGCCCTCCACCATTAATGTATACACTACACCAGTATAGCTATCCATAAAGCCTTCAAAAACTGGTAAACATCACCCTCTTGCTGCCATGCACGTCAACTTAACTATTTTTTTATCTGCCTTACTAGTCATGTGTAAATTGTTCCTCTACACATACCTTCCATAAGTCAGAAATGTAAAATTTGGCATGTTGATGGACTCCTTCTCTTAGAGCTCGGTACCTGGAATACCACACTAACCAGGGATTTAACTCGTAACCCACAGCTCTGAATCCAACTTTTGCGGCTGCTATTACCTGAATAAAGACAAATCCATATTTCCTCAGTAGAAGAAATAGACTCAGTGGCACACTTCCTTTTGGAACAGAGTGATTAGCGAAAATAGAGAACATAATTATCAATAATACAAATGTCCAATAGGATCCTATGCGTGAATGCTGAATACAGTAGAACTGGCATCATACCGCCATAAAAAGAAAGCTTTCCCATTGTTCAACCAACTTAATTGCAATACCTCCCTTTTTGCAATTAGCCAAAAACATAGCTCTAGCAATTCACACTGATGGGGTCTGCCATTTCGCTGATAATAAGCATATGAGACTGTTCGCAATTTTCAGTATGATGGCAGCCATGTAAATAAACTCACACATGTTACTAGCTTCCAAAACAAAAACTGCCTACCGAAAGGTTATAGCATCAATTTTCATGCTGGCTACAAGAGGAGGGAAGCCAGCATGAAAACACAAGCTACGGCTCTCACACAGGCAAGTATGACTTCTGCCAAGCAGACTGGCAGAGAAATCATGGTTCATTCTTTCACCAGTACACTACACTTCTGTGTTTGCCATATGGGGATCATTCCATGTCAAATCAACCAATGAAAAATCCATTTTGGAACTTGATGTCATTGATTTGGTCCATTTTTGGTACATGCACCTTAGCATGAAATGTTTAAAAATGACGATGATGATGATGAGGAGGAGGAGGAGGAGGAGGAGGAGGAGGAGGAGGAGGAGGAGGAGGAGATTTTTTGGTCCACCCGTTTCTGAGATATTGCATTTTCAAAATTGGAAAAAATAAAAAGGCAAAATTCACTCACCACCATAACTTCAAGTCATTTAAGAGATACCTGTAATAGCTATAGACCTGGGTCAGGCATCATTTTATGAATAGGGCTTTCATTTGTTATACAACATGATGCAATTGTACATTTTCAAAAAAAAAATGACACATTTAAATAAATATAAAATTTGAATTTTTGGAAAAATAGAATTTTTAAAAAAATTTCAAATAATTCACTTAGATACATATATTGTAGCCAATCACTCCAAATTTCAGGATAGTATCTCAATGGTATCATATAAAACTTAAATGTTCTTGTTGGCGGTGACAAGGAATTAAATTGATTTAGCCCAAAAAACAGACCAAAATTTTGTGAGTTTTGGCATTTTGCATGTACAGTATGTGGTCTATAGGAACTCAGAACAAATTATCTGAGTTTCCATTATTTCTCATGGAGAAATTTGCCTTGATATCAGAGTGTTTTGGTTTACAAGCATGTTTCTAGAACGTAGTATGCTCATAAACCAAGATACTACTGTATCAGATGCTTTTGGACATGAGTTTGATTGAAATATAATCTTTCAGGAATCTGAGTATTTCAACCCTGATGCATCTTTTAGCCAATTATATGCTTCTTTGATCTTCATTGGCGAGTCTCCTGTGTGTAAGAAGAAAGTATCAAAACAGTCTAAGACAGGCCTGCCCAAAGTCCGGTCCGGGGGCCAAATCCGGCCCGCCAGGCCATTCTGAGTGGCCAGCGGCTAGCTGGCCCACCCCACCCTCCCCCTCCTTCACCCCATGGTTTTTTAAAAGAAAGTGGGTGGGGCTTGCAGTGGGGTGGAAGGGTTGGGGAGCAACCGGCCCCTGACACATCCTCAGCCACCAAATCTGGCCCTCCTTACAAAAAGTTTGGGCACCCCTGGTCTAAGAAGTATTGCAATTCACATTGATGGGCTCTGCCATTTTGCTGATAATAAGCATATGAGACTGTTCACAATTTTCAGTATGATGGCAGCTGTGTAAAAACTGTCCTTCCTGGAAGAAAACCCAGGCCATTCGATGTGGCCTTTTGCAAACTGTCTCCTTCCAGACTGCCCCAGAAGAAGCAGGGGATTTGTAAACCAATTCTGAGCTCTTTATAGCTAGGGAAATCCTTAAAAGGTTCATTACACATTGGAATCAATTAATCACTTTATAAATTAGAGACAGAACACATATTTTCATTTCGGCAATTCCCAGGAGTCTTAGCTAAAAGCACTCCAGCAGCCTGGCAGAACGTAACTCGACAAGTTACTTTCTAATACTACAAGTCCAGGATTCCCAGTATAAAAACGGTTTTTCTGAGCTTTGGATCTCAAGGACAACCGCTAGATCTCCAGAGAGGGGAAGAACTCTGCATCAGAATTGCTGCCAGCAAGAGTGGACAAAGCTGACCGCGATGGATCAAATGTCTACACCAGTACCTGACTATTTCATGAGCTCCAGTGTGTTCACCAGTTCCTGTGCTGAGTAAAAGATACACACGTCTTTAGCACTGTGCTGTGCAAGTCAGCACACACTTGGCTTGGCTTTCCCATCAATTTCATGTGAAAGAAAACAAAAGCTGCTTTGCACTTACAATGCGGCCATCGCCACTCCCTACATCGACCAGGGACCCATGTCTGCCTTTCAGCATCTTTAGGACATGTTCCATCTGCATTGAAGTGGCAGGCACATATGGCAGGCAATGCTTCCTCAGTGCTGGAGCAATAAATGGAGTAGCAACGGCATACAGGGCCACTAATGTTCCACCAATCACGCCAGGGAGCAGTAAACCCCAGTTCCTTGATTTAGATCCATCATCAGGGTTTGCCAATGGCAAAACACCATCTTCTGTTGCACAGCTTCCGGGGAGCGTTTTCGACATAGCAAAAGCACCTGGGAAAAGGGGGAATACAGTATTTTTTTCTGCATAAAATGAGGATATAGATTATACTCCTCAACTCCTCATTTCAGTAAGATGATCCCTGCTGATTCCTGCCAATTCTGCTGTGCCGTGTCGACTCTGCACCAGTATGAACACAACCACTGAAAGGATTTCAAGATCCAGTTCCAAACAAGCCCAAGGCATCTGGGAAAACAACACACAAGGCACCAATCCTCTCTAATGCTTTGCTTTTTTTTAGAGGTATACTGCTTTATCACAAGGAGGATCTTGTTCAGATGCCAGGGCTAAATGATAAGCCCGATCACGAACGAGCTTGTAAAAGCCCACTTTGAAGTTATCTAAGCTATGGCAGGTCACCACATCTTCTGCTAGGAAGTGCATTTGTTAATTATATGTTGTTCTAAGTGAGTGCTTAAATCTTTCCTATTAAAATCAGTGGGGCTTAAAATTGCCTGACTTTGGCTGGAACATGCAGTTGCTTCCTAATTTATAACAGCAATTTCATTTTAGGATTTTGTTTCTTGATGAGAATGACTCAGATCATATTAACAGAAATGAATTACGAGAGGAACGCAGTTGTACATCTACTCTGGGCTCATTCAAATACCATAAAATTTACCTACCTAATCCAATATTAACGCATACTTCTCAAGTCTTGCAATATCTGAATAAAGGAGGAGGATGTCTTTTCAGTAATACTTCTTTAGGCATAACTCCAAAATATTCATCTGTGCTCCAACATCAGTAATCTTAATGTTCATCTATGAAACTGAATCCTATTTTAAAAGAGAAAGAAGAAAGCAGTTTCAAGACTAACAAACAATATGAGCTCCTTGGGAATGCATTAGCAGAATTTTGAAGGGTACAGACAGTCTCAGATTGTTCCCATACGCTGAGCACACAGAGGCTCAGTCCTGCTTATTTCAATGGGATGTACATATAAGGACATTTCAACAGGCACAGGATAAGGATACAGTAAATTTGTTTTAAAACAAATTTAATTCGTTCTACAGGTCAATCTGGTTTTAGGAAATTTTGTCTTAAGAAATGCAGTTTCCTATAGGAATGCATTGAAAATGGATTAATCCATTCTGGAGTCTATGGGTCACTTCATTTTATGAAAATTTTGTCTTACGAAACACAGTTTCCCATAGGAATGCATTGGAAATGGATTAATTTGTTCCAGAGGCTAGAATAAATATAAAAAATACAGTGGACCCTCGTATAACAAACAGTTTGTATAACATAAAATCTGTACAACATAAAAAATTCTGGAGATAGGGGAAATGTGCTTAACAGAATCATCTGTGGGGCGAATCTGTACAACATAAAAATGGTCGCAATTAGGGATTACTCTGTTCTCATTCCTATGGGAAATTTGTATAAAGGAAAATTTGCTTAACATAATTTCATTTGGAACAAATTAATTCCCTTATGCAAGGTACCACTGTAACTGTTTTTATTCCTGGGTACATACAGAACTTTTTTTCCTTGCGAAGCGTCCCATAGGGAATTTTTTTTCATACAAATCATGCATATTCCTGGAATTTTGTTTCTTCCTACAATTTTTCTTATCTTATGAGGCACTTATCTTAAGAGGAACCACTGTACAGTGGTACCCCGACTTAAGAGCAGAAAACTGTTGGCATTTTTACTGCCGCCTTACAAATATTAGATATGGTCTGCTCGACTTACAAATATATATTTTTATTTTTTGACTTTTTAAAAATATTTTTGATAGGTACCCCGACTTAAGAGTAGTTCGACTTAAGAGCATGCATTTGGGATGGATTAAATTCGTAAGTCGAGGTACCACTGCATTTGTTTTCACTGCCAATTCTGCTGTGCTGTTTGCTCTGCAGCAATGTGCACACAGCCACTGACCAGTGTGATCATCAAGTGATGCCGTACAGAACCACTGGAGTACAGGTGGCTGGAAGATGTGCCATGCTTGGTTCTGGATTCAGCCAGGTTATAGATCAGCAATTTTAAAAGAATGGCTGTCTGCAAAATCCTACACAGGGTTAGTTACACCCAAGGTTGTTGATTTCAACAAGCTTACATCTGAGGAGGAGTGGAGCATGGATGTTCATAATGGACATTGTTCAGGACGTGAAATGTTTTACTGCAGGGGACATGATGCAGAATCCACAGACCACACATGCCCCCTACTACTTTGCCATACTCGCACTGGTGACACGCATCAAAGCTAGTGCTACTGCCATAAGAAAAACTGGACCAATGCTCCCTTCCTGTCATTTCGCCTACTCCAAAATTTATCAAGAGCCTTTCCTGCACAGCTCACTTGCCGACTGGTTCCTTCTCAATGGATCCCTATGAGATTGTTCTGGTCCACAGCCTTTCGAGGTTCCCATGAGGGGGAGATTTGGGGCACCCACCAGGCCCCACACAGCCACTGCAGGTGCTACTGAATGTTGGCAGCAAAACTGCCATGGTTAGAGCAGTAGAGGAAGGACAGGGCTCTCAGAGGGTCGCAAGGGCGATTGCTGCCAGTTAATCACTCATCCCTGCTTTCAAAACAGGGGTGGACAAGGTGCAGCTTTCAGGATACATGCAGTCCTTCCTGGAGTTCCCAGTATGCCAACCATACCCCGGCTTTTTCCACTTGAAAAAATCCTTTGCAGCCCCCTCAAGGGTAAAGGCAGCAATTCTACCACATTCCCCACCCCGCACCCCATCAACTTGTCTTAGGTTTCTGGAAATTTTACATCTCTAGTTCACTGGAAGGACAGATTTTGACACTGAGGCTCCAGTACTTTGGCCACCTCGTGAGGAACGAGGAGCCCTTGGAAAAGTCCCTGATGTTGGGAAAGATTGAAGGCAAAAGGAAAAGGGGACAGCAGAGAATGAGATGGTTGGACGGCGTCATCGATGCAACCAACATAGATTTGACCAAACTCCTGGTGTGCTCTGGTCCAAGGGGTCACGAAGAGTCGGACACAAGTGAACAACAGTAGGGACAAGGCATTTCCTTCCCTCAACTCCCAAAGTAGTAATGGCTTCCTGTCACTTCAAGGTTTTTTTTTTGGGGGGGGGCAAATATTCAGTTTCAGGTGTTTGTGTGGCCGGTCCCGAGATGTCTGAAGGTTATTCATTTGTGACAAATGACAAAACAAAAAACAAGTTACTCCCATTCCTTCACTTCCCGCTCTCTTCAGTTGGGGTAAAAATTTGAGGAGGACACTATCCTCTGTGAGCCTCAGGGCCTTGCATTGCAATAGTTCAACTGCAGTCCTGCAGTTAAAACTGCTCGCAACCCAAGTTCAATTCCAAATGGCTCAGACAGACAGCTTACAGTTAACTCACTCAGCCTTCTGGCTGCCCGAGGTCAGTAAATTGAGTACAGTGGTACCTCCACTTGTGAGTGACTCGACTTAAGAGCAAAACACGTTGACGTTTTAACTGCCACCTAACAAATTTTAGATGTGGTCTGCTCTACTTACAAAATTATTATTATTATTTTTAGATAGGGCTGCTCTACTTAAGAGTTGTTTGACTTAAGAGCATGCATTTGAAACGGATTAAATTCATAGCTAGAGGTACCACTGTACTCAGATTGCTGTGGGGAGGCAATGTGCCTAGATGCCCTAAGTACATCCAATCTCAACTGATTTCGGAAGCTAAGCAGAGCCGGCCCTGGTTAGTACTTGGATGGGAGTACTAACCAAGGCCGACCCTGGTTAATACTACCAGGGCCAGCCAGCGAGTACCAGGTGCTGTAGGCATCTGGAGTAGGAAATGGCAAACTACTCCAGTATTCCTGCTAAGAAAAATCCATGTACATGGGCTCACGAAGAGTCAGTCATGACTGTAACAATGCAAAACACACACACACACACACACACACACACAAACTGTAAACCACCCAGATCAGATGACATTTCTCTTCCTACTTTTGCCAGAGGTTCTTCTTTTCAAACTACTTTTCTCTAAGTCAGGGCTGTCCAACTTTGAACAGGCCGAGGTCTACTTTTTCCAGACAAAAGTGCCTGAGGGCTACTACACTAAAACCTCTACTTATGAATTTTATCTGTTCCGAGCATATGCTCATAAGTTTTTTTTAAAAAAATGTAAGTAGAGCTGCAGTTTCCCATAGGAACGCATTGAAAATCAATTAATCCTTTCTGGAGGGAACAGATTTCAATGCATCCCTATGGTAAGGCTGACCATGCACATGCTTCCCTTACGCCTGCTTTAGCTGGAGTGGACGGGTGCAAGGGACACGCATGCATGCTTGCACAGGTTGCTCCTTCCGCTTGCCCGGGCTGCTGGAAGACTTTTTTTAAATGGTGTACTTTCTCTCCCAACCTGCCCGAGGCCTGACTTCACTCTACTTCTCCTCCTGTTTTCTCCCTTTTCACTTGCTGCTGCTGCCCATAGCTCTCTCACCTCTGCCATGTTCGCTGTGCAGCTGGGATGGACCAAGCCAGCAGCAGGGCAATCACATCGCCACGGCGGCGCAAGGAGGAGGGAATGGCTCAGAAGGGGAGCAGGAGGAGGAGGATGGAAGGGTGGGAGGAAGGAATTCTCCAGGGGTGGAGAAGAGGGGGACGTCAACATGCAAAGGAGGTGGGTACACCCATGACCCTGCCCCTCGCTCTCCACTCCACTCCCCTTCCTCTGCTCTTCACCAACAACTCAATTGGTCACGAGACAGTGGCACGCCGATCATCTGGCTGGTAGGGAGAGCAGGGGACTGTGCCATGGCCCTTGAACTGCCCCGCTCAGCTGAGAGAGTGGGCTGGCAGACCCAGAGCTTTGCTGGGGCAGTGGTGGTCCTTGAGTTGGGGGAGGTAGAGGTGGAGAACTTATCCCCTCACATTTTTATTGATGGCTGGCGGGCTACTTTTGAACCCTTCACGGGCTACTGGTAGCCCCCGGTCTACCTGTTGGGCAGGCCTGCTCTAAGTGAAGACAGCCAGGCCATAACAGGGGGAAGGTGGACTAAACAGCTCACTCTCTTCATGTGATCAGAGAAGCCTTATTCCTTTTGGTTATGATGAGTTGCCTCAAATATTTCCTGAAAAGCATGATGATGCTCCTGAAATGGCTACAAAGCAAGGTAACAGATAATGACTTGGAAATTTATACTGGTAAGTATGCAGGATTCGACAGCACAACCACATGTGAACTAGAAGATTTTGAAGCCCAGTGTTCTTTTTATCACACACACACACACACACACACACACACACACACACACACACACAC
>JAHTLZ010004504.1:0-23993 GCA_023846285.1 Phrynocephalus versicolor | reverse complement strand
AACCTAAGAAGAGCCCTGCTGGATCAGGCCAAAGGCCCATCTAGTCCTGCTTCCTGTACCTCACAGGGGCCCCACCAAATGCCTCTGGGAGCGCACTAGACCAGATCTCTGTCTCCTGATACCACTCCCCTGCATCTGGCCCTTGAAGTAGCCCAGTTTTAAGCCTGGAGTTGACACATCTCCCTCATGGTTTGTCGCCTGTGATGGACTTTTCCTCCAGGAAGGGTGGGATATAAACCAAATAAGCAGCAAGAACAGGAGGGACAACCGCCTTTGGAAGGAACTCTGGCCTCCTTACCCTGCACTGCTGTTCGTATTTGTTCTTCATTTGCGTCAGCCGCTCCTCTTGTAGGAAAAACTCGGCACAGCCAGGATCAAGGTCACCAAACTGCAGCCAAAAGAATGCACTGTCATCTTTCTGCTCCAACTGAACAGCCTTGGAAATATTTTCCTTCCCTGATACCAGCAATATGAGCAGCAAGGTTTTATAATTTGCACTGTAGGTCAATTGTTTTAACCTATATTGCATTTTATATTCTTAACAATCATGTTGTTTTATTGTTTTATAATTTTAATATATTGTTGTATGCCGCCCAGAGACTACCTGGTAGTGGGGTGACTAAAGAAATCTTGTAAATAGATAAATAAGTACCGTATATACTCGAGTATAAGTCGACCCGAGTATAAGTCGAGGCCCCTAATTTAACCCCCTAAAACTGGGGAAACGTATTGACTCGAGTATAAGTCTAGGGTGGGAAATGCAGCAGGGCCTGGAAGCTCTTCCTTTGTGAGCTGGGTGTGTGATGTTTAAAATAACTTTTAGCCACTGATGCAAGTGCTTGGGTCAGCGGCTAAAAGTCATTTTAAACATCATGTGCCGCTCCCCTGTGATGCAGAAGGGGGTCATGAGAAGCGGCACGCAATGTTTAAAATGATTTTTAGCCACCAACCCAAGCACTTGCCTCAGTGGCTAAAAGGACTGACCCGCATATAAGTCGAGGGCCCCTTTTTTTCAGCTCAAAATTAGGGCTGAAAAACTAGGCTGATATTCGAGTATATACAGTAAATAAGTAAACAAACAAAGAAACAAACAAATAAAATAATATCTGCTGGGTTGCTCCCTGGCTCCAAAAACGTTATTGCTTGAATTTAAAGCGTTGCAGAGCCACAGAATACACAGGAGTTGCTTTTAAACCAATCACCACAAACGCTCCACCTGGGGTAATATTTTCTAAACCTGTTTTGCACCAAAGCTCGGGCAGAGAAAGGGCTTTCTTCGGGCCTTCTGCCTGAGGATTTCTCCTTCAATCTGCCAGCATTCACCCCTGAGGCCGCAAGGGCAGGCCAAGCAGGTTCCGTGTCAACAAGACTTCTTACATTTTGAGTTAAGCTTCCATGTCGGAAGCTCTCGGGACAGGTCGTGGAGCAGAAAAGTCAAAGGAGCTAAAATCCACAGCAGAGAAAAACAGGCAAAAATGTGTTGCAACATGGAAACTTAGGCTGCATTCACACGACCCCTAAAATCCGATGTAAAGGGCTCGCAGATGCTGAGTATATGGTTTTCCCACCAGCAGCACACATTAAAAAAAATAAAGCATGACCATGCCCACTTAAGCGCCCCAGCACTTTTTAAAAGTGCCTGGTCCGGAGGAGGTAAAATCCTTGTTGCTGTTCCTTGTTGCTGTTTTAAAGCATTGCATGCCTGGCCCTCCTCCGCTTAACGTCCTGGAACAATTAGCTGCTGCCGATGGCAGGTGGAGGTGAGCCTGCATTTCTTTCTCTCTCCCCTCACCGCAGACAGAAGCAATGGAGTGCAAGAGGTGGGAACACAGGAAGCAGAACAAAAACCATGTTGCGGGGTGGGTGGGCGGGCGGGATCTGTATTTAATTTGCCAGCGGATTTTAGGGGTCATGTGAAAGCAGCCTTAGCTGAAAATGTAAGAAGTGCAACTGATTTTAAAACCTACAGGAAGATTCGAAAGGCATGGGGAAACAGAGACAGAGACGGAGGCCAGGCAGGCCTTTCTGTGGAGGGCATTTACTAGAAACAGTCTTTCCTTCATCGCTGCCCACCATGAGGGCAGCCCTTCACCCAAGCTGGCTTCCTGCAGCCAAAATCCAGCTGGAAGCCACCATGTGGAGCAGGGCTATTCTGTTTTCCTCCATCTTTCAGGCTCCCTTTCACACAACTGGTGGGGTATCTGGGAGTTGAGTCTTGTTAACCGCCCAGAGTCCCAATTCGGAAGATGGTGCGGTATAGAAATGATACAAACAAACAAACAAACAAAATAAATAAATAAATAAATAAATGGCAACTGGACTTCTTTTCTTGTGAGATCAAAACATTTCGCTACTCATCCATGTAGCTTCCTCAGTCTGAGGAAGGTTGGTGTGTGGCCTACAGTTTATAGTTCAGCTTGGCCACCCTCGTCTGAACAAGCTCGTTAGGTGGACGATGGTCACCTAACGAGCCTATGCAACCCTCCCCAACACTCATTAAGTATGGGTCATTAATATTTTACTTACTTACTTACTTACTTACTTACAGTGGACCCTTGTATAACAAACGGTTTGTATAACATAAAATCTGTACAACATAAAAAATTCCGGAGATAGGGGAAATTTGCTTAACAGAATCGCCTATGGGGCAAATCTGTACAACATAAAAATGGTTGCGAGTAGGGATTACTCTGTTTTCAATGCATTCCTATGAGAAATTTGTATAAAGGAAAATATGCTTAACATAATTTCATTTGGAATGAATTAATTCCTTTATACAAGGTACCACTGTACTTACTTACTGGATTTTATACCACCCATCTGACATTGAGGCCAATCTGGACGGTTATCAAAAATTAACCAATACAATACAATACAATAAAAATGCATACAATTTATACAGTAAACTAAACTAAACATAAAAATGCAGTAAATATAATGAAAATAAAATTAACATAACATGATATAACATATTTATTTATATTATTTATTTATTTTTATATTTGTATATCGCGACCAATTTTCCCAAAGGGAACTCTGGGCAGATTACATAACAAAACATAAGAAAAACCAAACAATAATTAAAATAAGAAGAAAACAAATAAAAAATGCCCCAACAAAAAACAAACAAAAAAACAGAATAATCGGCAAGAGGAGTAGAGCAACTAATAACAAAAACAAATAACAAACACAGGGAAAACCAAAACACATCCTAACGATTGCCAAAGGCATCCCTAAACAGACAGGTTTTTACAGCTTTTTAAAAGGATGCCAGGGAAGGAGCCTGTCATATCTCACTTGGCAGTTTGTTCCAGAGAGCCAGAACATATACAGTCTGTCATTAATATTTTACTTACTTACTTACTTACTTACTTACTTACTTACTTACTTACTTACTTACTTACTTACTTACTTACTTACAGTGGACCCTTTTATAATAAACAGCTTGTATAACATAAAATTTGTACAACATAAAAATTCCGGAGATAGGGGAAATTTGCTTAACATAATTGCCTATGGGGAGAATCCGTACAACATAAAAATGGGATCACTCCGTTTTCAATGCATTCCTATGGGAACTTGTATAAAGGAAAATTTGCTTAACATAATTTCGTTCGAAACGAATTAATTCCTTTATACAAGGTACCACTGTAATATCTATAACCCTATAATATTGTTATTGGAAGGCAAATCAGCTAAAACCGTGTTTTAGTGGGTGAACACTAGATTTATGTTAAATCTGAGGAAATGCCTGCTTCAATAACCAGGGTGTTGGGAAGGTTTCCCTAGGCCATTTGTCCATCTAACTAGCCTATCCAGACCAGGGCAATGTGAAATCAAGGTGAACTATAAATTGGAGGTCTTGCCACTAACTTCCCTCAGACTGATGAAGCTATTTGGATGAGCAGCGAAACGTTTCAATCTCACAAGAAAAGAAGTCCAGTTGCCATGACTCAACTCCCAGATAACCTCACCTGGATGACTGAGAATCTTCACAGATTCTTGGTTGGGTACCAGATCTTGCAATGGAGAGGAACATCCATGCATGTGAAGAAATCCAAATCTCGGCAATGGTGCAGTTTCCAGAACACAGCTTGCACCAGACAGTGCCGCAGAGGTGGTCCAAAATGTGTGTAATTTCCCCATTGGATCATGGCCTGAGGCCAATAAAAACCAAGAACTTGCCTTCTCGGCCAGGACATCTTCCCAGTTCTTCTGCAGCTTGCTCAGCATGTTCTCATACTTCACCAACTTCTCTCCCGTCTCCACGAGCTCACTCTCTAAGCGGCTGTTTTCCTAAAAACAAAACAAAAAGGGGGTCTCGACTCATCTGGAGTCCTCCACCAGTAAATAAAGATGGCTGCCGCATTTCCCAGATCAGCACACGGACGGCAGGATCTTGGAAGATTCTGAGGAGGAACTGGGAAAACCAAGTGCTATACAGTAGGACTCCGGTATCCGTTGGGGATTGGTTCCAGGCCTTCCCGTGCATAATGAAAACCGTGGATAAGAGAGAACGGCTGCCCACCCACCCCCAAACGGTTGTTTCCTGACAGTAGCTTGCTTTATGACTCCTGTTTTGGGACAATAGCTTGCTTTATGGCCGCTGTTTGTCACAGTAGCTTGCTTTACAGCTGCTGTTTGTGGCAACAGCTTGCTTTGTGGCTGCTGAATTATTTATTTATTTTTCCTCTACCAACCGTGGATAACTGCATCAGTAGATAATGAATCAGTGTATACGGGGCTCCTACTGTATTTTTCCCACCAGCTTTTCAAGTCTGGAGAAGTGGACATGTTCCTTAAAAGCTTGTTTTAAAATAGACAAGTTTTGAAGGTGCCATAGAATTTTGATTTTTAAAAAATATATATTTATTTTGGTCTGGTACGCTAACACAGACGGACCCTCTTCTCAAGACCAGCCCTACACCTGAGGCTGAGGGAAGGGAAAAGAAAATAGAAAATGGTAAAACTCTTTAAGGAACGATGTCCCAAAGAAGGGGAGGGAGGAGGTGGTGGCAGCCGCAGGGGGTAGGTGGGGAGGCATTTGTCCCAAACCAGTTCTCTTGCTTTACAACACTTGGTGGCTTTTCCAATACCCATCTCCGGCTTTTGCTATAAAGCAGTAGCTATATGTGTAAGGAAGGACTTGGAAAATCTAAAGGGACATATATTTCATTTCTGCTAGATAGCAATATAATATTTAACCTGGATATTCTGCTAGAATGGCTCGCCACCCCCCACCCCACCCCACAATTTTAAAATCTGATTTTAACCCTCCATTTTGTGAATGGGGTGGCGGTGGCAGCTGAATTGTCCGCAGCTACAGAATAACATAGCCGCCTAGATGCCCTAAAAGCACATCTGATCTCGCCTGATTTCGGAAGCTAAGCAGGGTCGGCCCTGGTTAGTACTTGGATGGGAGACCACCAAGAAAGACCAGGTGCTGTAGGCGCCTGGAGTAGGAACTGGCAAACCACTCCACTATTCCTGCCAAGAAAACTCCATGGACATGGGGTCACTCTCTCTTTTGCATCTGCGTTTTGTTTGGCTTGCCTCGCCTTTTCTCTCCTCTATCCATTCTCTTCCCTGGGCACAAAGATCAAAGCAGACGAAGAAATGAAAGCAATCCAAGCCAAGGAAGAAGGCATGACACCTCCAGAAAGAACGGTTTTGGCTACCGCTGGGAGGTTTCGGTTAGCAGGGCCTCTGATCCGGGCCCTCCTCACCTTCAGCGTGAGGGCCAGGCGCTCGCGGAGAAAATTCTCGTCCGTCTTGAGCTGCTCCACCTCGTGCTCGAGCTTGGCCTGCTGCCGGCTGGCCTGCTGCTGGATCTGCTCCCGGTCCTTCTGAAGCTCGTTCTTCAGGGCGGCCACGCGCTCCTTGTACTCTTCATCCAACTTGCTGCACAAACCAGAGGAGCAGAAGGTTCAGTCTCCGGACTCCTCGAAACCCAGACTCTGGATGCGCCTGAGCAATGCTGAGACACCCCCCCACACACACACATAATGAGGCTGTCCTATACTGCATGGGACAGCGGACAGGGATGCAGCGTGTACACACACACACACACACACACCACGTTTTGGCCGTGGAAGGCTACATCCCCCTCCAAGACTCCCCGATTCTTGCAAAAACGTGGCGGTTTTTTAGAACTCCAAATCTGCCCCCCCATGCACACACATTCCAATATACACTTCAGTAGGACCCCCCAGTATCCTCTGGGGATTGGTTCCAACCCTCCCCATGGATAATGAAAATTGTGGATAAGAGAGAACGCCAAAATGTCCCCCCCCCCCCAACTGCTGCTTTGTGATAGTAGCTTGCTTTACGGCTGCTCTTTGTGACAGTAGCTTGCTTTGCGGATGCTGAATTATTTATTTATTTTTCTTCTGCCGACCGTGGATAACTGAATCAGTGGATACGGGGGGGGCTTACTGTATTTACTGGGTGTGTGTGTCAATGGGTGTTGGCTGAAGTTTAAACACGTCAAATTGCTCCCCACAAAAGCTAGAGGGCACAAGTGGCGTTGTTGAGTTCTTTCTTTCTTTCTTTCTCTCCCTCCCCCCAGGTTGTGTTGTGACACAGGATAACTTTCGGTCTTAAGGAATGTTAACAGGATGCTCTCTGCTCTGCAGGATTGGACCTGAGTTGGGACTAAGATCTTGGATTATAGCAAAATAAAATAAAATAGAATAAATTTTTTTAAAAAATAAGCTTTTTGGCTCAAACACGAAGGCCATGAAAGCTCACCAAAATAAGATGCTAGTAACTGCAGGAGAAAAGCTTCTGTTTCTAAGCTGCCCCTCAAGAGCCAGACGGGTTCATTTCAAATTACAAGTGTACATCTCTGGTTTGGGGATTCTGGGGATTGTAGTACAAAAAACACAACCAGGCACTCCTCTAATTCAAATGTTCTGGTAGGGCTGGAAGTACTGCAGCCAGAAAGGATACCTTTCTAATGTTACCTTTTCATGTTCAAAGACGCCCTTCTAATTCCCTGACCTGAACTTGAATATGCGTTAAATGTTCTGGACTGTATCTTGTCCCTCATTATTGTAAGCCACCTTGGGTCCTTTTCCAAGGAGAGAGGTGGGGTAAAAAAAAAATCAAATAAATATTGAAATAAAATTAAATACCCTAAACCTCAAAGATGCCAAATAGCAGGGGTGCCACCTTTTTGCTGAACTGAAGACTGGCAGGGGTCGAATATCTAAACGAGTGCAAACATTGTTGAAGAGAACCCAGGATGGGAGCCAAAAATCTCATCACAGAGGTATATAGGAAGCTACAAGATCTGAGAAACAAGATAATCACATGAAGAATATCATGATGTTCCCTTTCTCCTGGGCACCCTGCTCCCGCCTACATGCATTTCAGTGGCATGGCCAGACCAAAATATGAATGCAGGGCTTCAACTGCAGTACTGCGGACAAAACTCTTCTCATGGCCCAGGTTCAATCCCAGGTATCGCACTTGAGGTCCACTCAGCCTCCTGTCCTTCTGAGGTTGGTAAACTGAGCGCTCAGCTTGCTGGGTGACGGTGGTAGCAGTTTGCAAACTGGCACAATTCAATTGCCAAATGCCCAAAGAGTGCTTCCGCTGGCATGTCCAAACTTCAGCCCTCCTGATGTTTTGAAGGATCACAACTCCCAGAATTCTAAGCTTAGCTTGCCAGTGACAAAGCACTGTGGGAGTTGTAGTCCAAAACATCTGGAGGGCCAAAGTTTAGACACGGATGCTGCTGCCGCCTGCCATCTCAGCCACCTGAGTTTAGTTAAGTGTTTTAAACTGTGACATATTTACATTGTTTTGATTTTCTGTTATACAGTGGACCCTTGTATAACAAACAGCTTGTATTACATAAAATTTGTACAACATAAAAAATTCCAGAGATAGGGGAAATTTGCTTAACATAATCACCTATGGGGAGAATCCATACAACATAAAAATGGGATCGCTCCGTTTTCAATGCATTCCTATGGGAATTTGTATAAAGGAAAATTTGCTTAACATAATTGAATTTGGAACGAATTAATTCCTTTATACAAGGTACCACTGTATATCTGTCTGCTGTGAACCGCCCGGAGTTTCTTCGGGAAGACAGGCGGTATACAAGTCCAATAATAAATAAATAAATAAATAAATAAATAAATAAATAAATAAATAGACAAGCCTTATAAGCAGTATACTGTATTGCTTTTTTTTGGGGGGGGGGGACACCTTATGTTCCAATGATTCTTCTACCATATAAAACACCTCACCTTGCAACCCCACTTCCTCTGCTGATATTCTAATAGAGTAGAATGTTCTAAAATTAATAGAATACTATAATAGAATACAGTTTTAGAGTATATTAGGTATTATGGGCAGAAGGTGGACTGAGAGCACACCTGATCTAGGATGAGTCTAACTTATTGTTTTTCGGCATATGTTACACCGTTTTTAAAATTTGTACTGCTATATTGTAAGCTGTTTTGGGTCCTGGTTCTGGGAGAAAATGGGGCATATCAATAGAAATGAGTAAAACAGAATAGGACAACTCTGCTCCCTGCCCTCCTGACCCTTCTGCCTGCTTTTGAAAATTGCTACCAGAAAGATAAAAAGAGGTATGGCAACGTCAGTCCTGAACAAAAAGAACACAGCAATTATTTATACACAGCAGGTTCATTGGGGAGTGAAACATACTTTCTCTCCACAAACTGCAATCGTTACAAACGAGATTCTTCAGCGCCTTAAGGGTTAAGTCATTTTATTTTGCATTTTTCCCCTTTTGGCGGGGAGGAATCGCTCGGTTTTGTGGCCAACTCTCCACCTCCCTGCCTTTTGAAAATAATAATTGATACCACCCTAGAAATGGAAAAAATAAACAGCCTTGAAAGAAATGTAACACACTGTATGCCCTTGGGCTCATACACACACCCTCTAAAGGGCCAGCTGAATGAAGTCTTCATCTGGAAAAGAACCAAAACCTTCTGAATTTTACAAGTACAGTGGACCTTCGTATAACAAATGGTTGATATAACATAAAAGCTGTACAACATAAAAATTTCCAGAGATAGGGGAAATTTGCTCAACAGAATCGCCTATGGGGTGAATCTGTACTACATAAATTCTTTGATTGTAAGCTGCCCAGAGACTTTTGGGTAGTGGGCGGCATATAAGTTGTAAGAAATAAATAAAATAAATAAATAAAATAAAAATGGTCACGATTAGGGATTACTCTGTTTTCAATGCATTCCTATGGGAAATTTGTATAAAGGAAAATTTGTTTAACATAATTTCCATTTGGAACGAATTAGTTTCTTAATACCCTCTACCACTGTACTCCCAAACCGAAAAGTGTATAGGTTTGTGTAAGGAAGTTATGAAGCAGAAACGTTTCTTGCCTGCTTCGTGTTTTCAACTTGCACTTGTCCCAGGGGAAAAAAACCCAAGGCCACTCACAGGACTTGACAAATTATGAAAGGTGGGGATTTCTATGGATCAAATTAAAGACACGCCCAGTGTTTGAACTATCTACAGAAATAGTGCAATATAGGGTTAAAATTAGATTCAATAGGATTCAGACTTTTCCATTTTTTGTGGCATGTTTTTTGTGTCTTATTATCTTCAACGGTGTTGTCCTTTGCTTTTACCCTGGCGCCCTCAGGTAGAAAGGACGTTTCGCTTGGAAATGTTTGTGAAGATTCCCAGCCATCCAGATGAGTTTATCGGGAAGTTGAGTCATGGCAGCTGGACGTCTTTTCTTGAGAGATCGAAATGTTTTGCTGCTCATCCGAGCGGCTTCGTCAGTCCGAAGGAAGCCACTTGGATGAGTAGCGAAAAGCTTCAATCTCTCATGAAAAGAAACCCTGGTGCCATGACTCAACTTCCAGATTCACTTGGAAATGTGTGCGCTGTTTATCACGAATGATGGTATGTCTCTCATTCTTCACGGGACTCTTTGTGTCCATTTTTTTATCCCAGCCACCTCTTTTGGCCCTTGGCGTTCGGGGATCGAGGAAGCTGACTTATTTTATGAGTAGGGATCACTAGTTTGTAAGTCCGCCTGTTTTCGCCATCTTGCCTCAGTTTTTATCTTGAATTTTTAGCTTTTTAAATGCAGGTTCTGCTGTTTGCTGTTGATTTTCTTATACAGTGGTACCTCAGTTTACGAATGTAATCCGTTCCAGATGCATGCTCTTAAGTCGAACTACTCTTAAGTAGGGGTACCTATCTAAAAAATTGAAAAAAATAAGTTAAAAAAAATGAAAAAAATGAAAAAAAAATTGTAAGTCAAGCAGACCATATCTAAAATTTGTAAGGCAGCAGTTAAAATGCCAACAATTTTCCGCTCTTAAATCGAATTGCTCTTAAGTCGGGCTGCTCTTAAGTCAGGGCACCACTGTATGTCATTTTGAGGAACCAATCATCTTCATTATTATTTAATTGTTGTATGTTATACTTGTTAACCACCCTGAGTTCCCATTCGGGAAAATCGTGCGGTATATAAAATTAAAAATAAAATAAAATAAATAAATCATTTCCTCTGGGATTCGTAGCTAGTCTTTGGGGCCCTTCAAGAACCTGGATGTTTTGAATCCAGGAATGCAGGTCGGGCACCCAAACACGGACACTCCCCCCTCCCCGCCCAGGTGTACCTCAGGTTGTATTCGTTCTGCCGCTCGATGGCAGCGTGGTGGTCGTCGACTTCGGAGGCCATGAGCGAGGCCAGCTTCTCCGCTTTCTCCAAGTCCAGGCGCAGCTTCTCCTTCTCCCTCACCTCTTGGTCCACTCGTCCCCTGAGGGGCCACAGAAAAAAAGGCTCTGTTTGAGGGCCGGTCGGTGCGGCATGAGGGAGAGCCCCAGGGACCCGGATCCTGGAGACCTGGGTTCAAAGCTGTGGGGAGAAACTGCCCGGGTATCCTTGAGTGGGCCACCTATTTATTTATTTATTTATTTATTTATTTATTTATTTACTTACTTACTTACTTACTTACTTACTTATTTATTTACTTATTCGAGGGAATGCCTGATGTGTGCTTGGCACTCTAGGCCAGCTGACTAAATAATGGGGTTTCTTAGTAAAGTGATTTTAACCAGTATAATAAAATTTAAGAAAGTATATTTTAATAAATAAATAAATAAATAACTTACTTTATTTATTTATTTATTTATTTATTTATTTATTTATTTATTTATTTATTTATTTTAGAGCAGGGCTGTCCAACTTTGAAAAGGCTGAGGTCTACTTTTTCTACTTTTTCCGTCCCTAAGTGCCTGAGGGCTACTACAGAGGTACCTCTACTTAGGAGCAACTCTACTTATCACCCCCTTTTAAACTGCTGCCTTACCCAGCCTTGCGGGCGGGGGCTGGGGTGATGGCGGCAGCAGGGAGGTGGGGGGCAATGACAGTGGGAGTGGCGATGGCAACGGTGGCGGTGGGGGGGTGGGGCAGGGGCAGGGGTGATAGCGGTGGAGGCTAAGGGGGCTAGGGCGGGGGTGATGGTGACGGGGCTGTGGGGGTGACTGCAGCGGCGGCGGGGGCATCAGGGGTGGTAGCTGTGGTGGGGGGTGGAGTTGTGGTGGGGGTGGCTCCAGTGGTGGGTGGTGGCCACGGAGGTGGACCCAGGCCGGGTTGCGGGGCCCATTCACTGTCACCGCATCTCAAGAAAGACCTACTGGAACTGGAAAAGGTGCAGAAGAGAGCGACTAAAATGTTTACTGGGCTGGGGCACCTCCCTTATGAGGAAAGGCTAAAACATTTGGGGCTCTTTAGTCTGGAAAAAAAGGCACCTGAGGGGGGATAGGATTGAGACGTACAAAATAACGCAGGGCATGAGTCAAGTGGATCGAGGGACGCTCTTCTCCCTCTCACAAAATACCAGAACTAGGGGACATACATTCAAATTGAGGGCTGGGAGAGTAAGAACAGATAAAGGAATTTTTTTTTCACCCAGCGCGTTGTTAGTCTATGGAACTCCCTGCCACAGGATGTGGTGATGGCATCTGGTCTGGATGCCTTCAAAAGGGGATTGGACAGATTCCTGGAGGAAAAGTCCATCACAGGTTACAAACCATGATGGAGATGTGTAATCTCCAGGCTTTAAACCAGGGTCCTTCAAGGGCCAGATGCAGGGGAGTGGTATCAGGAGACAGATATCTAGTCTCATGCGCTCCCAGACGCATCTGGTGGGGCCACTGTGAGATACAGGAAGATAGACTAGATGGGCCTTTGGCCTGATCCAGCATGGCTCTTCTTATGTTCTTATGTTAAGCCAACTTGGGCCCACCTCTGCGGCCACCGTACGTGCTGCCGGAAAACCCAAATGAGCCGCCGCCGCTGGAGAAAGCAATTACAGAAATAAGGAGACAGACCAAAGCAAAGTTAAGAAAATTAAAATTTTAAAAACTTACATCAAATGCTGGATCTCGGTTTTGAAGCTGGCCAAGGCTGCCTGGTAGATCCCGTTCTTTGCCACGAGAAGCTCGTTTTCCAGAGCAAGGGTGAGGTCCGCAAGATTAATTTTCCCATCCAAGTTGAAATCTAAGGCCTGCCACGGGAGAGAAAAAAATAGTCCCCATATTAAAATGGCATCTTCTTTCCGTGGATTAAATTTTTGGCCTCTAACCAATAATTTCACTCGGATGAATTAAATAAAGGCCAGTCTGGCCTCATGGAGTTTTCCCCCCTGTCCGTTTCACTGGAGTTGGCTTCCTTTTTAACTCATAAGAACATAAGAACATAAGAGGAGCCCTGCTGGATCAGGCCAAAGGCCCATCTAGTCCAGCTTCCTGTATCTCACAGTGGCCCCAACAAATGCCTCTGGGAGTGCATGAGACTAGATCTCTGTCTCCTGAATACCACTCCCCTGCATCTGGCCCTTGAAGGACCCCGGTTTTAAGCCTGGAGATGACACATCTCCATCATGGTTTGTAACCTGTGATGGACTTCTCCTCCAGGAATCTGTCCAATACCCTTTTGAAGGCATCCAGGCCAGATGCCATCACCATATCCTGTGGCAGGGAGTTCCACAGACTAACAACACGCTGCGTAAAGAAGTACTTTCTTTTGTCTGCTCTCACTCTCCCAACCCACAGTTTGAGTGGATGTCCCCTAGTTCTGGTATTTTGTGAGAGGGAGAAGAGCTTCCCTCTATCCACTTGACTCATGCCCTGCATTATTTTGTACGTCTCTATGTTGCTCCTCCACTGGGGGAGATGGGATAGAGATAGAACAGAAGAGGCCAGCTGCAAGGGTACCCATGATCAGGCAGGGCATTTGGAGTGTCACTAGGCAGCCTTGCTTACGAATGGTTTTTGCTCCAATTTGTCAATCCACCTCTTTATGGATGCCCTGTTTGTGCGCGACGACAACCCCCATCCCCGCCACCCCTTTGAAGCAGTGGGTTGCTGAAGGGACAGTCTTGTCTTGGGCAGACGCTCCCTGTGGACCCATGGGGGAAAGTCCAAGATTGCCACTGGCAACTGTCCAAGACTAGAGATGTGAAGGTCCAGGAGAAAAAACAGGAAAAAAAACACAGAAAAAAAAATCCCCACCCCCATTTTTCCCCTGAAGCCTTTTTTGGATTTTGCCTGCGCCCCCCCCAAAAAAAAATGGAAAAGAAAAAAATGAATATGGAATATTTTATTTTAACACGATTAATAAAACCCGTTAGGACAGGGTGTTCGAATATTTTCCATATCATTTCTAAGAAATATGCATAGTATCAGATTATTTTAATTTCTGCGCACTGAGAACAAGCAAGTCCTAGGTTACGAACTGAACTCTCCAATGCAAGAACAAGTGGCGCAGTGGTTAAATGCCTGTCCTGCAGGTAAAACTGTGCTCACGACCTGGGGTTCAATCCCAGGTAGCAGCCGGCTCAAGGCTCACTCAGCCTTCCATCCTTCCGAGGTCGGTAAAATGAGTACCCAGCTTGCTGGGGGGGGGGCAATGTGTAGCCTGCACACTGTAATTAAATTTGTAAAACCACCCAGAGACTACTTAAAGTGGTATGGGGCGGTATATAAGCAGAACACTTTGCTTTTGCTTTCCTTTCCTTTAGGAGAAAGATTCTGATTACATTTCATCCCTATTCATTGAAACAAAGTCTCACTTCCTTCTACTCATTTCCTCCCTCTTCAATTCTTTTTATGAGAATGAGGTTTTTATTTTATTTTTACTTAATACTGTGCAAAGGAAATATGAAGAATGGTTAATTCTGGATTTTTAAACATTGTTTTGTAGAGTTTTTTTTGTTCTACATATTTATTTATTTATTGGATTTTTATACCAACCATCTGGCAGCGAGGTCACTCTGCGCACTTTACAACAATTAACAAATTCAAACAATTCATACAATAAAACCATAAAATAGTAATACAATAAAAATAAAATTAATATTAAAGTGACTAGTTAACAGTCCAAGAGATTGTTACTCCATTTGTTATTTACAATTACAAATAAATATGATGTAAAAAGTAAATTCTGTTTGTAATGGTTGTTTGGATACACTTATATTTTAATTTGCTCATTGTGATCATTTTATGCCAAGTCACATTGCCCATAGTCATATTTTATGTTCCTAAAGTAACAGATTGACTTTCAAGCTATAAAAAGGGGTGGGGGAGGATAATGTAACATTTCTTCAATTTTTCCAAAATTTCTGGTATTTTCCAGGGGGGAAACTGGGAAAAACAGTTTTTTTTCTGAGCTTCAAAATTTTTGGAAGTTTTACATCTCTAAGACATAGCTGGCTGTGGGTAGAGGTGGCCATTTCCTCCTGAACCCTGGGAGGGGCGTATGGTTCTGGGAGAAGATGGGACCTCTAGTGTGTGTGCTTGTATGTGAGGAGAAGCAGCAACCTGTGTGCAATACGCATTTGGCCCCACCCCGAATGCTTTTGCACTCATGGGCCTCCATGAACACCCGCTCACATGCCAAGGAAATTGTAAGTAATTAGACTGTGAGCAATTTCTGCTGTTCGAGGGTTCCAAGATACTGGGTGTCATCGCCCCTCCCAGCCTAGAACCACCAACACCCCTAAGATCAGGCCAGGAGGCCCTGCTGGAGGTGCCCTCCCTCAAAGAGGTGAGGAGGGTGGCATGTCGAAACAGGGCCTTCTCAGCAATTGCTCCCCGACTTTGGAATGGCCTCCCAAGAGAGATCTGCCTGGCACCAACACTTTTGGCTTTTCCGCGCCAGGCAAAGTCCTTCCTGTTCAGCCAGCATTTTAATTAAATTTAAATTAAATAGCAATCTTTTTAGCTGGGTTCACAAGCAGCCGGAGTTGTATATTGATTGTTTTAAACTGTAATTTTAATGGTTTTTAATATGTTGTTTTCTAGTTCTAATACAGTTGTACCCCGACTTAAGAGCAGCTTGACTTAAGAGCAATTCAACTTAAGAGCGGAAAACTCTTGGCATTTAAACTGCCACCTTACAAATTTTAGATATGGTCTGATCGACTTACAAATATATATTTTTTATTTTTAACTTATTTTTTCAATTTTTTTAGATGGGTACCCTGACTTAAGAGTAGTTCGACTTAAGAGCATGCATTTGGAATGGATTAAATTCGTAAGTCGAGGCACCACTGTATTATTGAATGCCGCCCAGAGACCATCTGGTAGTGAGGTGGCTAAAAATTATGTAAATAAATGCATTAAACAAACAAACAAACAAATAAATAAATAAATAAATAAATAAATAACAAAGGGTAAGGACATCTAGTCACTTGCTGTTTTGATCCTACCCCAGTGCTGGGTTGTTTCCAGCTACTTCCAAGCCTGGGCCACCAACGGCCGGCTTCCCCAAAGACCAATGTTCTCCACGCCTCCCCTAGCTGCCAGTTCTCATCCTCTTCCCAGCACCCAACATGGGGAAGCCAAGGCAGCCGGCACCTCTTGGGTGCATGCCCTTGGCACCCCTGTAACAGCCACAGCAGGCTGGGCAAGGAGGAGGTGGGGAGGTCACCTTCAGGATCTCATGGCTGCTCTCGATGCCTTCTTCATGCCAAGCGTCCAGGATGTGCTCCACCGCGGCATACCCCGTCCCGTCATCCAAGCTGGAGAAGACCCGGAAACTGATGGCCGTGGTCATGGCTGAGGGGGTGGTGGTGCGTCTCCCACTTTCATCAAAGGCCTGCAATTTCAGAGAGAGAGAGAGAGGGAGAGAGAGAGAGAGAAGGTTCCTAATATCCTAGAACAGGCCTGCCCAAAGTCCGGCCCGGGGGCCAAATCTGGCCCGTCAGGCCATTCTGAGTGGGCTGCGGCTGGCTGGCCCACCCCTCCCTCGCCCTCCTTCGCCCCATGTTTTTTTTAAAGAAAGTGGGTGGGGCTTGCAGTGGGGTGGCAGGGTTGGGGAGCAACCGGCCCCTGACACATTCTCAGCCACCAAATCTGGCCCTCCTTACAAAAAGTTTGGGCACCCCTGTCCTAGAATCATAGTCGACCTGGTGGGTGACGTGCGTTCCGAGATGTGTGCGGGTGTGTGTGTTGTGTCGTTACAGTCGTGACCGACTCTTCGTGACCCCATGTCCATGGAGTTTTCTTGGCAGGAATCCTGGAGTGGCTTGCCAGTTCCTACTCCAGGTGCCTACAGCACCTGGTATTCCCTGGTGGGTCTCCCATCCAAGTACTAACCAGGGCCGACCCTACTTAGCTTCCGAAATCAGGCCAGATCGGATGTGCTTAGGGCATCTAGGCAGCTTGCATTCCGAGATACCCACCTGCATAGAGAGGTGCCGTTTCAGCTGCCTGTACGGGGTGGAGGCCGACGGCGGGAGCGGCTGACTGATCTTAAACAGGCCATAGAAAAAGTCCTCGACGCTCATCGTGCCGTCATGGTCAAGGCTGCTGAAGATGCCCTGCAGCACCTGAGGACCAGCAATGCACATTGTCAGGGGGATCTGAGGCACAACGGCCACTGCAATTTTTCTTTCTTTTGAATATTTTTACCTCACCTTTCTCCTTGGAAAAGAACCCAAGGCGGCTTACAATAATAAGGGACAAGATAGAGCCCAAAACATTCAAAACATATTCAAGTTAAGAACAGGGAATTAGAAGAGGCATCTTACAACATTAAAATATAACATTAAAGCTATCAACAGCTCACAAAAATTTAAAAAATCCATTATGAGGGTTGGAAACTAGCATGGAAAACACTGGTGTTCTTATGAAATCAGTCAATGGACTCGTGCATGGTAATCCATCTAAAAGTCACATAGCAGGTAGTCCATCGTTCAGAGAAAGCTTGCCTGAAGAGGAAGGTTTTTGCCTGCTTCCGGAAAGACAGCAGAGATGGGGCAGTCCTGGCCTTCAGTGGGAGGGAGTTCCAAAGTCTGGGCTACACATGAAAGCTAGCCAAGAAGGCCCTTTCATGTGTTCCCACAAGACGTGCCTGCGAGGGTGGGGTGGCGGGATGGAGAGAAGGGCCACTCCTGATGACCTTAACACCCGAGCCGGTTCATACTGTGAGATTTGATCTTTGAGGCAGCTAGGCCCCAGGTTGTACAGTGCTTTGTAGGTCAAGGTCAGCACCTTGAATTGTGTCCGGTCGGTGAATGGCAGCCAGTGGAGCTGCTTTAACAGGTGTGTCATGTGATCTCTGTAACCCACCCTAGTCAGCAATCTGGCTGCTGCATTTTGGACCCGTTGAAGTTTCCTGAGACTTTCCATCCGTAGCCCCACAGAGAGTGCATTACAGCAGTCCAGCCGGTCTGTCACTAGGGCATGTGTCACCATGGCCAGAGCAGGTTTCTCAAGGTATGGGCATAACTGGCGTACTAGTTTAAATTGTGCAAATGCGTTCCTGGGCACAGCTGTGACCTGGGCATCCAGGCTCAAGGATGAGTCCAGGAGCACCCCCAAGCTGTGTACCTCTTTTTCCAACTGGGGGGGGATAATCCCACCCCTGCTAGTCTTGCAGGGCATTGCAAGGACACATCAGAGTTTGGGGTACTCTGCAAGAACTGCTTTCCAAAGCCCTACTCAACTCAAGAAAAGGATATGCAGCCTAAGCCCTCCCTGGATTCCAGGCAGGCTCAATGGGAGTGGCCCCTGCTTTGCACGCAGAAGGTCCCAGCTTTATAAAATTGTGAAATCAAAGAATCATGAGGTTGGCAGGGGCCTCTAAGGCCAAACACCTGCTCAAGGCAGGAGTACAAATCAAAAGCATCAAACAGATGATGCGGGAAAGTCTTCTACTCCTAAAACCCTGGAGATACACTGCACATTAGAACATGCAGCATTTGATTAGATGGATAAACAGACTCGTCCTGTATAATAGGAGACCCCCAACCCCCAGTCCTGGGCCTGTTAGGAACTGGGCTGCACAGCCCCATGTCAGTAAGGATGGAATAAGCCATCCCTGTTACCTGCGTACCCCCCTCATTGGCAGCAAGGTTCTCTCTAAAAACACGCCCAAGTGGGCATGCACACGACTCCCCCCCCACTCAAAGGTGGGGATTTACCTCCCCTGTGCACCTGTCGCAACCAGTTTGGTTTTTTGAACGTGATGGAACCAGCATTGTGTGTGTGTGTGTGTGTGTGTGTGTGTGTGTGTGCAGTTAGTTACACATACACACAGGAAAAAGCCCCTGTGCAGCAAGGAAAAAAATCAGAATCATCCTGAAACCACCCCCAATCTCTAGTCCAAGGAAAATCTGTCTTCCAGGAAAAGAGTCCCTGGAATGGCAAAAACATTTGGGGACCACTGTTGTATAAGGTTCTTATGTTCAATTCACTTTGGCTGCTCAAGTGAACATAACATAAGAAGAGCTATGTTGGCTCAGGCCAAAGGCCCATCTAGTCCAGCTTCCTGGATCTCACGGTGGCCCCACCAAGTGGCCCCACCAAGTATGTCCGGGAGTGCACAAGACTAGATCTCTGTCTCCTGATACCACTTCCCTGCATCTGGCCCAAGAAGTACGCCGGTTTTAAGCCTGGAGATGACACATCTCCATCATGGTTTGTCACTTGGGATGGACTTTTCCTCCAGGAATCTGTCCAGTCCCCTTTTGAAGGCATTCAGGCCAGATGCCATCATTGCATCCTATGGCAGGGAGTTCCACAGACTAATCACATTCTTTTATTGTTTTATAGTTCCACAGACTAACAATGCGCTGGGTAAAAAAAATATTTTTTGTCTGTTCTCACTCTCCCGAGCCTCAGTTTGAGTGGATGTACCCTGATGGTTGGCTTTGGATCTGTGGTGGATAAACCATCCCAAAACAGTGCTCCTCACAATCTGGATCCTCTTTTGTGATCAAATTATAGGACCCTCTCAGCAAGAGCCAAGGTCCTGGGCTCAACAGTAGGCAATTCTACTGGTAAGGCTGGAAAGGCAATGCCTTGAAGCCCTGGAGAGCCGAGGCTACCAGTCAGAGCACACTCTACCAGCTCCCTTACAAATTGGCACACCGTCAGATCAACCGGGATTTGCTGGAGGAGAGAGACCCCAGAGGTACCTGCGTGTCGATATTCTGCAGGCCATATTGCTCGCAGATGGAGACCAGCTTCTTTCTGCTTAGGTGTCCGTCCCGGGAGATACTGAGGCTCTCACACACCTCCTGCAACTTCTCTTCGATCCAGTCCTGAGTGGGGGAAATGTTTGGTGGTGCATTGAGGTCGTCGGGATTCCAAAATCTCAGCTGCCCTGAAATGAAAACAACCAAGTGGCGGGAAAGGACATCAAAACCCTACACATAACAGAAATATGTACCCTTGAAAGACACCATTTTTTCCTGGGACACAAGGCTATTCTTTACCCACCTCCTCGTTGGCAGTTCCGACTTCCTGGACTGGCATCCTAACGCAAATGGCTGCGGGCATCACAATAAGTATGCACCTCGCTTGTGGAAATGAGTACGCCCAACGAGCAAAGAAGATGCAACCGGCACCTTTCCAACTAGACAAATCACGTCTTGCCAAGGCATGTGTACTAATTTGAGTAAGACGGTGGACCAAGTTTGCTCAAAAAAAAAAAAAAAATCACTGTGGCATAGAATCCCAAAGAAGATTAAGGAAAGTCTATGGCGGTTACTTTGCGTCTGTTTTGTCTCTGTTAGTGTTGCGCTTAGGAGCGGTACAAAAAAAAAAATGTTACTTCACGTCCATTGTGCAGCTACTGAAATCTGTCTCAACGACGACCCTGGAATGGGTGCTAAGCGGAACAATACTGTACCTGATGCTGGGGTAGGGTTTTCCCTTGTCACTCTTTGTTCCCGCTTTCTGTTGCGAGACAAGACACCGTGTAGTAACGACTGTCATGCAACAAAACATTTGTTTCTCTCTGAAAACTGTGTCCGGAATTTTTTTTTATTTTGAGTTTTTAGAAGCGAAATATCGAAAAAGAATTTTTTAAGCCCCCCCCCCAAAAGGAAACTAGACAAATTTAGTGTTTGTCACGGTACAAGACCGTGAGGTAACACTTGTCACGAGACAAGTTATCACGACCGTGGGAACACTGAAACAGGGACAAAACCACATGATTGAGACCAACGCTGTCATGGTACAAAACTAGTCGCGGAACAAAGAAGGCCGTGAAGTAACCACCTATAAAAGGGTTGAATAAATAACAATATTCTGCAACTGTACTTTTATTGTGGTGAACACTGAAAGAATAAGGACAGCGAGGGGGGAGCTTTTGATTCGTACTCCATTTCACCACCTCTTGACTGGCTTTGAGTTGCCCTCCATTGATTCCCCCACTGGCCCTTAAATAATCTATTTAAAGAAGAACAACACATGCTATTCTCTTCTCTTACCTTCAGCTTCATATTCCTCACTGTCTTGAGATCTCCAACGCTAAAGACAGAAAAAACAGAGAAGAAGAATGTAACTCTAGAAAAATCCTTATCTTCTAGGATGGGAGCGATTCTACTCCTATCTGGCAATCAAAGTGATGAAGAATCCGGTGGAAACTGGAAGACTGGACACTTTTATTATGACAGATGCTTTGGCTTAACCAAAGTGTAAGGTTTTTATTATTGTTTTAATTATTTATTGATATTTGAGGTTTTAACTGTTTTAATTCTTTGATTGTAAGCCCCCCAGAGACCTTTGGGTAGTGGGCGGCATATAAGTTGGAAACATAAAAATAAATAAATAAAATCGCATACATGTACATGCACCAGTTTTAATTTTTTAAAAAAGTGATTCATTGTTACAAAAAAAAGACTGGTTAATTGTTTGGATTACTCCTCACAAACCCTTCTCCTCATATTTAAGGTGGCATGGCATTTCTTCTTTCCATTTGCTCAGTGTTTTAAAACAATTCCCTCACAAGAAAAAGGTCTTCCGATGCCAACAACCCCCCCCCCTCAGCTTCTCATTCCTGCCGTTCTTGGCAGACTAGCATTTTTGGATCAAGCCTTCCAAATTCACCCACCCACCCCCTTATTCCAGACCCCGCTTCCAAGACCATTTCCAAACGAGTCTCTAATGAATTCAGTCCCCCATGACTTACATTGATTCCCTGCCCTCTTTGTGACAAAAGAGTCCCTGGGAACAACAAGAAAACAAGCCTCCGACAGCCAGGCAGACACAATATTTATGTATGTGTGTGCCAGATGGGGGCTTATTATTCTGTATCGCTAAGAGGGCAGAAGCGGGCTGGGGGGTGGGCTGGTCAGCCAGAGACAGAAAGGATAGGATGGGCCCCATCTAAGCAGAAAAAAACAGGAAAAACACATCTGGGAACATCCCCTTGCTTTCTGCATTTAGTCACTAAGCCACGACACAGAATTTCCAGCCAGCTAGTCATTCCCATTTTACAGGAGGAAAAACTGAGAGGGCCAAAAGCAGCATTTTGGGGGGGGGGATTCCAAGTTGGAGGCAGTTGTAAATCAGAAAGGGAAGCTGCATCTCAGGATGTCTAAAATGAAAACGTCCTTGATTCCAGTTTTAAAATGTTTAACGAGTTTCGCTCCACAGCCTTCCTCAGGAGCTAAGCTTTTAAAAATGAATTAAATGACTGTATTTTTCCACCTGTAGGATGTCTCATGTATAAGACACCCCACACACACACACACTTTTCCAACCCAAAAATTACTGTTTTGCAACCGCACGGACTCTCACCTTGGCTTACGTCCAACCCTCAATTTTTAGTCTAACAATTTTAGACCAAAATATCGTCTTATACACAGGAAAAAAATTACTGTATTTATAAACCACAGACCCTGGACAACCTGTTGGTTATAAATCTATAACTACTGCTCGTTTTTGTGTCATGTATCTTGCTGTAGATTCATACTGGCATATTAGCACAACTAGTAATGTAGATTATCTTCTTTCTTCTTCCTAGTGTTTTCCCAAAGGTGTAGGGTCTACTTTTTGGATCCTGAAACTTTGCCCAACTGACTGCGTCTTCAGGGTGCGGGATGACAATTTGCAAATACTTATTGGACCATGTCCTGCCATCTCTGTTTTGGCTGCCCACGTGGTCGCCAGCCACCGATTTTCAGGTGGTAAGCAGTTTTGGCAATGATGGAAGGTATCACTTTGGGGACATGCCCACACTATCAGAGACAGCTTTCTCCCATCTTCTCTGCTCTTGATACCACGCCTAGTGGCTATCGGCTAGTCTCACTCGTGACGTGGTTGAGTAGGGAGATAGCTGATCTTCAATGGAAGACACACATTTCCGTGGCAGGGCGGTGGCTGTCTGCACCCACTCTTGCTGTCCACCACTCAGTGCCATGCAAAGCAACCACACGGACGACCGTCTTGTAAATCTTGGATCTGAGATGGATTGTCATTTGTCCATCACAAAGCACACTAGTGAGTTGTAATCTCCAGGCTTAAAACCTGGGTGCTTCAAGGGCCAGAGGGAGGGGAGTGGTATCAGGAGACAGAGATCTAGTCTCGTGGGCTCCCAGATGCATCTGGTGGGGCCACTGTGAGATACAGGAAGCGGGACTAGATGGGCCTTTGGCCTGATCCAGCAGGGCTCTTCTTATGTTCTTAGGTTCTTATGAGTTCTCCCCATTGCAATCAGAGAGATGATGCTGTAGAGAATTCATATGAAAAACCGAATGTATGCTCATGGATATAATACTGTCCACAAGAAGACAAAAATAAACACTAGATAGAGACAGGGTTTTTTTTGGGGGGGAGGGTTTCCTGAGCCAGTGGTTTATCAATAATTTCCTTCTGTTCTGCTTTATAATCCCGGCTCTTGGCCTTGAATGAACTGCATGGCTGGGTTAGGAAATGTGGATACCAACGGTCATTTCCCTAGGAAATTTGACGGCCTTGCCACTGGGCGTGATAGCATCTGGGAGTAACACAGAGGAAGCTGGTATCATTGGCATCCTTCAGTCTCGAAAGACTATGGTATCATGCCTGGAGTAGAGACCCTAAGAACAACACCTAGTGTGACTAAATAGGCCAATTCGGGAATGGCAGTCTCTAACACACTGGGGGCAGATATATTCTGTTTCTTGCCCAGTCCTCGGGTTTCGTTGTTTCCGTGCCTGCCTCTTTTCCTCTGCCTGTTGGACAAATCCCTCTTCGAATTTATGTAGACCATGCTGTATCTTTTGCCTCCAGACAGTGCGATCGGAGGTCAGGGTTTCCCATCTGTTTTATTTCGAAATAAAACGCAAGTGCAAGAGGAGGTGGGGTGCCTTTTTAGACCACGAAAAAAAATCATCATGCAATACACTTTGTGACTTCGATCCACAAAAGCTTGCATATTGTATGACTTTTGGCGGTCTAGAAAGGCATCACCTACTCTTGCATCGGGCAGTAGGAGACCTATGGGAACAGCTTGTAGTACGTTGTCCAAGAAAGGTGGGACAGAAAAATGAATGAACGAATAAATACATGGAAAATCCCTAAAGGAAGTTAAGACAGGCTGCTTTCAAAATCATTACCGGAGACCAGAACTCTGAAAATGAAAAGATGAAAACTTGTCCTGGAAGCTTGTCCTTGTGAAAGCTCCAATCAATCAATCAAATAAATAATAATAATAATAATAATAATAATAATAATAATAATAATAATAA
>JAHTLZ010004503.1:0-16251 GCA_023846285.1 Phrynocephalus versicolor | reverse complement strand
TATCTATCTATCTATCTATCTATCTATCTATCTATCTATCTATCTATGTCCGCCTGTTTTCGCCATCTTGCGTCAGTAATATTATGATTTTTTTTTTAGCTTTTTAAAATTGGGTTCTACTGTTTGTTGTTGATTGTTTTATTTGTTTACTCTGTGGAACCGGCAATTAACTGTTTTGAATCGTGGTATGTTATACTTGCTAACCACCTTGAGTTCCCTTTGGGGGAAATCTGGTGGTATATAAATATAAAAATAAATAAATAAAATAAATAATACTGTATTTCACCCCCACCCCACCCCCACAAGCAACTCCTGATCTTATACTGTGTTGGTGGCTAGGACTCTAGGGCATATTTTATTTCTCATCCTCGTCTTAGACCTGCAGACCAGGAAAGGACCCATTGAGTCCACCTCCTCTCAAGGAGGCCCAGCGGGAAAACTGAACTCTCAATCTCTGGCTTTGCAGCCAGAGGCTCAAACCACAGAGCTACCTGGTGGTTCTCCATTTGGGCTGTCCTTCTATTACTGTTGCTGTCCTTGTTCTGTTATTTGAGCATATAGATACAGATACAGTAATACCTCGGATAACGAATGCCCCTGATAACGAATTTTTCGGATAACGAATCACAATTTCCAGGTATAGGGCTGCCTCAGATAACGAATTTTCCCTATGGGCTGTCTTGGATAACGAATCACAATTTCTAGGTATAGGTCTGCCTCGGATAACGAATTTTCCCTATGGGCTGCCTCGGATAACGAATTTCCAGCATGCATCAGTAAAAAATAATTATCCTGGGCTGCATCATATCTGTACCTTTAAAGTGCCCTTTATAAAGAGTTTTGAGCAAAAAAAAAAACAGGTGTCTGTGTCATTTTCCTAGGCTCCAGAACAAATTAATTGGTTTTCCATTCATTCCTAGGGGAAACCGCGTTTCGGATAACGAATTTTTTCAGATAACGAATTGCCTCGGAGAACGAATTAAATTTGTTATCCGAGGTACCACTAAATGTTCTCACCTTTTTGTAAAAGAGTTCATCGCTTTTGCCACACTCGTCTAAAGAAAACAAACCCATAAAAGGCAGAGAAAAGGAAAAGAGAAGGATCTTGCAACATCCAAGCCAATTCCGTGGAATTCCGGCCTGCTCTGCATTTTTCTACACTGGCCATGAAACAAAAAATCATTTCCGAGCGAAAAGACCCCATTGCGTCTGTACATTATCGACCGCCCGGATCCCAGCAAACCACCCGAGAATCCGTCCAAGATTTACCGACACCCACCAGAGCTCTTCTGGAGACCTGTCAAGCTCTCTCAGTTGCAGGCTGGAAATGCTCTCCCCCTCTTTGAGCAGCGCCATTTCATTCTTCAGAGCAGCATTTTCTTCTCTGAGTTGCTCTGCTTCACATCTGTGCAGATGTGAAAAAAACAAACAAACCAGGCAGACCTGCTGTCAGGAGTTATGTTTGCTATAGCTTTCTCCAATTGAGGGGAAAGATATAATAGTAACTTTTGAACTGCAGAGCAGTATTTGCTTTGTAAGACGCACAGACATTCCCCCTTACTTTTGAGGGTGGGAAAAGGGCATCTTACAGGGCAAAAGATTACGACAGATGCTATGGATTAGAAACTGGAAATCACTGAGTATTTCAAGATCAGATTCAAGCCACTTGGGCATGCAAAGGAAGCCCGTGCTTACCTCTCCGTGACCAATCACAAAACAGGAAAGTCTGCCATGCAATAGCAAGGAGGCGGGAAAAGCGCCGGCTGTGGCAATCAGACTTTCTCTGCATTTAAGGAATTCCTTCTTTTGAACATAAGCTCTCTACAGCGTATGATTTGGGTCCCCTGAGTTTTGTTGGGAGTAACGCAATACAGACATAAGCGAAAAAGATGCTGTTCTCCTAGAAGACTTTGGTATTATGTACATTACAGACAGAGAAGAAGAAAAAGAGAAGGAAACACAGTGTTAAGAGACAGGGCAGCCTCAGAATAAACACACTGCAGGCCCATGTACATCAAGCAATCAAAAAACAAGCTCTCCACCCACTTATTGGTTTATTGTTCCAAGATAACCCACCACCCCAGTGAGAGCATTCATTCATCTACCAGCTTGCCAACCCCAGATAAAAAGCCACCGGTTCCGGCCAGAGTCCCAGAAGGCGTTGTTCCTTCAGCCAAGGTTAATCAACTTGTTAATTAATACAGAAGAGTGAGAAGAAGTCAGCAGTACGAGAGAGAGAGAGGGAGGCTGTCAGTGAAGCACGAGGTGGTTAGTTTCAGAAAGCAGATTGAAGCCACGGGGTGGGCCCCCATTGTTACCTCAGGAGCTCCAGCCTCTGTTGCCGCTCACCGCAGGCGCTCTGCGAGCCACGCCGGGCCACGTTCAGGCCGTCCTTCTCCCGCACGTGGGCGCCTCTCCGTTGCAACAGGGCCGCTCTGTGGTCTTGAAGCGTCCCGTTCACCTCTCGAAGCCCGCTCTTCTCTGCCTCCTGGCTGACCATCTCACCAGGGCCACCGGCCGGGGCACCTTCTGAGGCTCTCAGGTCGGCCACGAGCCCTTCCAGTTCCGCCAGCTGGCTCTGTAAGACCCGCTTGGTGGCCTGCAGCTCGGCGTTGTCTAGAGCCAGCTGCTCGCGGGCTTCGTCCAGCTCCCTCAGCCTCTCCAAGAGACGAGACTTTTCCTCCTTGAAGGCGAGTCTCTCTCGGTCCCTTTCGTCCAGCTGGGCGCGCAGGCTGGCCAGTCCCGGGTGGTGGCCCTCGTGCGTGCCATTCTGCTCAAGGAGCTTGGCTTTCAGGACCGGGTTCTCCACCCTCCGTTCCTCCGGCCTGGGCTGGAAGCTGAGCTGTCCCCTGGAACTCCGATCGTCGGCATCCTTCGCTCCCCAACGGATTGGCATCAACTCTCTCAGTTCTCCGCCCTCCATCCCGGCCGCTTTGGTCTCGCCCATCTCGAGCGGGAGAGAGCCTGCGCTCAACTCCGTCGTGTTTAATTCCGCCTCCAAGACCTCCGGACAGATCTCTTTGGTCCCCGCTGGGCGCTCGGGGAGAGCAGCCGATTCCCACGGGGAATGCTCCTTGCTCTCCTGGCTTCCACGGGTCAACGCAAGCGGCTTGGGGATGGTCTTCAAGATCTCCTCCAGCTCCTTCTGGACCTCGGATGCCATGTCTTGTCGATCGAGAGCTGCCCGGTCGCATTCGGCTTCCAGGAAATGGATCCGCTCCAGGAGAAGAGACTGCTGGCCCTTGAGGGCTCGGTTCTCCTCCCAAATTTCTTCGTAGGCCTTCCCCAATGCAAGGGACGTCTCCATGGTTTCCTCGGCGCTCCATCCTTCCACGCCCAAGAGAGATCCCCCACCCCTCTCTAGGTTTTTAATTGCTGGACTGTGGTCTTCACCAGTCATATTCAGGAGCTGAGAGTCCGCCAGTGGAACCAGGGGAAGAAAATCAGGAGAAAGAGTCTGCTGTCCCTCTGCCCTCAGCTCACCTGCTACAGAGAGTGAGGCTACCTCTCCTCCTGAGGCCACCTGGAAGTCGCCACGGCTTGAGAGAACGTCCACCCCCTCTCCGCTTGCTGGGAGTTCTGAGTTCAAATCCCAGCCCTGTGTTTCTAATCCTCCTTGGTGAGAGTAAGCCAGATTCCTTGGTCTTCCACAGAGGCGCTGCAAGTTGCGCTGCAGTTCCTGAACTCTACCCTCCAGCCTGGAGACTTTGGACCTCAGCTCTTCCTTCTCGTCGGCAGCTCTGCGGAGCGCCTCTGCCTTCAGATGCTCCAGCGCCACCAAGCGGGAGGCCAGCTCTTCTCGCTCCTGGGCAAATCCCGCCTCCAGATTCCCGAGCTGGCGGCAAACCAACTCCCGGTCTTCCTCGACGGCAGACCTGGCCTTGTCGAGTTTCTTCAGCTCTTGCTCGTGGCGGGCTTGGGTGTGGAGGAGCCTCTCGCGGAGGCTGCACTCCTGTTTCTTCGCTTCGGACAGCGCCTTCTCCTGATCTTCCTTGGCCACCACCAAGGCGTTCAGGCGCTCCTTGAAATCCTTCTCCAGAAGGTTCTTCTCTCGGGCGAGAGCGGAAGAGACCGACCTCTCCTTCTCCAACATCTCCTTCCACCGCGCCTGCGCTTCCGCTCCATCCTGGAGCATTTCGTCCTTCTCAAATTCCCACTGGGATTTCAGCTCGCACTGCCACTCGGAGAAGTCCCGTATCTCTCGCCGGTAGCGTTCCTCAAGGACTTGGACGGCTTCCCCGTACTTGTTCGCCAGCGCCAGGCGGTCGGAGGCAAATTCTTCCTCTTTCCGAGACATCTTCCCGTTAAACTCACTTTCCATTTCTGCCCTAAATACGTGGTCAACGTTAACAGGTTACAGTAGTCCCCCGCCACAACGTGGTTCATATAGTAATGTCTCAGTATATCACTTTTTTTTCTTGAGAGAAGCAGGCTTCCAAAGAGAGTTTTTTAACCCCCTCCTGGCACCTCAGCAAACAGACCTGAGGCTACTCCTGCAAGCTACACTTGCCAAGAGAGGTTTTTAATCCCCTCCTGACAGCTGAGGTGCCAGAAGGGAGTTAAAAGCCTCTCTTTGCAAGCAGAGCCAGCAGGAGCAGCCCTTGCTGAGGCGTCTGCATTTCGCTTCCAAAGAGAGGCTTTTAACCCCCTCCTGACATCTCAGCAAACAGACCTGAGGCTGCTCCTGCCAGCTGCACTTGCAAAGCAAGGTTTTTAATCCCCTCCTGACAGCTGAGGTGCCAGGAGGGAGTTAAAAGCCTCTCTTTGCAAGCAGAGCCAGCAGGAGCAGCCCTTGCTGAGGCGTCTGCATTTCCCTTCCAAAGAGAGGCTTTTAACCCCCTCCTGGCACCTCAGCAAACAGACCTGGGGCTGCTCCTGCCAGCTGCATTTGCAAAGAGAGTTTTTTAACCAACCCCTAACACCTCATCAAACTGACCTTGAGCTGCTCCGCTGCTGGTTCCAAAGAGAAGATTTTAACCTCCTCCTGACACCTCAGCAGACAGACCTTGAGCTCCTGGCAGCAAGGTTTCCCAGAAATCCTGGCCAGCAAAGCTAGTGATGAAGACTTCTGGGAGTTGCAGTCCAGGAACATCTGGGGACCCGCAGGTTGAGAACCACTGTTCTAAAATAATGGAACGGGCTATAAAATACACACACACACACACACACACACACACACACACAGTGGACCCTCCTATAACAAATGGTTTGTATAACATAAAATTTGTACAACATAAAAAATTCAGGAGATAGGGGAAATTTGCTTAACAGAATCGCCTCTGGGGCAAATCCGTACAACACAAAAATGGTCACGATGAGGGATTACTCCGTTTTCAATGCATTCCTATGGGAAATTTGTATAAAGGAAAATTTGCTTAACAGAATTTCAACTGGAACAAATTAATTCCTTTATACAAGGGACCACTGTATATATATATTTGCCAAAGGATACAAAGGCACCGGAGTCAGAGAAAGAGAGAGGTCCTCATCTCAACAGAAATGCAACTCTTGGGAAGATGGGACAATGACTTCAGTAGGTTCCCCGGTGTGCTGTCGGAGACCGCAGATGCTCACCTGTGTTCTCGGAGCTCACGCCGGTGCTTCTCTGCCAGGTCTTGTGCGAGGCGCTCGTTCTCCAGGGCGTGCTCCTCCGAGAGCCGCTGCAGCTGCTGCCGGAAGCGAGCCTCCAGCGCGGCTTTCTCCTCCTCACCCCAAGTCCTCATTTCTTCTTCCAGCTGAACCTTGGCCTGGATCAACTCTTCCCGTTCGCGACCAAAATCCTCCTGGGCCTTTTCCAACCTGGCCTGGAGGTCCCGCTCGTGCTGGAGCTTCAGGTGCTCCAGAAGGCCGGCCTTCTCCTCCAGGCACCTCTGCAGGTGGCTCTTCTCGGCGGCCCACTGGGACTCGGCCTCCTGCTGGACTCTCGCCAGCTCTCCCTGGAGCTCAGAGACCTGGGCCTGCAGGCATTTGGCTTGCTGCTCCATCCGTCGCCTCTCCTCGCCATACTTCTGCCGGAGGTCCTCTTCTTCCTTCTCGTAGTGGGCTTTGGTGTCCTCCAGCTGCTTCTCGTAATGGCATGTCTGGGGGGGGAGACGGAAAAACGGAGATCCTGAGGCACGGTCCTGCAGTTTCTCAGCAAATGCTCCAGAAGATTTTTACAGTAACACCCCCGCCGATCGCGGGGGTTAGGGACCCACCCCACCCGCGATCCATGAAAATCTGTGATATGCGGAAGTAGGTGGGTGGGGGCCTGGGGGCGGGGGGGGGGCAACCGCGCGCCTGTCCAAGAAGTCTTGGGGTGGCGCGCACAGGTGGCGGCAGGGGGATCTGACCTCCCGCCACCGCCCGCCTGCGCCGTGTGAGACTTCTTGTCTGGCGCCGTCTCCATTGAAATGCATTGCCAATGCATTTCAATGGAGAAAAGTTTCCCCATTGGAAAACATTGGCTCAATGCTTTCCAATGGGGAAAATTTCTCCATTGAAATCCATTGACTCAATGCATTTCAATGGAGACTACGCGTGCCCCCCCCCGCCGCCCCCTGCACGGCCCGAGACTTCTCGGAGGGGGCTGGGGGGCAGCGGGAGCGACCCAACTGTCCCACCGACGCCCCCCTGCGCGGCTCTGAGGCTTCTCGGAGGTGCGGGGGGGGCGGCATGGAGCGACCCGATCCCCCCCCGCGGTGCAGGTACTGTAATCCCGCGATGTCGTGGGACCTCAGTACCTTAACCGCGAAATGGCGGGGTGTGACTGTAAAAAGCGCAGAGGAAGGATGATGAGAGCAGCAAAACATTCAGAGGATTTGCCTAAACATCCGGAAGGCAGAGAACTTAACCAGAACTATCAGAACGCCTTCTTCCTTTGAAAACCGCCCATAATACCCGATCCTCCCAGGCTAGGCGTCTGAAGCAACTAACACTACGAGAGGCCCGAAAGGAAAAAACAAGAAATAGGGCCTTTTCTGCCCTTGCCCCTCACCTGTGGAATAACCTTCCACCAGACATCTGCCTGGCTCCCTCTTTGGCTGCCTTTAAAAAACTATTAAAAACTTGGTTATTTAAGCAGGCATTCCCCCAAATATAATTGCAATTCAGTGTTCACCCATTAAATCTTGATTTTAACTGATTAGCCTGCCAATAATAATATATTGTTTTATTATGTCACTTTAATATTATTTTTATTTTTATGTTGTTGTGTTACTTTTTTATGGTTTTATTGTATAAATTGTTTGAATGTGTTACTCGTTGTAAACTGCCCAGGTGGGCGGTATAAAAATCCAATAAATAAATAAATAAGTAAGTAAGTAAGTAAATAAATAAACTGAACCTGGGATAAGGTCCTACCAGCTTCAAGGGTGGAATTGTCCAGAACCTCACCTAACCCTGCAAAGGCCAAAGCTTAAGCCTAAGCTTAAGCTTAAGCCTAAACCTAAACCTAAGACTAAACCAACTTAATTTAATTTAATGTCTAGGCCTTTGGCCCTCTGGATGCTGAGCCCCTCCTCCTGCAATGCTTGGGATGGAGCAACCACAGGGAACAGCCCTTCCTTCAATCTATTTTCTCGTCTGTAACTATCTGCAACCTATATTGAGCTTGCCTTCTTTGTGTGCGCAGCCAAGGAACACCTGGTTTTGAACTCGGGGGCTGCATCTTCTCATAGGGAACGATGTGTTCAAAGGTTTTGATTTACATAAGAACCCACGGACAGCCTTGCTGGTTCAGGCCACAGCCCATCCAGTCCAGCATTCTGTCTCACACAGCGGCTCACCATTTGCTTCAGGGTATTCCCAGGCAGATGTCTTCACCTGCTTAAGATTCTCCACAAATGGCATTGAGAAATATCCTGCCTCTCTCTCCAACCTGGAGGTTGTCCTTAGGCATCCATCATGATAGCCACGGATACCCTTGTTCTCCATGAACTTGTCCAAATCCTTCCTTAAAGCTGTCAAGGCTGACAGCTGTCACCTCTTCTTCTGGCAGGGAGTTCCACGGACCACTGATCCTCTGGGTGAAAATGTACTCTCTCTTACTTGTTTGAGATCTAGCACCCAAAAGTTTCATGGAGTGTCCCCTAGTTCTAGTGTTGTGCGATAGGGAAAACAGCTTTTCCTTATCTACTTTGTCCACTCTGTGTATGATTTTATAAACGTTTATAAAATCAGGTCACCTCTTAGGCGCCGTCGTTCAGGAGTGAAGAGGCCCAGCCGTTGCAGCCTCAGATGGTAAGGAAGGCGTTCCAGTCCCCTAATGATCCCGGTTGCCCTCCTCTGCGCCTTAGTACTCTGAAGTGTTTTTATGAGAGCCAGAGCAGAGTTGTGGGTAGACTGTTGACAATGAGGACTAGAAACGTGGGTTTGAATCCTTAGTAAGCCATGGAAATCCTCGGGGGGGGGGTAGACTCCTCTGTACCCTTGGCTGCATCCAAGTTGAACGTGCAAACAGATGAACGGTCAAGCGAACAAACAGAGGGACGGACAAGAGAACCACCCACCCACCCATTGGCAGTGGTAAGTCTCTCTCTTGAGCGTCTCATCTAGTTCCAAAATCCCATTTCAGCCTCAACTGAGAAAGCATCCCAATGGTGCTGGACATCAAGAAGGCGTTCATTTCTTTCCCTACACCAGGCATGTCTAAACTTCGGCCCTCCTGATGTTTTGGACCACAACTCCCAGAATTCTAACTCTTACATTGCCAATGGCAAAGGACTGTGGGAGTTGCTGTCCAAAAACATCTGGAGGGCCAAAGTTTGGACATGCCTGCCCTATACAGTGGTACCTCCGTTTACAGATGCCTCAGTTAAAAGTCATTTCTGCTTCATGAAAAGAAGTCTGTTCAAAATAATGCCTCTATCCCTGGGAGCAGGCTCAAGGTTCACTCAGCCTTCCATCCTTCCGAGGTCAGTAAAATGAGTATCCAGCTTGCTGGGGGGGGGGGCGCAATGTATAGCCTGCACACTGTAATTAAAATTGTAAACCGCCCAGAGACTACTTGTAGTGGTATGGGGCGGTATAAAAGCAGAACACTTTGCTTTATTTATGCATTGCTTTTCTGGAAAACCCCAGTTTACACATTTTCTGAAGAACTTCATTTCCCAGGATGCATTGTGCCCTTGTGCGGTTTACATAATTCCCGGTTTACAAAGCATCCTGCTGAACAGATTAACTTGGGAAACTGGGGGTACCCCTGTAATTTATTTAGAGGCCCATCTGGGCTGGGAAGCCTTAAATTAGCCCTTTTAATAAACAAATAAGCTTAAGACAAGGGCCACCCTTGTGACTCATAAGAACATAAGAAGAGCCATGCTGGATCAGGCCAAAGGCCCATCTAGTCCAGCTTCCTGTCTCTCATCGTGGCCCCACCAGATGCGTTTGGGAGCGCACGATACTAGATATCTGTCTCCTGATACCACTCCCCTGCATCTGGCCCTTGCAGTACCCCGGTTTGAAGCCTGGAGACTACACATCTCTATCATGGTTTGTAACCTGTGATGGACTTTTCCTCCAGGAATCTGTCCAATCCCCTTTTGAAGGCATCCAGGCCAGAGGCCATCACCACCTCCTGTGGCAGGGAGTTCCATAGACTTACAACGCGCTGGGTGAAAAAATATTTTCTTTTGTCAGTTCTTACTCTCCCAGGCCTCAATTTGAGTGTATGTCCCCTAGTTCTGGTATTTTGGGAGAGAGAGAAGAGCTTGCCTCTATCCACTTTACTCATACCCTGCATTATTATGTATGACTCCCTGACGTCGTGGGCTTGCCTTTATCTTGGCAAACAAGGGTTCTCCCTTAAATCTTCACATGCAATCAGGGAGACCTCCTGGACACCCCCAGACAGGATGCTTCTGGTCCTCCTCCCTTTTGTCTTTCTTGTAAGAAAGAAATGCATAATAATATGTAATTTTTCTTTCATGTGGCACCTTTCTGAACTGAGCTGGGCTTTTCACCTTGAACGTTTCATTGTGGCTTACTACGATGTTTATATTATGATTTTCTTCTCATTTTTATTATTATTGATTTTTTTAAATTATCTAGTTTATTATTATTGTTACTGCTATGCTGTAAACTGCCCAGAGTTCCTCCGGGAAGACAGGCAGTATATAAATATTAAAATAAATAAATAAATATAAATAAATTGAACGCCAAAGCGTCACCATACCGACAATTTTGGCCTGCCCGGGACCTCCCTTCTCCACCCTGTCTTCTCCAATCTTCCACCGCAAATCCACAAACACCTGCTCTGCTCTGCAGAAAACACCGTTTTTAACTAAGCTGCCTTTCCTAAACTGCCGCCAGCCTATTGGAACATCGGCAAGTTTGCCTTCCAGGCAAACTTGTAATCCTTTTAAATCTGGAGCACCTGATTAAAATCTCCCCCTTCCCAATGGTTTGCACTGTACAGGACAGACAATCCCTCTCCCCCAAGGAGGACATGGTTTAACCGGATATAAACATAAGCCACTGGAAAACCAGAGCTGTTTCCTTTGCACGGCCAACGTACGGTGTTTTCGAGCTCCTGTTGTAAGCTGCACAGCTCGTGGTGGTGCTGGTCCTTCATCTGCTCCATGGCCATTTCCGCTTCGATGCTCATATTCAGTGGGTTGCAGACTTCAGAACACAGCTCTGCCACAGAAGACAGCCAATCAAACACACGTTATGGGACCTAGACCTGCCTGCTGCACCAGGGAGGCCGTGGCGACTGACTCAAGAGACAGCACTATTATCATTGCTAACTAGTAAAGATTAGGATGCTACAACAAAGGAGCTAATAGCAAATCTCATGACAGCTGCTAGATTAATTATAGCAAGAAACTGGAAATCCAAACTGGATCTCAAGATGGAAGATTGGTATAACGAACTTTGGGATATAGCCATAAATGATAAATTGTCTTGTAGCCTAAAAGTTAAACAAGGAGAAATGAAAAAAGACCTTTTCTATGACATTTGGGGAAAATTTATAGACTTTGTATTAGTTGAAGGGAAGGGGAAAGAGCTGACGAATACTTCAAGACAGTTCTGGAGAAGAGGACTTTAAGAAGAATACTAGAACAACAGAAGATGGAGTAACAAAGAAGAACTCATGGATGGTCCCGGGGGGTGGGGGTACACTTGTATTGTTAATTGTTATTTTGTTTGTATGTAATATAAAATTAAATAAAAAAAAATTTATAAAAAGATGGCTGGCGTACATAGCTGAACACTGTAATGGATCAGGAGGGCCAAATCCCTTTGGTGGCAGTCTCACTAAAGTCTTCTGCGCATCTTAATTTGATGCATAGTTTTTCTTTCGGGCAGTTACGTGGTGTTTGATGCGCAGTTAGTGTCCTGTCGACAGAGTAGTATTTTACTGCTCTGCGCCCGTCCCTACTTGCCGACTGCGCATCTTTTCCCTTTTTTCTGGGTCGTTTTTCTACGTCTCCGTGGACGGACCCACAGGAAGTGGCAGGAAAAGGGGTACGAAGCTAATTACTGCATATGTTCTGGGGTTGCACCTCGTTAGAGCAGCAAAGAACTGCACATCTTTAAGGGAAGTTTTTTAAACCAACCCCTAGCGGTCAGTCAGGGCAACAAATTACTTCCCTTCACGGTTAGGATGCAATCTTTTATTGCGCAGTTCGCCGCAGCAAAAATGCGCAGGAAACGCTGTCGAGCCCTCACCAGTGTCGGCAGGCAAAGTGGTTGACAAAGCTGCTCCAGCTCAGCGTTTGGGGCCTATTGTGGTTGCCATCAGCTTTCACAGCCCGGGCGCCTACTCCCTTTCACGTTCCCCCTCCTACCCACCCCATCTTTTACGCCTTAAACAACATGTATAAAATGAAAATAATGTCCGTGTGATTCTCAAACATGGCCTTTTGTTTACTCGGATCAGGCCAGAGCTTGGGGGGGGGGAGTAACTTTTTTTTTTCTTGGATCAACACCTCCCAGGATCTGTCAGTTGCATGATTAGAGATAAGCTGGGAGTTGTAGTCCAAAGATCAGACGAGGCATCTTTGCTCACTGGAAGAAATGTTCTCTCTTCTCCCGGCAAGATTTCCTATGAGCATCTCTGGTGGGGGAAACCTTTGGCCCTCCACATGTTTTGGGCTTCAACTCCCACAGTCATAAGAACATAAAAACACAAGAAGAGCCCTGCTGGATCAGGCCAAAGGCCCATCTAGTCCAACTCCCTGTATCTCACAGCGGCCCCACCAGATGCGTCTGGGAGCGCACGAGACTAGATCTCTGTCTCCTGATACCACTTCCCTGCATCTGGCCCTTGAAGGACCCCGGTTTTAAGCCTGGAGGTTACACACATCTCCATCATGGTTTGTCACCTGTGATGGATTTTTCCTCCAGGAATCTGTCCAATCCCCTTTTGAAGGCATCCAGGCCAGATGCCATCACCACATCCTGTGGCAGGGAGTTCCACAGACTAACAACGCACTGGGTGAAAAAAAATATTTTTTTTGTCTTTTCTCACTCTCCCAGCCCTCAATTTGAGCATATGTCCCCTAGTTCTGGTATTCCGTGAGAAGGAGAAGAGCTTCCCTCTATCCACTTTACTCATGCCCTGCATTATTTTGTACGTCTCAATCCTATCCCCCTTCAGGCGCCTTTTTTCCAGACTAAAGAGCCCCAAATGTTTTAGCCTTTCCTCATAAGGGAGGTGCCCCAGCCCAGTAATCATTTTAGTCACTCTCTTCTTGTCAATATAGGCTCAAGATTCTGGGAGCAGTAGTCTACTAGAACATCTGGAGGGCCAAAGGTTAACCCTTGATCTACATTCTACAGCGTGAGAGCTTCCTTTTTTTAAAAGATTGAAATGATTACAACCTACATATGTTTCCTTTAAGAAGTTTTGGCTGGGAGGTAGCATTCTGGGATGGGGAGAATGCCAATCAATCAAACAGTAGCCAACTGTTCCTTATCTGCCTCAGACCTTTTAAGGTAGCCATGCCGGTCTAGTTAAGTCATCTTTTCCTGTTTTTTTTTGTTGTTTTTTTTTTGTTTGGTCACACAATCGAGTCTTAAATTGTAAACCGCCCAGAGAGTGCTTGACGTGCTATGGGGCAGTATATAAGCAGAAAACTTTAGTCATATAAAGAGTCAGTAAGCAGCTTACGAATCAGTTAAACTCTAGACATATAATAACCATATTTTTCTACAGAATGCTGTTTGCATTGCTCTATGAAGAGCTGTGAGTAAATAGAATTTTTTATTCATTTATCTTACCAGTGTCTCTGAGTGGGCTATTGATACAGCAAATGCCAGTTGAGGAGAACTAAGGGCGTTTATATATGACCCCTAAACTCTGCCGCAAATGGCTCCCAGCTCCGGAGCTTAAAATAGTTTCCCCACCAGCTCCGGAGTTTACAGGAAATTAAGTGCGACCACGCCCACTTTAGCGCGTCCCAGCGCACCTTTCAAGTACCTGCTCTCTGGAGGTGGAAATTCCTTGATGTGGTGTAACGATAGTGAGTGCGGGGCTCTCCTCGCTTCTGTTTGTTGTTGTTTTGGCTCCCGCCCCTTTAAGAGCTACTTAAGAGACTGGAATGTTGCCGCGGCAAGAGCGAGAGGCAGAACGGAGGTCAGCCACGTTCTTTTCTTCCTTTTTTTTCTCCCTCCCCTCACGCAGACAGGAGCAAGGAAGTGCGGAGGGGTGGGGACACAGGAAGAGCGACAAGCCCCTAAGATCTCTGGTCCGAATTTAAGTGGCCAGCGGATCTTAGGGGTCGTGTGAAAAGGCTCTTTCTGATAAGGGGTGGCCTGCAGTGGGGAGAGACTTGATGCTAATTCTGCTCTATAGGTCCCTGAACTTTTATCCGCTGCACAGCTAGAGGTATTTAAGCCACAACCTTTCCACCTTTTGTCAACAGCTAGACCAGCCCCTCCCAATGCAAAATGCACAGCAAAGCCTATTTTACCTTGACCACCTTCTTCTCCGGCATCCTCTAGCTCCTCATAGAGAGAGTTTTTCAGCAAAGGCTGGACAACTTTGCCCTGAGCCCGATACTCCTCCAGCTGTGACTGCAGCTCATCCACTTGGTCTTGAAGTTCCTGGAGGAAGACATGAAGGACCTTCAATGGCACGGGAGCCAGAACCCACTGTTCTCGGTGGAAGGACCACAGCTACGGGGCCCTTCTGGCCATGCTGGGGTTGGGGCAAAGGAGATTTTTCAAGGGGTTTTTCAAGGATGTCACATTGAAGAGGGAACAGGTTTGTTTTCCATGGCTTCAGAAACTAGGACTCGGGGCAATGGTTTCAAACTACAGGAGAAGAGATTCCATTTGAACATTAGGAAGAACTTCATGATGGTTAGAGCTGTTTGGCAGTGGAATAATATGCTTCCTCGGAGGAGGGTGATGGAGTCTCCTCCTTTGGAGGTTTTTAAGCAGAGGCTGGATGGCCACCTGTCGGGAGTCCTGTGATGGGGGTTCCTGCATGGCAGGGGGTTGGGCTGGATGGCCCTTGAGGTCTCTTCCAACTCTAGGATTCTATGATTCTATAGAGATGCTGATCGAAAGCTTGTACTCATTTGCAATGTCACATTTCTATTGACAGAGCACCTGCAAAACAGACCAGTATTTACTTAAAATACTTTTAGCCCTCCATTCTCCTTAGAAAAGGACCCAAGGTGGCTTACACCATTAAAGGACTATATTTAAGAAGAAAATAAGGTGTGTACAAAGGTGGGGCACATCATCTCACTTCTGTGCAAGGACTGGGCAGAGAAGGATAAGGCCGAGAGAGCAGTGCTACTTCACAAATTCCTGGTTAGACTTGGCGGCCAAGAAAGGCAACGCGATTCTTGGTTGCATCAACAGAACCATCGTGTCTAGATCAAGGGAAGTGATAGTGCCACTCTATTCTGCTCTGGTCAGACCCCACCTGGAGTCCTGTGTCCAGTTCTGTGCGCCTCAATTTAAAAAGGATGTTGACAACCTTGAGCGGGTACAGAGGAGGGCGACCAGGATGGTTGAAGGTCTGGAGGAAATGTCTGATGAGGAACGGCTTAGGGAGCTGGGAATGTTTAGCCTTTCGAAAAGAAAGCTGAGAGGGGAGATGTTAGCTATGTTTAAATATTTGAAAGGATGTCATATCAAAGAGGGGGCTGGCTTGTTTTCCATGGCTTCAGAAACTAGGTCTTGAGGCAATGGTCTCAAATCACAGGAAAAGAGATTCCATTTGAAGATTAGGAAGAACTTCCTGGCGGTTAGAGCTGTTCGGCAGTGGAAGATGCTGCCCCAAAGGAGGGTGGTGGAGTCTCCTTCTTTGGAGGTTTTTAAGCAGAGGCTGGATGGCCATCTGTCGGAAGTCCTGTGATGGGGGTTCCTGCATGGCAGGGGGTTGAACCGGATGGCCCTTGAGGTCTCTTCCATCTCTATGATTCTATGATTCTATGAAGGCCCTGCCAATCACGGAGACTAGAAGACCCACCTTCATAAACCATGAAACTATGATCTGTACACACAAATGACATGTGACTGCCACACGTCAGGACTTTCACAGTGGTGGCATCTAGAATATGAAATTCCCTTTTTTTTGGTCAGGAATCTACTTCTCTGCACTTTTGCATTTCATGCATATAGTCCCCCCTCCCAAAAATGTATCTATTTGTGCAAACTATTAAAGAACAAGCAGTTGTTACCTTTATGTTTGTGCACTGCGTGTTTTCAACTTTTTAATTACTGATTATTTTTCCCAGTAGGTATTGGCAACCTGTGATTTGGGCCATTTGCCATTTTAGACTCAGTGGTTAAAGCACCTGGGAGTGAAGCCAGAGGTTGGGGGTTCGATTCCCTACTGGACCTCCTGGGAGAAAAGCCAGCCTGGGTGGCCTTGGGCAAGCTGCCCATTAATCCCAGGGCACCCCAAGAAGAAAGGAAGAAGGGGAAAACAACACCTGAGCATTCCTGACCTGGAAAAACCTTGGAAAAAGTTTGTTATAAATCAGAATTGACTTGATGGCACATGATGACGATTTGATTTTTTAAAATCTATACAGGTTATAGTTTTAGATGTGTGACGTTACGAACTTCAAGTCTGTGTTCTTCTGTGAATTGTTATGCATGCACACACACACACACACACACACACACACACACACAGAGAGAGAGAGAGAGAGAGAGAGAGAGAGAGAGAGAGAGAGAGAGAGAGAGAGACAGAGATGGGTTTTCCAAGATCACACTCATGTCCAGAACACATTCATGTCCAGAGAGAGGTCTCATGAGAACCTAAGAAGAGCCCTGCTGGATCAGGCCAAAGGCCCATCTAGT
>JAHTLZ010004502.1:0-36793 GCA_023846285.1 Phrynocephalus versicolor | reverse complement strand
CTCCTGACATCTCAGCAAACAGACCTGGGGCTGCTCCTGCCAGCTGCGTTTGCAAAGAGAGTTTTTTAACCAACCCCTAACACCTCATCAAACTGACCTTGAGCTGCTCTGCTGCTGGTTCCAAAGAGAAGATTTTAACCTCCTCCTGACACCTCAGCAGACAGACCTTGAGCTCCTGGCAGCAAGGTTTCCCAGAAATCCTGGCCAGCAAAGCTAGTGATGAAGACTTCTGGGAGTTGCAGTCCAGGAACATCTGGGGACCCGCAGGTTGAGAACCACTGTTCTAAAATAATGGAACGGGCTATAAAATACACACACACACACACACACACACACACACACACAGTGGACCCTCCTATAACAAATGGTTTGTATAACATAAAATTTGTACAACATAAAAAATTCAGGAGATAGGGGAAATTTGCTTAACAGAATCGCCTCTGGGGCAAATCCGTACAACACAAAAATGGTCACGATGAGGGATTACTCCGTTTTCAATGCATTCCTATGGGAAATTTGTATAAAGGAAAATTTGCTTAACAGAATTTCAACTGGAACAAATTAATTCCTTTATACAAGGGACCACTGTATATATATATTTGCCAAAGGATACAAAGGCACCGGAGTCAGAGAAAGAGAGAGGTCCTCATCTCAACAGAAATGCAACTCTTGGGAAGATGGGACAATGACTTCAGTAGGTTCCCCGGTGTGCTGTCGGAGACCGCAGATGCTCACCTGTGTTCTCGGAGCTCACGCCGGTGCTTCTCTGCCAGGTCTTGTGCGAGGCGCTCATTCTCCAGGGCGTGCTCCTCCGAGAGCCGCTGCAGCTGCTGCCGGAAGCGAGCCTCCAGCGCGGCTTTCTCCTCCTCACCCCAAGTCCTCATTTCTTCTTCCAGCTGAACCTTGGCCTGGATCAACTCTTCCCGTTCGCGACCAAAATCCTCCTGGGCCTTTTCCAACCTGGCCTGGAGGTCCCGCTCGTGCTGGAGCTTCAGGTGCTCCAGAAGGCCGGCCTTCTCCTCCAGGCACCTCTGCAGGTGGCTCTTCTCGGCGGCCCACTGGGACTCGGCCTCCTGCTGGACTCTCGCCAGCTCTCCCTGGAGCTCAGAGACCTGGGCCTGCAGGCATTCGGCTTGCTTCTCCATCCGTCGCCTCTCCTCGCCGTACTTCTGCCGGAGGTTCTCTTCTTCCTTCTCGTAGTGGGCTTTGGTGTCCTCCAGCTGCTTCTCGTAATGGCATGTCTGGGGGGGGAGACGGAAAAACGGAGATCCTGAGGCACGGTCCTGCAGTTTCTCAGCAAATGCTCCAGAAGATTTTTACAGTAACACCCCCGCCGATCGCGGGGGTTAGGGACCCACCCCACCCGCGATCCATGAAAATCTGTGATATGCGGAAGTAGGTGGGTGGGGGCCTGGGGGCGGGGGGGGGGCAACCGCGCGCCTGTCCAAGAAGTCTTGGGGTGGCGCGCACAGGTGGCGGCAGGGGGATCTGACCTCCCGCCACCGCCCGCCTGCGCCGTGTGAGACTTCTTGTCTGGCGCCGTCTCCATTGAAATGCATTGCCAATGCATTTCAATGGAGAAAAGTTTCCCCATTGGAAAACATTGGCTCAATGCTTTCCAATGGGGAAAATTTCTCCATTGAAATCCATTGACTCAATGCATTTCAATGGAGACTACGCGTGCCCCCCCCCGCCGCCCCCTGCACGGCCCGAGACTTCTCGGAGGGGGCTGGGGGGCAGCGGGAGCGACCCAACTGTCCCACCGACGCCCCCCTGCGCGGCTCTGAGGCTTCTCGGAGGTGCGGGGGGGGCGGCATGGAGCGACCCGATCCCCCCCCGCGGTGCAGGTACTGTAATCCCGCGATGTCGTGGGACCTCAGTACCTTAACCGCGAAATGGCGGGGTGTGACTGTAAAAAGCGCAGAGGAAGGATGATGAGAGCAGCAAAACATTCAGAGGATTTGCCTAAACATCCGGAAGGCAGAGAACTTAACCAGAACTATCAGAACGCCTTCTTCCTTTGAAAACCGCCCATAATACCCGATCCTCCCAGGCTAGGCGTCTGAAGCAACTAACACTACGAGAGGCCCGAAAGGAAAAAACAAGAAATAGGGCCTTTTCTGCCCTTGCCCCTCACCTGTGGAATAACCTTCCACCAGACATCTGCCTGGCTCCCTCTTTGGCTGCCTTTAAAAAACTATTAAAAACTTGGTTATTTAAGCAGGCATTCCCCCAAATATAATTGCAATTCAGTGTTCACCCATTAAATCTTGATTTTAACTGATTAGCCTGCCAATAATAATATATTGTTTTATTATGTCACTTTAATATTATTTTTATTTTTATGTTGTTGTGTTACTTTTTTATGGTTTTATTGTATAAATTGTTTGAATGTGTTACTCGTTGTAAACTGCCCAGGTGGGCGGTATAAAAATCCAATAAATAAATAAATAAGTAAGTAAGTAAGTAAATAAATAAACTGAACCTGGGATAAGGTCCTACCAGCTTCAAGGGTGGAATTGTCCAGAACCTCACCTAACCCTGCAAAGGCCAAAGCCTAAGCTTAAGCTTAAGCCTAAACCTAAACCTAAGACTAAACCAACTTAATTTAATTTAATGTCTAGGCCTTTGGCCCTCTGGATGCTGAGCCCCTCCTCCTGCAATGCTTGGGATGGAGCAACCACAGGGAACAGCCCTTCCTTCAATCTATTTTCTCATCTGTAACTATCTGCAACCTATATTGAGCTTGCCTTCTTTGTGTGCGCAGCCAAGGAACACCTGGTTTTGAACTCGGGGGCTGCATCTTCTCATAGGGAACGATGTGTTCAAAGGTTTTGATTTACATAAGAACCCACGGACAGCCTTGCTGGTTCAGGCCACAGCGAATCCAGTTCAGCATTCTGTCTCACACAGCGGCTCACCATTTGCTTCAGGGTATTCCCAAGCAGATGTCTTCACCTGCTTAGGATTCCCTGCAAATGGCATTGAGAAATATCCTGCCTCTCTCTCCAACCTGGAGGTTGTCCTTAGGCATCCATCATGATAGCCACGGATACCCTTGTTCTCCATGAACTTGTCCAAATCCTTCCTTAAAGCTGTCAAGGCTGACAGCTGTCACCGCTTCTTCTGGCAGGGAGTTCCACAGACCAGTGATCCTCTGGATGAAAAAGTACTTTCTCTTAACTTTTTGAGATCTAGCACCCAAAAGTTTCATGGAGTGCCCCCTAGTTCTAGTGTTGTGCAAGAGGGAAAACAGTTTTTCCTTATCTACTTTGTCCACACCCTGTATTATTTTATAAACTTCAATTGGGTCCCCTCTTAGGCGCTGTCGTTCGAGAGTGAAGAGGCCCAGCCGTTGCAGCCTCGGATGGTAAGGAAGGTGTTCCAGTCCCCTAATGATCCCGGTTGCCCTCCTCTGCGCCTTAGTACTCTAAAGTGTTTGTATGAGAGCCAGAGCAGAGTTGGGGGTAGACTGTTGACAATGAGGACTAGAAACGTGGGTTCGAATCCTCAGTAAGCCATGGAAATCCTCGGGGGGGGTGGTAGACTCCTCTGTACCCTTGGCTGCATCCAAGTTGAACGTGCAAACAGATGAATGGTCAAGCGAACGAGCAAACAGAGGGACGGACAAGAGAACCACCCACCCACCCATTGGCAGTGGTAAGTCTCTCTCTTGAGCGTCTCATCTAGTTCCAAAATCCCATTTCAGCCTCAACTGAGAAAGCATCCCAATGGTGCTGGACATCAAGAAGGTGTTCATTTCTTTCCCTACACCAGGCATGTCTAAACTTCGGCCCTCCTGATGTTTTGGACCACAACTCCCAGAATTCTAACTCTTACATTGCCAATGGCAAAGGACTGTGGGAGTTGCTGTCCAAAAACATCTGGAGGGCCGAATTTTGGACATGCCTCCCCTATACGGTGGTACCTCCGTTTACAGATGCCTCAGTTAAAAGTCATTTCTGCTTCATGAAAATAAGTCTGTTCAAAATAATGCCTCTATCCCTGGGAGCAGGCTCAAGGTTCACTCAGCCTTCCATCCTTCCGAGGTCAGTAAAATGAGTATCCAGCTTGCTGGGGGGGGGGGCGCAATGTATAGCCTGCACACTGTAATTAAAATTGTAAACCGCCCAGAGACTACTTGTAGTGGTATGGGGCGGTATAAAAGCAGAACACTTTGCTTTATTTATGCATTGCTTTTCTGGAAAACCCCAGTTTACACATTTTCTGAAGAACTTCATTTCCCAGGATGCATTGTGCCCTTGTGCGGTTTACATAATTCCCGGTTTACAAAGCATCCTGCTGAACAGATTAACTTGGGAAACTGGGGGTACCCCTGTAATTTATTTAGAGGCCCATCTGGGCTGGGAAGCCTTAAATTAGCCCTTTTAATAAACAAATAAGCTTAAGACAAGGGCCACCCTTGTGACTCATAAGAACATAAGAAGAGCCATGCTGGATCAGGCCAAAGGCCCATCTAGTCCAGCTTCCTGTCTCTCATCGTGGCCCCACCAGATGCGTTTGGGAGCGCACGATACTAGATATCTGTCTCCTGATACCACTCCCCTGCATCTGGCCCTTGCAGTACCCCGGTTTGAAGCCTGGAGACTACACATCTCTATCATGGTTTGTAACCTGTGATGGACTTTTCCTCCAGGAATCTGTCCAATCCCCTTTTGAAGGCATCCAGGCCAGAGGCCATCACCACCTCCTGTGGCAGGGAGTTCCATAGACTTACAACGCGCTGGGTGAAAAAATATTTTCTTTTGTCAGTTCTTACTCTCCCAGGCCTCAATTTGAGTGTATGTCCCCTAGTTCTGGTATTTTGGGAGAGAGAGAAGAGCTTGCCTCTATCCACTTTACTCATACCCTGCATTATTATGTATGACTCCCTGACGTCGTGGGCTTGCCTTTATCTTGGCAAACAAGGGTTCTCCCTTAAATCTTCACATGCAATCAGGGAGACCTCCTGGACACCCCCAGACAGGATGCTTCTGGTCCTCCTCCCTTTTGTCTTTCTTGTAAGAAAGAAATGCATAATAATATGTAATTTTTCTTTCATGTGGCACCTTTCTGAACTGAGCTGGGCTTTTCACCTTGAACGTTTCATTGTGGCTTACTACGATGTTTATATTATGATTTTCTTCTCATTTTTATTATTATTGATTTTTTTAAATTATCTAGTTTATTATTATTGTTACTGCTATGCTGTAAACTGCCCAGAGTTCCTCCGGGAAGACAGGCAGTATATAAATATTAAAATAAATAAATAAATATAAATAAATTGAACGCCAAAGCGTCACCATACCGACAATTTTGGCCTGCCCGGGACCTCCCTTCTCCACCCTGTCTTCTCCAATCTTCCACCGCAAATCCACAAACACCTGCTCTGCTCTGCAGAAAACACCGTTTTTAACTAAGCTGCCTTTCCTAAACTGCCGCCAGCCTATTGGAACATCGGCAAGTTTGCCTTCCAGGCAAACTTGTAATCCTTTTAAATCTGGAGCACCTGATTAAAATCTCCCCCTTCCCAATGGTTTGCACTGTACAGGACAGACAATCCCTCTCCCCCAAGGAGGACATGGTTTAACCGGATATAAACATAAGCCACTGGAAAACCAGAGCTGTTTCCTTTGCACGGCCAACGTACGGTGTTTTCGAGCTCCTGTTGTAAGCTGCACAGCTCGTGGTGGTGCTGGTCCTTCATCTGCTCCATGGCCATTTCCGCTTCGATGCTCATATTCAGTGGGTTGCAGACTTCAGAACACAGCTCTGCCACAGAAGACAGCCAATCAAACACACGTTATGGGACCTAGACCTGCCTGCTGCACCAGGGAGGCCGTGGCGACTGACTCAAGAGACAGCACTATTATCATTGCTAACTAGTAAAGATTATGATGCTACAACAAAGGAGCTAATAGCAAATCTCATGACAGCTGCTAGATTAATTATAGCAAGAAACTGGAAATCCAAACTGGATCTCAAGATGGAAGATTGGTATAACGAACTTTGGGATATAGCCATAAATGATAAATTGTCTTGTAGCCTAAAAGTTAAACAAGGAGAAATGAAAAAAGACCTTTTCTATGACATTTGGGGAAAATTTATAGACTTTGTATTAGTTGAAGGGAAGGGGAAAGAGCTGACGAATACTTCAAGACAGTTCTGGAGAAGAGGACTTTAAGAAGAATACTAGAACAACAGAAGATGGAGTAACAAAGAAGAACTCATGGATGGTCCCGGGGGGTGGGGGTACACTTGTATTGTTAATTGTTATTTTGTTTGTATGTAATATAAAATTAAATAAAAAAAAAATTATAAAAAGATGGCTGGCGTACATAGCTGAACACTGTAATGGATCAGGAGGGCCAAATCCCTTTGGTGGCAGTCTCACTAAAGTCTTCTGCGCATCTTAATTTGATGCATAGTTTTTCTTTCGGGCAGTTACGTGGTGTTTGATGCGCAGTTAGTGTCCTGTCGACAGAGTAGTATTTTACTGCTCTGCGCCCGTCCCTACTTGCCGACTGCGCATCTTTTCCCTTTTTTCTGGGTCGTTTTTCTACGTCTCCGTGGACGGACCCACAGGAAGTGGCAGGAAAAGGGGTACGAAGCTAATTACTGCATATGTTCTGGGGTTGCACCTCGTTAGAGCAGCAAAGAACTGCACATCTTTAAGGGAAGTTTTTTAAACCAACCCCTAGCAGTGGTTTGAAAAAAAATCGGTGAAAGTGCGCTTCCAGGGGCGTGGTCGGTCGGGGCAACAAATTACTTCCCTTCACGTTTAGGACGCAATCTTTTATTGCGCAGTTCGCCGCAGCAAAAATGCGCAGGAAACGCTGTTGAGCCCTCACCAGCGTCGGCAGGCAAAGCTGTTGACAAAGCTGCTCCAGCTCAGCATTTGGGGCCTGTTGTGGTTGCCATCAGCTTTCACAGCCCGGGCGCCTACTCCCTTTCACGTTCCCCCTCCTACCCACCCCATCTTTTATGCCTTAAACAACATGTATAAAATGAAAATAATGTTCGTGTGATTCTCAAACATGGCCTTTTGTTTACTCGGATCAGGCCAGAGCTTGGGGGGGGGGGGCGGGAAGTAACTTTTTTTTTTTTGGATCAACACCTCCCAGGATCTGTCAGTTGCATGATTAGAGATAAGCTGGGAGTTGTAGTCCAAAGATCAGACGAGGCATCTTTGCTCACTGGAAGAAATGTTCTCTCTTCTCCCGGCAAGATTTCCTATGAGCATCTCCGGTGGGAGAAACCTTTGGCCCTCCACATGTTTTGGACTTCAACTCCCACAGTCATAAGAACATAAGAACACAAGAAGAGCCCTGCTGGATTAGGCCAAAGGCCCATCTAGTCCAACTCCCTGTATCTCACAGCGGCCCCACCAGATGTGTTTGGGAGCGCATGAGACTAGATCTCTGTCTCCTGATACCACTGCCCTGCATCTGGTCCTTGAAGGAGCCTGGTTTAAAGCCTGGAGATGACACGTCTCCATCATGGTTTGTAACCTGTGATGGATTTTTCCTCCAGGAATCTGTCCAATCCCCCTTTGAAGGCATCCAGGCCAGATGCCATCACCACCTCCTGTGGCAGGGAGTTCCACAGACTAACAACACACTGAGTGAAAAAATATTTTCTTTTGTCTGTTCTCACTCTCCCAACCCCTCAGTTTGAGTGGATGTCCCCTAGTTCTGGTATTTTCGGAGAGGGAGAAGAGCGTCCCTCTATCCACTTTACTCATGCCCTGCATTATTTTGTACGTCTCAATCATATCCCCCCTCAGGCGCCTTTTTTCCAAACTAAAGAGCCCCAAATGTTTTAGCCTTTCCTCATAAGGGAGGTGCCCCAGCCCAGTAATCATTTTAGTCACTCTCTTCTTGTCAATATAGGCTCAAGATTCTGGGAGCTGTAGTCTACTAAAACATCTGGAGGGCCAAAGGTTAACCCTTGATCTACATTCTACAGCGTGAGAGCTTCCCTTTTTTAAAAGATTGAAATGATTACAACCTACATATGTTTCCTTTAAGAAGTTTTGGCTGGGAGGTAGCATTCTGGGATGGGGAGAATGCCAATCAATCAAACAGTAGCCAACTGTTCCTTATCTGCCTCAGACCTTTTAAGGTAGCCATGCCTGACTAGTTAAGTCATCTTTTCCTGTTTTTTTGTTGTTATTTTTTTGTTTTGGTCACACAATCGAGTCTTAAATTGTAAACCGCCCAGAGAGTGCTTGACGTGCTATGGGGCAGTATATAAGCAGAAAACTTTAGTCATATAAAGAGTCAGTAAGCAGCTTACGAATCAGTTAAACAATAGACATATAATAACCATATTTTTCTACAGAATGCTGTTTGCATTGCTCTATGAAGAGCTGTGAGTAAATAGAATTTTTTATTCATTTATCTTACCAGTGTCTCTGAGTGGGCTATTGATACAGCAAATGTCAGTTGAGGAGAACTAAGGGCGTTTATATATGACCCCTAAACTCCGGGGCAAATGGCTCCCAGCTCCGGAGCTTAAAAATGTTTCCCCAACAGCTCCGGAGTTTACAGGAAATTAAGTGCGACCACGCCCAATTTAGCGCGTCCCAGTGCACCTTTCAAGTACCTGCTCTCTGGAGGTGGAAATTCCTTGATGCGGTGTAACGATAGTGAGTGCGGGGCTCTCCTCGCTTCAGTTTGTTGTTTTTTTGGCTCCCGCCCCTTTAAGAGCTACTTAAGAGACTGGAATGTTGCCGCGGCAAGAGCGAGAGGCAGAACGGAGGTCAGTCATGTTCTTTTCTTCCTTTTTTTTCTCCCTCCCCTCACGCAGACAGGAGCAAGGAAGTGCGGAGGGGGTGGGGACACAGGAAGAGCGACAAGCCCCTAAGATCTCTGGTCTGAATTTAAGTGGCCAGCGGATCTTAGGGGTCGTGTGAAAAGGCTCTTTCTGATAAGGGGTGGCCTGCAGTGGGGAGAGACTTGATGCTAATTCTGCTCTGTAGGTCCCTGAACTTTTATCCGCTGCATGGCTAGAGGTATTTAAGCCACAACCTTTCCACCTTTTGTCAACAGCTAGACCAGCCCCTTCCAACGCAAAATGCACAGCAAAGCCTCTTTTTACCTTGACCACCTTCCTCTCCGGCATCCTCTAGCTCCTCATAGAGAGAGTTTTTCAGCAAAGGCTGGACAACTTTGCCCTGAGCCCGATACTCCTCCAGCTGTGACTGCAGCTCGTCCACTTGGTCTTGAAGTTCCTGGAGGAAGACATGAAGGACCTTCAATGGCACGGGAGCCAGAACCCACTGTTCTCGGTGGAAGGAGCACAGCCACGGGGCCCTTCTGGCCATGCTGGGGTTGGGGCAAAGGAGATTTTTCAAGGGGTTTTTCAAGGATGTCACATTGAAGAGGGAACAGGTTTGTTTTCCATGGCTTCAGAAACTAGGACTCGGGGCAATGGTTTCAAACTACAGGAGAAGAGATTCCATTTGAACATTTGGAAGAACTTCATGACAGTTAGAGCTGTCAGGCAGTGGAATAATATGCTGCCACCAAGGAGGGTGGTGGAGTCTCCTCCTTTGGAGTTTTTTAAGCAGAGGCTGGATGGCCATCTGTCGGGAGTTCTGTGATGGGGGTTCCTGCATGGCAGGGGGTTGGGCTGGATGGCCCTTGAGGTCTCTTCCAACTCTATGATTCTATGATTCTATAGAGATGCTGATCGAAAGCTGTACTCATTTGCAATGTCACATTTCTATTGCACTTGACAGAGCCCCTGCAAAACAGACCAGTATTTACTTAAAATACTTTTAGCCCTCCATTCTCCTTAGAAAAGGACCCAAGGTGGCTTACACCATTAAAGAACTATATTTAAGAAGAAAATAAGGTGTGTACAAAGGTGGGGCACATCATCTCACTTCTGTGCAAGGACTGGGCAGAGAAGGATAAGGCCGAGAGAGCAGTGCTACTTCACAAATTGCTGGTTAGACTTGGTGGCCAAGAAAGGCAACGCGATTCTTGGTTGCATCAACAGAACCATCGTGTCTAGATCAAGGGAAGTGATAGTACCACTCTATTCTGCTCTGGTCAGACCCCACCTGGAGTCCTGTGTCCAGTTCTGTGCACCACAATTTAAAAAGGATGTTGACAACCTTGAGCAGGTACAGAGGAGGGCGACCAGGATGGTTGAAGGTCTGGAGGAAATGTCTTATGAGGAACGGCTTAGGGAGCTGGGAATGTTTAGCCTTTCGAAAAGAAAGCTGAGAGGGGAGATGTTAGCTATGTTTAAATATTTGAAAGGATGTCATATCGAAGAGGGAACAGGTTTGTTTTCCATGGCTTCAGAAACTAGGTCTTGAGGCAATGGTCTCAAATCACAGGAAAAGAGATTCCATTTGGACATTAGGAAGAACTTCATGACGGTTAGAGCTGTTTGGCAGTGAAAGATGCTGCCCCAAAGGAGGGTGGTGGAGTCTCCTTCTTTGGAGGTTTTTAAGCAGAGGCTGGATGGCCGTCTGTCGGAAGTCCTGTGATGGGGGTTCCTGCATGGCAGGGGGTTGAACCGGATGGCCCTTGAGGTCTCTCCCAACTCTATGATTCTATGTTTCTACGAAGGCCCTGCCAATCACGGAGACTAGAAGACCCACCTTCATAAACCATGAAACTATGATCTGTACACACAAATGACATGTGACTGCCACACATGTCAGGACTTTCACAGTGGTGTCATCTAGAATATGAAATTCCCTTTTTTTTTGTCAGGAATCTACTTCTCTGCACTTCTGCATTTCATGCATAAAGTCCCTCCTCCCAAAAATGTATCTATTTGTGCAAACTATTAAAGAACAAGCAGTTGTTACCTTTAAGTTTGTGCACTGCGTGTTTTCAACTTTTTCATTACTGAGTATTTTTCCCAGTAGGTATTGGCAACCTGTGATTTTGGCCATTGGCCATTTTAGACTCAGTGTTAAAGCACCTGGGAGTGAAGCCAGAGGTTGGGGGTTCGATTCCCCACTGGACCTCCTGGGAGAAAAGCCAGCCTGGGTGGCCTTGGGCAAGCTGCCCATTAATCCCAGGGCACCCCAAGAAGAAAGGAAGAAGGGGAAAGCAACATCTGAGCATTCCTGACCTGGAAAAACCCTGGAAAAAGTTTGTTATAAATCAGAATTGACTTGATGGCACATGATGACGATTTGATTTTTTAAAATCTATACAGGTTATAGTTTTAGATGTGTGACGTTACGAACTTCAAGTCTGTGTTCTTCTGTGAATTGTTATGCATGCACAAACACACACACACACACACATAGAGAGAGAGAGAGGGAGGGAGAGAGAGAGAGAGAGAGAGAGAGAGAGAGAGAGGAGAGGTGGGTTTTCCAAGATCACATTCATGTCCAGAACACATTCATGTCTAGAGAGAGGTCTCATGAGAACCTAAGAAGAGCCATGCTGGATCAGGCCAAAGGCCCATCTAGTCCAGCTTCCTGTATCTCACAGTGGCCCCACCAGATGTGTCTGGGAGCGCACAAGACTAGATCTCTGTCTCTTGAAGTAGCCCGGTTTTAAGCCTGGAGATGACACATCTCCATCAGGGTTCAAATACCTCTTCAAATACAGTACTTGAAAGGCTGTCGTCCAGAGGAGGTGCAGGAGCTGATCTCGGTCATAACATAAGAACATAAGAACCTAAGAAGAGCCATGCTGGATCAGGCCAAAGGCCCGCCTAGTCCAGCTTCCTGTATCTCACAGTGGCCCCACCAGATGCGTTTGGGAGTGCACAAGACTAGATCTCTGTCTCCTGATACCACTCCCCTGCATCTGGCCCTTGAAGTAGCCCAGTTTTAAGCCTGGAGTTGACACATCTCCCTCATGGTTTGTCACCTGTGATGGACTTTTCCTCCAGGAAGGGTGGGATATAAACCAAATAAGCAGCAAGAACAGGAGGGACAACCGCCTTTGGAAGGAACTCTGGCCTCCTTACCCTGCACTGCTGTTCGTATTTGTTCTTCATTTGCGTCAGCCGCTCCTCTTGTAGGAAAAACTCGGCACAGCCAGGATCAAGGTCACCAAACTGCAGCCAAAAGAATGCACTGTCATCTTTCTGCTCCAACTGAACAGCCTTGGAAATATTTTCCTTCCCTGATACCAGCAATATGAGCAGCAAGGTTTTATAATTTGCACTGTAGGTCAATTGTTTTAACCTATATTGCATTTTATATTCTTAACAATCATGTTGTTTTATTGTTTTATAATTTTAATATATTGTTGTATGCCGCCCAGAGACTACCTGGTAGTGGGGTGACTAAAGAAATCTTGTAAATAGATAAATAAGTACCGTATATACTCGAGTATAAGTCGACCCGAGTATAAGTCGAGGCCCCTAATTTAACCCCCCAAAACTGGGGAAACGTATTGACTCGAGTATAAGTCTAGGGTGGGAAATGCAGCAGGGCCTGGCAGCTCTTCCTTTGTGAGCTGGGGGAGTGGTGTGTGATGTTTAAAATGACTTCTAGCCACTGAGGCAAGTGCTTGGGTCAGTGGCTAAAAGTCATTTTAAACATCATGTGCCGCTCCCCTGTGATGCAGAAGGGGGTCATGAGAAGCGGCACGCAATGTTTAAAATGATTTTTAGCCACCAACCCAAGCACTTGCCTCAGTGGCTAAAAGGACTGACCCGCATATAAGTCGAGGGCCCCTTTTTTTCAGCTCAAAATTAGGGCTGAAAAACTAGGCTGATATTCGAGTATATACAGTAAATAAGTAAACAAACAAAGAAACAAACAAATAAAATAATATCTGCTGGGTTGCTCCCTGGCTCCAAAAACGTTATTGCTTGAATTTAAAGCGCTGCAGAGCCACAGAATACACAGGAGTTGCTTTTAAACCAATCACCACAAACGCTCCACCTGGGGTAATATTTTCTAAACCTGTTTTGCACCAAAGCTCGGGCAGAGAAAGGGCTTTCTTCGGGCCTTCTGCCTGAGGATTTCTCCTTCAATCTGCCAGCATTCACCCCTGGGGCCGCAGCGGCAGGCCAAGCAGGTTCCGTGTCAACAAGACTTCTTACATTTTGAGTTAAGCTTCCATGTCAGAAGCTCTCGGGACAGGTCGTGGAGCAGAAAAGTCAAAGGAGCTAAAATCCACAGCAGAGAAAAACAGGCAAAAATGTGTTGCAACATGGAAACTTAGGCTGCATTCACACGACCCCTAAAATCCGATGTAAAGGGCTCGCAGATGCTGAGTATAAAATGGTTTTCCCACCAGCAGCAGACATTAAAAAAAATAAAGCATGACCATGCCCACTTAAGCGCCCCAGCACTTTTTAAAAGTGCCTGGTCCGGAGGAGGTAAAATCCTTGTTGCTGTTCCTTGTTGCTGTTTTAAAGCATTGCATGCCTGGCCCTCCTCCGCTTAACGTCCTGGAACAATTAGCTGCTGCCGATGGCAGGTGGAGGTGAGCCTGCATTTCTTTCTCTCTCCCCTCACCGCAGACAGAAGCAATGGAGTGCAAGAGGTGGGAACACAGGAAGCAGAACAAAAACCATGTTGCGGGGTGGGTGGGCGGGCGGGATCTGTATTTAATTTGCCAGCGGATTTTAGGGGTCATGTGAAAGCAGCCTTAGCTGAAAATGTAAGAAGTGCAACTGATTTTAAAACCTACAGGAAGATTCGAAAGGCATGGGGAAACAGAGACAAAGACGGAGGCCAGGCAGGCCTTTCTGTGGAGGGCATTTACTAGAAACAGTCTTTACTTCATCGCTGCCCACCATGAGGGCAGTCCTTTTCCCAAGCGGGCTTCCTGCAGTCAAAATCCAGCTGGAAGCCATCATGTGGAGCAGGGCGACTCTGTTTTCCTCCATCTTTCAGGCTCCCTTTCACACAACTGGTGGGGTATCCGGGAGCTGAGTCTTGTTAACCGCCCAGAGTTCCAATTCGGAAGACGGTGCGGTATAGAAATGATATAAATAAATAAATGGCAACTGGACTTCTTTTCTTGTGAGATCAAAACATTTCACTACTCATCCATGTAGCTTCCTCAGTCTGAGGAAGTTTGGTGTGTGGCCTACAGTTTATAGTTCAGCTTGGCCACCCTCGTCTGAACAAGCTCGTTAGGTGGACGATGGCCATCTAACGAGCCTATGCAACCCTCCCCAACACTCATTAAGTATAGGTCATTAATATTTTACTTACTTACTTACTTACAGTGGACCCTTGTATAACAAATGGTTTGTATAACATAAAATCTGTACAACATAAAAAATTCCGGAGATACAGGAAATTTGCTTAACATAATCGCCTATGGGGAGAATCCGTACAACATAAACATGGTCGCGATTAGGGATTACTCTCTTTTCAATGCATTCCTATGAGAAATTTGTATAAAGGAAAATATACTTAACATTATTTCATTTGGAATGAATTAATTCCTTTATACAAGGTACCACTGTACTTACTTACTGGATTTTATACCACCCATCTGACATTGAGGCCAATCTGGACGGTTATCAAAAATTAACCAATACAATACAATACAATAAAAATGCATATAATTTATACAGTAAACTAAACTAAACATAAAAATGCAGTAAATATAATGAAAATAAAATTAACATAACATGAGATAACATATTTATTTATATTATTTATTTATTTTTATATTTGTATATCGCGACCAATTTTCCCAAAGGGAACTCTGGGCAGTTTACATAACAAAACATAGGAAAAACTAAACAATAATTAAAATAACAACAAAACAAATCAAAAATGCCCCAACAAAAAACAAACAAAAACAGAATAATCGGCAAGAGGAGTAGAGCAACTAATAATAAAAACAAGTAACAAACACAGGGAAAACCAAAACACACCCTAACGATGGCCAAAGGCATCTTTAAACAGACAGGTTTTTACAGCTTTTTAAAAGGATGCCAGGGAAGGAGCCTGTCGTATCTCACTTGGCAGTTTGTTCCAGAGAGCCAGAACATATAATATCCATAAACCTATAATATTGTTATTGGAAGGCAAATCAGCTAAAACCGTGTTTTAGGGGGTGAACACTAGATTTATGTTAAATCTGAGGAAATGCCTGCTTAAATAACCAGGGTGTTGGGAAGGTTTCCCTAGGCCATTGTCCATCTAATTAGCCTATTCAGACCAGGGCGATGTGAAATCAAGGTGAACTATAAATTGGAGGTCTTGCCACTAACTTCCCTCAGACTGATGAAGCTATTTGGATGAGCAGCGAAACATTTCAATCTCACAAGAGAAGTCCAGTTGCCATGACTCAACTCCCAGATAACCTCACCTGGATGAATGAGAATCTTCACAGATTCTTGGTTGGGTACCAGATCTTGCAATGGAGAGGAACATCCATGCATGTGAAGAAATCCAAAACTCGGCAATGGTGCAGTTTCCAGAAAACCGCTTGCACCAGACAGTGCCGCAGAGGTGGTCCAAAATGTGTGTAATTTCCCCATTGGATCATGGCCTGAGGCCAATAAAAACCAAGAACTTGCCTTCTCGGCCAGGACGTCTTCCCAGTTCTTCTGCAGCTTGCTCAGCATGTTCTCATACTTCACCAGCTTCTCTCCCGTCTCCACGAGCTCGCTCTCTAAGCGGCTGTTTTCCTAAAAACAAAACAAAAAGGGGGTCTCGACTCATCTGGACTCCTCCACCAGTAAATAAAGATGGCTGCCGCCATTTCCCAGATCAGCACACGGACGGCAGGATCTTGGAAGATTCTGAGGAGGAACTGGGAAAACCAAGTGCTACACAGTAGGACCCCGGTATCCGTTGGGGATTGGTTCCAGGCCTTCCCGTGGATAATGAAAACCGTGGATAAGAGAGAATGGCTGCCCACCCACCCCCAAACGGTTGTTTCCTGACAGTAGCTTGCTTTATGACTGCTGTTTTGGGACAATAGCTTGCTTTATGGCCGCTGTTTGTCACAGTAGCTTGCTTTACAGCTGCTGTTTATGACAACAGCTTGCTTTACAGCTTGCTTTGTGGCTGCTGAATTATTTAATTTTTTTTTCCTCTACCAACCGTGGATAACTGCATCAGTAGATAATGAATCAGTGTATACGGGGCTCCTACTGTATTTTTCCCACCAGCTTTTCAAGTCTGGAGAAGTGGACATGCTCCTTAAAAGTTTGTTTTAAAATAGACAAGTTTTGAAAGTGCCATAGAATTTTGATTTTTAAAAAATATATATTTATTTTGGTCTGGTACGCTAACACAGACGGACCCTCTTCTCAAGACCAGCCCTACACCTGAGGCTGAGGGAAGGGAAAAGAAAATAGAAAATGGTAAAACTCTTTAAGGAACGATGTCCCAAAGAAGGGGAGGGAGGAGGTGGTGGCAGCCGCAGGGGGTAGGTGGGGAGGCATTTGTCCCAAACCAGTTCTCTTGCTTTACAACACTTGGTGGCTTTTCCAATACCCATCTCTGGCTTTTGCTATAAAGCAGTAGCTATATGTGTCAGGAAGGACTTGGAAAATCTAAAGGGACATATATTTCATTTCTGCTAGATAGCAATATAATATTTAACCTGGATATTCTGCTAGAATGGCTCGCCACCCCCCACCCCACCCCACAATTTTAAAATCTGATTTTAACCCTCCATTTTGTGAATGGGGTGGCGGTGGCAGCTGAATTGTCCGCATCTGCAGAATAACATAGCTGCCTAGATGCCCTAAAACCACATCTGATCTCGCCTGATTTCGGAAGCTAAGCAGGGTCGGCCCTGGTTAGTACTTGGATGGGAGACCACCAGGGAATACCAGCAGCTGTAGGTGCCTGGAGTAGGAATTGGCAAACCACTCCACTATTCCTGCCAAGAAAACTCCATGGACATGGGGTCACTCTCTCTTTTGCATCTGCGTTTTGTTTGGCTTGCCTCCCCTCTTCTCTCCTCTATCCGTTCTCTTTCTTGGGCAGAAAGAACAAAGCAGGAGAAGAAATGAAAGCAATCCAAGCCAAGGAAGAAGTCATGACACCTCCAGAAAGAACGGTTTTGGCTACAGCTGGGAGGTTTCGGTTAGCAGGGCCTCTGATCCGGGCCCTCCTCACCTTCAGCGTGAGGGCCAGGCGGTCGCGGAGAAAATTCTCGTCCGTCTTGAGCTGCTCCACCTCGTGCTCGAGCTCGGCCTGCTGCCGGCTGGCCTGCTGCTGGATCTGCTCCCGGTCCTTCTGAAGCTCGTTCTTCAGGGCGGCCACGCGCTCCTTGTACTCTTCATCCAACTTGCTGCACAAACCAGAGGAGCAGAAGGTTCAGTCTCCGGACTCCTCGAAACCCAGACTCTGGATGCGCCTGAGCAATGCTGAGACACCCCGCCACACACACACATAATGAGGCTGTCCTATACTGCATGGGACAGCGGACAGGGATGCAGCGTGTACACACACACACACACACACACACACACACACACACACACCACGTTTTGGCCGTGGAAGGCTACATCCCCCTCCAAGACTCCCCGATTCTTGCAAAAACGTGGCGGTTTTTTAGAACTCCAAATCTGCCCCCCCCATGCACACACATTCCAATATACACTACAGTAGGACCCCCCAGTATCCTCTGGGGATTGGTTCCAACCCTCCCCATGGATAATGAAAATTGTGGATAAGAGAGAACGCCAAAATGTTCCCCCCCCCAACTGCTGCTGCTTTGTGATAGTAGCTTGCTTTACGGCTGCTCTTTGTGACAGTAGCTTGCTTTGCGGATGCTGAATTATTTATTTATTTTTCTTCTGCCAACCGTGGATAACTGAATCAGTGGATACGGGGGGCTTACTGTATTTACTGGGGGGTGGAGTTGTTGAGTTCTTTCTTTCTTTCTTTCTCTCCCTCCCCCCAGGTTGTGTTGTGACACAGGATAACTTTGGGTCTTAAGGAATGTTAACAGGATGCTCTCAGCTCTGCAGGATTGGACCTGAGTTGGGACTAAGATCTTGGACTATAGCAAAATAAAATAAAATAGAATAAAAAAAAATTAAAAAATAAGCTTTTTGGCTCAAACACGAAGGCCATGAAAGCTCACCAAAATAAGATGCTAGTAACTGCAGGAGAAAAGCTTCTGTTTCTAAGCTGCCCCTCAAGAGCCAGACGGGTTCATTTCAAATTACAAGTGTACATCTCTGGTTTGGGGATTCTGGGGATTGTAGTACAAAAAACACAACCAGGCACTCCTCTAATTCAAATGTTCTGGTAGGGCTGGAAGTACTGCAGCCAGAAAGGATACCTTTCTAATGTTACCTTTTCATGTTCAAAGACGCCCTTCTAATTCCCTGACCTGAACTTGAATATGCGTTAAATGTTCTGGACTGTATCTTGTCCCTCATTATTGTAAGCCACCTTGGGTCCTTTTCCAAGGAGAGAGGTGGGGTAAAAAAAAAATCAAATAAATATTGAAATAAAATTAAATACCCTAAACCTCAAAGATGCCAAATAGCAGGGGTGCCACCTTTTTGCTGAACTGAAGACTGGCAGGGGTCGAATATCTAAACGAGTGCAAACATTGTTGAAGAGAACCCAGGATGGGAGCCAAAAATCTCATCACAGAGGTATATAGGAAGCTACAAGATCTGAGAAACAAGATAATCACATGAAGAATATCATGATGTTCCCTTTCTCCTGGGCACCCTGCTCCCGCCTACATGCATTTCAGTGGCATGGCCAGACCAAAATATGAATGCAGGGCTTCAACTGCAGTACTGCGGACAAAACTCTTCTCATGGCCCAGGTTCAATCCCAGGTATCGCACTTGAGGTCCACTCAGCCTCCTGTCCTTCTGAGGTTGGTAAACTGAGCGCTCAGCTTGCTGGGTGACGGTGGTAGCAGTTTGCAAACTGGCACAATTCAATTGCCAAATGCCCAAAGAGTGCTTCCGCTGGCATGTCCAAACTTCAGCCCTCCTGATGTTTTGAAGGATCACAACTCCCAGAATTCTAAGCTTAGCTTGCCAGTGACAAAGCACTGTGGGAGTTGTAGTCCAAAACATCTGGAGGGCCAAAGTTTAGACACGGATGCTGCTGCCGCCTGCCATCTCAGCCACCTGAGTTTAGTTAAGTGTTTTAAACTGTGACATATTTACATTGTTTTGATTTTCTGTTATACAGTGGACCCTTGTATAACAAACAGCTTGTATTACATAAAATTTGTACAACATAAAAAATTCCAGAGATAGGGGAAATTTGCTTAACATAATCACCTATGGGGAGAATCCATACAACATAAAAATGGGATCGCTCCGTTTTCAATGCATTCCTATGGGAATTTGTATAAAGGAAAATTTGCTTAACATAATTGAATTTGGAACGAATTAATTCCTTTATACAAGGTACCACTGTATATCTGTCTGCTGTGAACCGCCCGGAGTTTCTTCGGGAAGACAGGCGGTATACAAGTCCAATAATAAATAAATAAATAAATAAATAAATAAATAAATAAATAAATAGACAAGCCTTATAAGCAGTATACTGTATTGCTTTTTTTTGGGGGGGGGGGACACCTTATGTTCCAATGATTCTTCTACCATATAAAACACCTCACCTTGCAACCCCACTTCCTCTGCTGATATTCTAATAGAGTAGAATGTTCTAAAATTAATAGAATACTATAATAGAATACAGTTTTAGAGTATATTAGGTATTATGGGCAGAAGGTGGACTGAGAGCACACCTGATCTAGGATGAGTCTAACTTATTGTTTTTCGGCATATGTTACACCGTTTTTAAAATTTGTACTGCTATATTGTAAGCTGTTTTGGGTCCTGGTTCTGGGAGAAAATGGGGCATATCAATAGAAATGAGTAAAACAGAATAGGACAACTCTGCTCCCTGCCCTCCTGACCCTTCTGCCTGCTTTTGAAAATTGCTACCAGAAAGATAAAAAGAGGTATGGCAACGTCAGTCCTGAACAAAAAGAACACAGCAATTATTTATACACAGCAGGTTCATTGGGGAGTGAAACATACTTTCTCTCCACAAACTGCAATCGTTACAAACGAGATTCTTCAGCGCCTTAAGGGTTAAGTCATTTTATTTTGCATTTTTCCCCTTTTGGCGGGGAGGAATCGCTCGGTTTTGTGGCCAACTCTCCACCTCCCTGCCTTTTGAAAATAATAATTGATACCACCCTAGAAATGGAAAAAATAAACAGCCTTGAAAGAAATGTAACACACTGTATGCCCTTGGGCTCATACACACACCCTCTAAAGGGCCAGCTGAATGAAGTCTTCATCTGGAAAAGAACCAAAACCTTCTGAATTTTACAAGTACAGTGGACCTTCGTATAACAAATGGTTGATATAACATAAAAGCTGTACAACATAAAAATTTCCAGAGATAGGGGAAATTTGCTCAACAGAATCGCCTATGGGGTGAATCTGTACTACATAAATTCTTTGATTGTAAGCTGCCCAGAGACTTTTGGGTAGTGGGCGGCATATAAGTTGTAAGAAATAAATAAAATAAATAAATAAAATAAAAATGGTCACGATTAGGGATTACTCTGTTTTCAATGCATTCCTATGGGAAATTTGTATAAAGGAAAATTTGTTTAACATAATTTCCATTTGGAACGAATTAGTTTCTTAATACCCTCTACCACTGTACTCCCAAACCGAAAAGTGTATAGGTTTGTGTAAGGAAGTTATGAAGCAGAAACGTTTCTTGCCTGCTTCGTGTTTTCAACTTGCACTTGTCCCAGGGGAAAAAAACCCAAGGCCACTCACAGGACTTGACAAATTATGAAAGGTGGGGATTTCTATGGATCAAATTAAAGACACGCCCAGTGTTTGAACTATCTACAGAAATAGTGCAATATAGGGTTAAAATTAGATTCAATAGGATTCAGACTTTTCCATTTTTTGTGGCATGTTTTTTGTGTCTTATTATCTTCAACGGTGTTGTCCTTTGCTTTTACCCTGGCGCCCTCAGGTAGAAAGGACGTTTCGCTTGGAAATGTTTGTGAAGATTCCCAGCCATCCAGATGAGTTTATCGGGAAGTTGAGTCATGGCAGCTGGACGTCTTTTCTTGAGAGATCGAAATGTTTTGCTGCTCATCCGAGCGGCTTCGTCAGTCCGAAGGAAGCCACTTGGATGAGTAGCGAAAAGCTTCAATCTCTCATGAAAAGAAACCCTGGTGCCATGACTCAACTTCCAGATTCACTTGGAAATGTGTGCGCTGTTTATCACGAATGATGGTATGTCTCTCATTCTTCACGGGACTCTTTGTGTCCATTTTTTTATCCCAGCCACCTCTTTTGGCCCTTGGCGTTCGGGGATCGAGGAAGCTGACTTATTTTATGAGTAGGGATCACTAGTTTGTAAGTCCGCCTGTTTTCGCCATCTTGCCTCAGTTTTTATCTTGAATTTTTAGCTTTTTAAATGCAGGTTCTGCTGTTTGCTGTTGATTTTCTTATACAGTGGTACCTCAGTTTACGAATGTAATCCGTTCCAGATGCATGCTCTTAAGTCGAACTACTCTTAAGTAGGGGTACCTATCTAAAAAATTGAAAAAAATAAGTTAAAAAAAATGAAAAAAATGAAAAAAAAATTGTAAGTCAAGCAGACCATATCTAAAATTTGTAAGGCAGCAGTTAAAATGCCAACAATTTTCCGCTCTTAAATCGAATTGCTCTTAAGTCGGGCTGCTCTTAAGTCAGGGCACCACTGTATGTCATTTTGAGGAACCAATCATCTTCATTATTATTTAATTGTTGTATGTTATACTTGTTAACCACCCTGAGTTCCCATTCGGGAAAATCGTGCGGTATATAAAATTAAAAATAAAATAAAATAAATAAATCATTTCCTCTGGGATTCGTAGCTAGTCTTTGGGGCCCTTCAAGAACCTGGATGTTTTGAATCCAGGAATGCAGGTCGGGCACCCAAACACGGACACTCCCCCCTCCCCGCCCAGGTGTACCTCAGGTTGTATTCGTTCTGCCGCTCGATGGCAGCGTGGTGGTCGTCGACTTCGGAGGCCATGAGCGAGGCCAGCTTCTCCGCTTTCTCCAAGTCCAGGCGCAGCTTCTCCTTCTCCCTCACCTCTTGGTCCACTCGTCCCCTGAGGGGCCACAGAAAAAAAGGCTCTGTTTGAGGGCCGGTCGGTGCGGCATGAGGGAGAGCCCCAGGGACCCGGATCCTGGAGACCTGGGTTCAAAGCTGTGGGGAGAAACTGCCCGGGTATCCTTGAGTGGGCCACCTATTTATTTATTTATTTATTTATTTATTTATTTATTTACTTACTTACTTACTTACTTACTTACTTATTTATTTACTTATTCGAGGGAATGCCTGATGTGTGCTTGGCACTCTAGGCCAGCTGACTAAATAATGGGGTTTCTTAGTAAAGTGATTTTAACCAGTATAATAAAATTTAAGAAAGTATATTTTAATAAATAAATAAATAAATAACTTACTTTATTTATTTATTTATTTATTTATTTATTTATTTATTTATTTATTTATTTATTTTAGAGCAGGGCTGTCCAACTTTGAAAAGGCTGAGGTCTACTTTTTCTACTTTTTCCGTCCCTAAGTGCCTGAGGGCTACTACAGAGGTACCTCTACTTAGGAGCAACTCTACTTATCACCCCCTTTTAAACTGCTGCCTTACCCAGCCTTGCGGGCGGGGGCTGGGGTGATGGCGGCAGCAGGGAGGTGGGGGGCAATGACAGTGGGAGTGGCGATGGCAACGGTGGCGGTGGGGGGGTGGGGCAGGGGCAGGGGTGATAGCGGTGGAGGCTAAGGGGGCTAGGGCGGGGGTGATGGTGACGGGGCTGTGGGGGTGACTGCAGCGGCGGCGGGGGCATCAGGGGTGGTAGCTGTGGTGGGGGGTGGAGTTGTGGTGGGGGTGGCTCCAGTGGTGGGTGGTGGCCACGGAGGTGGACCCAGGCCGGGTTGCGGGGCCCATTCACTGTCACCGCATCTCAAGAAAGACCTACTGGAACTGGAAAAGGTGCAGAAGAGAGCGACTAAAATGTTTACTGGGCTGGGGCACCTCCCTTATGAGGAAAGGCTAAAACATTTGGGGCTCTTTAGTCTGGAAAAAAAGGCACCTGAGGGGGGATAGGATTGAGACGTACAAAATAACGCAGGGCATGAGTCAAGTGGATCGAGGGACGCTCTTCTCCCTCTCACAAAATACCAGAACTAGGGGACATACATTCAAATTGAGGGCTGGGAGAGTAAGAACAGATAAAGGAATTTTTTTTTCACCCAGCGCGTTGTTAGTCTATGGAACTCCCTGCCACAGGATGTGGTGATGGCATCTGGTCTGGATGCCTTCAAAAGGGGATTGGACAGATTCCTGGAGGAAAAGTCCATCACAGGTTACAAACCATGATGGAGATGTGTAATCTCCAGGCTTTAAACCAGGGTCCTTCAAGGGCCAGATGCAGGGGAGTGGTATCAGGAGACAGATATCTAGTCTCATGCGCTCCCAGACGCATCTGGTGGGGCCACTGTGAGATACAGGAAGATAGACTAGATGGGCCTTTGGCCTGATCCAGCATGGCTCTTCTTATGTTCTTATGTTAAGCCAACTTGGGCCCACCTCTGCGGCCACCGTACGTGCTGCCGGAAAACCCAAATGAGCCGCCGCCGCTGGAGAAAGCAATTACAGAAATAAGGAGACAGACCAAAGCAAAGTTAAGAAAATTAAAATTTTAAAAACTTACATCAAATGCTGGATCTCGGTTTTGAAGCTGGCCAAGGCTGCCTGGTAGATCCCGTTCTTTGCCACGAGAAGCTCGTTTTCCAGAGCAAGGGTGAGGTCCGCAAGATTAATTTTCCCATCCAAGTTGAAATCTAAGGCCTGCCACGGGAGAGAAAAAAATAGTCCCCATATTAAAATGGCATCTTCTTTCCGTGGATTAAATTTTTGGCCTCTAACCAATAATTTCACTCGGATGAATTAAATAAAGGCCAGTCTGGCCTCATGGAGTTTTCCCCCCTGTCCGTTTCACTGGAGTTGGCTTCCTTTTTAACTCATAAGAACATAAGAACATAAGAGGAGCCCTGCTGGATCAGGCCAAAGGCCCATCTAGTCCAGCTTCCTGTATCTCACAGTGGCCCCAACAAATGCCTCTGGGAGTGCATGAGACTAGATCTCTGTCTCCTGAATACCACTCCCCTGCATCTGGCCCTTGAAGGACCCCGGTTTTAAGCCTGGAGATGACACATCTCCATCATGGTTTGTAACCTGTGATGGACTTCTCCTCCAGGAATCTGTCCAATACCCTTTTGAAGGCATCCAGGCCAGATGCCATCACCATATCCTGTGGCAGGGAGTTCCACAGACTAACAACACGCTGCGTAAAGAAGTACTTTCTTTTGTCTGCTCTCACTCTCCCAACCCACAGTTTGAGTGGATGTCCCCTAGTTCTGGTATTTTGTGAGAGGGAGAAGAGCTTCCCTCTATCCACTTGACTCATGCCCTGCATTATTTTGTACGTCTCTATGTTGCTCCTCCACTGGGGGAGATGGGATAGAGATAGAACAGAAGAGGCCAGCTGCAAGGGTACCCATGATCAGGCAGGGCATTTGGAGTGTCACTAGGCAGCCTTGCTTACGAATGGTTTTTGCTCCAATTTGTCAATCCACCTCTTTATGGATGCCCTGTTTGTGCGCGACGACAACCCCCATCCCCGCCACCCCTTTGAAGCAGTGGGTTGCTGAAGGGACAGTCTTGTCTTGGGCAGACGCTCCCTGTGGACCCATGGGGGAAAGTCCAAGATTGCCACTGGCAACTGTCCAAGACTAGAGATGTGAAGGTCCAGGAGAAAAAACAGGAAAAAAAACACAGAAAAAAAAATCCCCACCCCCATTTTTCCCCTGAAGCCTTTTTTGGATTTTGCCTGCGCCCCCCCCAAAAAAAAATGGAAAAGAAAAAAATGAATATGGAATATTTTATTTTAACACGATTAATAAAACCCGTTAGGACAGGGTGTTCGAATATTTTCCATATCATTTCTAAGAAATATGCATAGTATCAGATTATTTTAATTTCTGCGCACTGAGAACAAGCAAGTCCTAGGTTACGAACTGAACTCTCCAATGCAAGAACAAGTGGCGCAGTGGTTAAATGCCTGTCCTGCAGGTAAAACTGTGCTCACGACCTGGGGTTCAATCCCAGGTAGCAGCCGGCTCAAGGCTCACTCAGCCTTCCATCCTTCCGAGGTCGGTAAAATGAGTACCCAGCTTGCTGGGGGGGGGGCAATGTGTAGCCTGCACACTGTAATTAAATTTGTAAAACCACCCAGAGACTACTTAAAGTGGTATGGGGCGGTATATAAGCAGAACACTTTGCTTTTGCTTTCCTTTCCTTTAGGAGAAAGATTCTGATTACATTTCATCCCTATTCATTGAAACAAAGTCTCACTTCCTTCTACTCATTTCCTCCCTCTTCAATTCTTTTTATGAGAATGAGGTTTTTATTTTATTTTTACTTAATACTGTGCAAAGGAAATATGAAGAATGGTTAATTCTGGATTTTTAAACATTGTTTTGTAGAGTTTTTTTTGTTCTACATATTTATTTATTTATTGGATTTTTATACCAACCATCTGGCAGCGAGGTCACTCTGCGCACTTTACAACAATTAACAAATTCAAACAATTCATACAATAAAACCATAAAATAGTAATACAATAAAAATAAAATTAATATTAAAGTGACTAGTTAACAGTCCAAGAGATTGTTACTCCATTTGTTATTTACAATTACAAATAAATATGATGTAAAAAGTAAATTCTGTTTGTAATGGTTGTTTGGATACACTTATATTTTAATTTGCTCATTGTGATCATTTTATGCCAAGTCACATTGCCCATAGTCATATTTTATGTTCCTAAAGTAACAGATTGACTTTCAAGCTATAAAAAGGGGTGGGGGAGGATAATGTAACATTTCTTCAATTTTTCCAAAATTTCTGGTATTTTCCAGGGGGGAAACTGGGAAAAACAGTTTTTTTTCTGAGCTTCAAAATTTTTGGAAGTTTTACATCTCTAAGACATAGCTGGCTGTGGGTAGAGGTGGCCATTTCCTCCTGAACCCTGGGAGGGGCGTATGGTTCTGGGAGAAGATGGGACCTCTAGTGTGTGTGCTTGTATGTGAGGAGAAGCAGCAACCTGTGTGCAATACGCATTTGGCCCCACCCCGAATGCTTTTGCACTCATGGGCCTCCATGAACACCCGCTCACATGCCAAGGAAATTGTAAGTAATTAGACTGTGAGCAATTTCTGCTGTTCGAGGGTTCCAAGATACTGGGTGTCATCGCCCCTCCCAGCCTAGAACCACCAACACCCCTAAGATCAGGCCAGGAGGCCCTGCTGGAGGTGCCCTCCCTCAAAGAGGTGAGGAGGGTGGCATGTCGAAACAGGGCCTTCTCAGCAATTGCTCCCCGACTTTGGAATGGCCTCCCAAGAGAGATCTGCCTGGCACCAACACTTTTGGCTTTTCCGCGCCAGGCAAAGTCCTTCCTGTTCAGCCAGCATTTTAATTAAATTTAAATTAAATAGCAATCTTTTTAGCTGGGTTCACAAGCAGCCGGAGTTGTATATTGATTGTTTTAAACTGTAATTTTAATGGTTTTTAATATGTTGTTTTCTAGTTCTAATACAGTTGTACCCCGACTTAAGAGCAGCTTGACTTAAGAGCAATTCAACTTAAGAGCGGAAAACTCTTGGCATTTAAACTGCCACCTTACAAATTTTAGATATGGTCTGATCGACTTACAAATATATATTTTTTATTTTTAACTTATTTTTTCAATTTTTTTAGATGGGTACCCTGACTTAAGAGTAGTTCGACTTAAGAGCATGCATTTGGAATGGATTAAATTCGTAAGTCGAGGCACCACTGTATTATTGAATGCCGCCCAGAGACCATCTGGTAGTGAGGTGGCTAAAAATTATGTAAATAAATGCATTAAACAAACAAACAAACAAATAAATAAATAAATAAATAAATAAATAACAAAGGGTAAGGACATCTAGTCACTTGCTGTTTTGATCCTACCCCAGTGCTGGGTTGTTTCCAGCTACTTCCAAGCCTGGGCCACCAACGGCCGGCTTCCCCAAAGACCAATGTTCTCCACGCCTCCCCTAGCTGCCAGTTCTCATCCTCTTCCCAGCACCCAACATGGGGAAGCCAAGGCAGCCGGCACCTCTTGGGTGCATGCCCTTGGCACCCCTGTAACAGCCACAGCAGGCTGGGCAAGGAGGAGGTGGGGAGGTCACCTTCAGGATCTCATGGCTGCTCTCGATGCCTTCTTCATGCCAAGCGTCCAGGATGTGCTCCACCGCGGCATACCCCGTCCCGTCATCCAAGCTGGAGAAGACCCGGAAACTGATGGCCGTGGTCATGGCTGAGGGGGTGGTGGTGCGTCTCCCACTTTCATCAAAGGCCTGCAATTTCAGAGAGAGAGAGAGAGGGAGAGAGAGAGAGAGAAGGTTCCTAATATCCTAGAACAGGCCTGCCCAAAGTCCGGCCCGGGGGCCAAATCTGGCCCGTCAGGCCATTCTGAGTGGGCTGCGGCTGGCTGGCCCACCCCTCCCTCGCCCTCCTTCGCCCCATGTTTTTTTTAAAGAAAGTGGGTGGGGCTTGCAGTGGGGTGGCAGGGTTGGGGAGCAACCGGCCCCTGACACATTCTCAGCCACCAAATCTGGCCCTCCTTACAAAAAGTTTGGGCACCCCTGTCCTAGAATCATAGTCGACCTGGTGGGTGACGTGCGTTCCGAGATGTGTGCGGGTGTGTGTGTTGTGTCGTTACAGTCGTGACCGACTCTTCGTGACCCCATGTCCATGGAGTTTTCTTGGCAGGAATCCTGGAGTGGCTTGCCAGTTCCTACTCCAGGTGCCTACAGCACCTGGTATTCCCTGGTGGGTCTCCCATCCAAGTACTAACCAGGGCCGACCCTACTTAGCTTCCGAAATCAGGCCAGATCGGATGTGCTTAGGGCATCTAGGCAGCTTGCATTCCGAGATACCCACCTGCATAGAGAGGTGCCGTTTCAGCTGCCTGTACGGGGTGGAGGCCGACGGCGGGAGCGGCTGACTGATCTTAAACAGGCCATAGAAAAAGTCCTCGACGCTCATCGTGCCGTCATGGTCAAGGCTGCTGAAGATGCCCTGCAGCACCTGAGGACCAGCAATGCACATTGTCAGGGGGATCTGAGGCACAACGGCCACTGCAATTTTTCTTTCTTTTGAATATTTTTACCTCACCTTTCTCCTTGGAAAAGAACCCAAGGCGGCTTACAATAATAAGGGACAAGATAGAGCCCAAAACATTCAAAACATATTCAAGTTAAGAACAGGGAATTAGAAGAGGCATCTTACAACATTAAAATATAACATTAAAGCTATCAACAGCTCACAAAAATTTAAAAAATCCATTATGAGGGTTGGAAACTAGCATGGAAAACACTGGTGTTCTTATGAAATCAGTCAATGGACTCGTGCATGGTAATCCATCTAAAAGTCACATAGCAGGTAGTCCATCGTTCAGAGAAAGCTTGCCTGAAGAGGAAGGTTTTTGCCTGCTTCCGGAAAGACAGCAGAGATGGGGCAGTCCTGGCCTTCAGTGGGAGGGAGTTCCAAAGTCTGGGCTACACATGAAAGCTAGCCAAGAAGGCCCTTTCATGTGTTCCCACAAGACGTGCCTGCGAGGGTGGGGTGGTGGATGGAGGGAAGGGCCTCTCCTGATGACCTTAACACCCGAGCCGGTTCATACTGTGAGACTTGATCTTTGAGGCAGCTAGGCCCCAGGTCGTACAGTGCTTTGTTGGTCAAGGTCAGCACCTTGAATTGTGTCCGGTCGGTGAATGGCAGCCAGCGGAGCTGCTTTAACAGGTGTGTCATGTGATCTCTGTAACCCACCCTAGTCAGCAATCTGGCTGCTGCATTTTGGACCCGTTGAAGTTTCCTGAGACTTTCCATCGGTAAGTCTCACGGAGAGTGCATTACAGTAGTCCAGCCAGTCTGTCACTAGGGCATGTGTCACTGTGGCCAGAGCAGGTTTCTCAAGGTATGGGCATAACTGGCGTACTAGTTTAAATTGTGCAAATGCGTTCCTGGGCACAGCTGTGACCTGGGCATCCAGGCTCAAGGATGAGTCCAGAAGCACCCCCGAGCTGTGTACCTCTTTTTCCAACTTGGGGGGGGGGTAATCCCATCCCTGCTAGTCTTGCAGGGCATTGCAAGGACACATCAGAGTTTGGGGTACTCTGCAAGAACTGCTTTCCAAAGCCCTACTCAACTCAAGAAAAGGATATGCAGCCTAAGCCCTCCCTGGATTCCAGGCAGGCTCAATGGGAGTGGCCCCTGCTTTGCACACAGAAGGTCCCAGCTTTATAAAATTGTGAAATCAAAGAATCATGAGGTTGGCAGGGACCTCTAAGGCCAAACACCTGCTCAAGGCAGGAGTACAAATCGAAAGCATCAAACAGATGATGCGGGAAAGTCTTCTACTCCTAAAACCCTGGAGATACAAAGCAAAGTAAGCAAAGCAAAGTGTTCTGCTTATATACCGCCCCATACTACTACAAGTAGTCTCTGGGCGGTTTACAATTTTAATTACAGTAATGCAGGCTACACATTGCCCCCCCCCAGCAAGCTGGGTACTCATTTTACCGACCTCGGAAGGATGGAAGGCTGAGTGAACCTTGAGCCTGCTACCGGGGATTGAACCCAGGTTGTGAGCACAGTTTTACCTGCAGGACAGGCATTTAACCACTGCGCCACGAGGCTCTGTGACACTGCACATTAGAACATGCAGCATTTGATTAGATGGATAAACAGACTCGTCCTGTATAATAGGAGACCCCGAAACCCCAGTCCTGGGCCTGTTAGGAACTGGGCTGCACAGCCCCATGTCAGTAAGGATGGAATAAGCCATCCCTGTTACCTGCGTACCCCCCTCATTGGCAGCAAGGTTCTCTCTAAAAATACGCCCAAGTGGGCATGCACACGACTCCCCCGCCCCACTCAAAGGTGGGGATTTACCTCCCCTGTGCACCTGTCGCAACCAGTTTGGTTTTGAACGTGATGGAACCAGCAGTGTGTGTGTGTGTGTGTGTGTGTGTGTGTGTGTGTGTGTGTGTGCAGTTACACATACACACAGGAAAAAGCCCCTGTGCAGCAAGGAAAAAAAAATCAGAATGATCCTGAAACCACCCCCAATCTCTAGTCCAAGGAAAATCTGTCTTCCAGGAAAAGAGTCCCTGGAATGGCAAAAACATTTGGGGACCACTGTTGTATAAGGTTCTTATGTTCAATTCACTTTGGCTGCTCAAATGAACATAACATAAGAAGAGCTATGCTGGATCAGGCCAAAGGCCCATCTAGTCCAGCTTCCTGGATCTCACGGTGGCCCCACCAAGTGGCCCCACCAAGTATGTCCGGGAGTGCACAAGACTAGATCTCTGTCTCCTGATACCACTTCCTTGCATCTGGCCCAAGAAGTACGCCGGTTTTAAGCCTGGAGATGACACATCTCCATCATGGTTTGTCACTTGGGATGGACTTTTCCTCCAGGAATCTGTCCAGTCCCCTTTTGAAGGCATCCAGGCCAGATGCCATCACTGCATCCTATGGCAGGGAGTTCCACAGACTAATCACGTTCTTTTATTGTTTTATAGTTCCACAGACTAACAACGCGCTGGGTAAAAAAAATATTTTTTGTCTGTTCTCACTCTCCCGAGCCTCAGTTTGAGTGGATGTACCCTGATGGTTGGCTTTGGACCTGTGGTGGATAAACCATCCCAAAACAGTGCTCCTCACAATCTGGATCCTCTTTTGTGATCTAATTATAGGACCCTCTCAGCAAGAGCCAAGGTCCTGGGCTCAACAGTAGGCAATTCTACTGGTAAGGCTGGAAAGGCAATGCCTTGAAGCCCTGGAGAGCCAAGGCTACCAGTCAGAGCACACTCTACCAGCTCCCTTACAAACTGGCACACCGTCAGATCAACCGGGATTTGCTGGAGGAGAGAGACCCCAGAGGTACCTGCGTGTCGATATTCTGCAGGCCGTATTGCTCGCAGATGGAGACCAGCTTCTTTCTGCTTAGGTGTCCGTCCCGGGAGATACCGAGGCTCTCACACACCTCCTGCAACTTCTCTTCGATCCAGTCCTGAGTGGGGGAAATGTTTGGTGGTGCATTGAGGTCGTCGGGATTCCAAAATCTCAGCTGCCCTGAAATGAAAACAACCAAGTGGCGGGAAAGGACATCAAAACCCTACACATAACAGAAATATGTACCCTTGAAAGACACCATTTTTTCCTGGGACACAAGGCTATTCTTTACCCACCTCCTCGTTGGCAGTTCCGACTTCCTGGACTGGCATCCTAACGCAAATGGCCACGGGCATCACAATAAGTATGCACCTCGCTTGTGGAAATGAGTACGCCCAACGAGCAAAGAAGATGCAACCGGCACCTTTCCAACTAGACAAATCGCGTCTTGCCAAGGCATGTGTGCTAATTTGAGTAAGACAGTGGACCAAGTTTGCTCAAAAAAAAAAATCACTGTGGCATAGAATCCCAAAGAAGATTAAGGAAAGTCTATGGCGGTTACTTTGCGTCTGTTTTGTCTCTGTTAGTGTTGCGCTTAGGAGCGGTACAAAAAAAATGTTACTTCACATCCTTTGTGCAGCTACTGAAATCTGTCTCAACGATGCCCCTGGAATGGGTGCTAAGCGGGCAATACTGTACCTGATGCTGGGGTAGGGTTTTCCCTTGTTACTCTTTGTTCCCGCTTTCTGTTGCGAGACAAGACACCGTGTAGTAACGACTGTCATGCAACAAAACATTTGTTTCTCTCTGAAAACTGTGTCCGGAATTTTTTTTTATTTTGAGTTTTTAGAAGCGAAATATCGAAAAAGAATTTTTTAAGCCCCCCCCCCAAAAGGAAACTAGACAAATTTAGTGTTTGTCACGGTACAAGACCGTGAGGTAACACTTGTCACGAGACAAGTTATCACGACCGTGGGAACACTGAAACAGGGACAAAACCACATGATTGAGACCAACGCTGTCATGGTACAAAACTAGTCGCGGAACAAAGAAGGCCGTGAAGTAACCACCTATAAAAGGGTTGAATAAATAACAATATTCTGCAACTGTACTTTTATTGTGGTGAACACTGAAAGAATAAGGACAGCGAGGGGGGAGCTTTTGATTCGTACTCCATTTCACCACCTCTTGACTGGCTTTGAGTTGCCCTCCATTGATTCCCCCACTGGCCCTTAAATAATCTATTTAAAGAAGAACAACACATGCTATTCTCTTCTCTTACCTTCAGCTTCATATTCCTCACTGTCTTGAGATCTCCAACGCTAAAGACAGAAAAAACAGAGAAGAAGAATGTAACTCTAGAAAAATCCTTATCTTCTAGGATGGGAGCGATTCTACTCCTATCTGGCAATCAAAGTGATGAAGAATCCGGTGGAAACTGGAAGACTGGACACTTTTATTATGACAGATGCTTTGGCTTAACCAAAGTGTAAGGTTTTTATTATTGTTTTAATTATTTATTGATATTTGAGGTTTTAACTGTTTTAATTCTTTGATTGTAAGCCCCCCAGAGACCTTTGGGTAGTGGGCGGCATATAAGTTGGAAACATAAAAATAAATAAATAAAATCGCATACATGTACATGCACCAGTTTTAATTTTTTAAAAAAGTGATTCATTGTTACAAAAAAAAGACTGGTTAATTGTTTGGATTACTCCTCACAAACCCTTCTCCTCATATTTAAGGTGGCATGGCATTTCTTCTTTCCATTTGCTCAGTGTTTTAAAACAATTCCCTCACAAAAAAAGGTCTTCCGATGCCAACAACCCCCCCCCCTCAGCTTCTCATTCCTGCCGTTCTTGGCAGACTAGCATTTTTGGATCAAGCCTTCCAAATTCACCCACCCACCCCCTTATTCCAGACCCCGCTTCCAAGACCATTTCCAAACGAGTCTCTAATGAATTCAGTCCCCCATGACTTACATTGATTCCCTGCCCTCTTTGTGACAAAAGAGACCCTGGGAACAACAAGAAAACAAGCCTCCGACAGCCAGGCAGACACAATATTTATGTATGTGTGTGCCAGATGGGGGCTTATTATTCTGTATCGCTAAGAGGGCAGAAGCGGGCTGGGGGGTGGGCTGGTCAGCCAGAGACAGAAAGGATAGGATGGGCCCCATCTAAGCAGAAAAAAACAGGAAAAACACATCTGGGAACATCCCCTTGCTTTCTGCATTTAGTCACTAAGCCACGACACAGAATTTCCAGCCAGCTAGTCATTCCCATTTTACAGGAGGAAAAACTGAGAGGGCCAAAAGCAGCATTTTGGGGGGGGGGATTCCAAGTTGGAGGTAGTTGTAAATCAGAATGGGAAGCTGCATCTCAGGATGTCTAAAATGAAAAAGTCCTTGATTCGAGTTTTAAAATGTTTAACGAGTTTCGCTCCACAGCCTTCCTCAGGAGCTAAGCTTTTAAAAATGAATTAAATGATGGTATTTTTCCACCTGTAGGATGTCTCATGTATAAGACACACACACACCCCACACACTTTTCCAACCCAAAAATTACTGTTTTGCAACCGCATGGACTCTCACCTTGGCTTACGTCCAACCCTCAATTTTTAGTCTAATAATTTTAGACCAAAATATCGTCTTATACACAGGAAAAAATTACTGTATTTATAAACCACAGACCCTGGACAACCTGTTGGTTATAAATCTATAACTACTGCTCGTTTTTGTGTCATGTATCCCTAGCATGTACACTTTATTGAAACAGCGATGCCTACGCTGGCTTGGACATGTTGTGAGAATGGATGACGGTCGGATCCCAAAAGATCTTCTATATGGAGAACTAATGAAGGGAAAGCGCCCCAGAGGGAGACCACAGCTGCGGTATAAGGATATCTGTAAGAGGGACCTGAAGGCCTTGGGAATGGACCTCAGCAGCTGGGAAACCCTGACCTCCGATCACACTGTCTGGAGGCAAGAGATACAGCAAGGTCTACATAAATTTGAAGAGGCATTTGTCCAACAGGCAGAGGAAAAGAGGCAGGCACGGAAAGAACGAAACTCGAGGACCGGGCAAGAAACAGAAAACATCTGCCCCCAGTGCGGTAGAGACTGCCATTCCCAAATTGGTCTATTTAGTCACACTAGGTGTTGTTTTTAGGATCTCTACTCCAGGCATGATACCATAGTCTTTCGAGACTGAAGGATGCCAATGATCTTGCTGTAGATTCATATTGGCATATTAGTACAACTAGTAATGTAGATTATCTTCTTTCTTCTTCCTAGTGTTTTCCCAAAGGTGTAGGGTCTACTTTTTGGATCCTGAAATGTCACTTTGCCCAACTGACTGCGTCTTCAGGGTGCGGAATGACAATTTGCAAATACTTATTTGACCATGTCCTGCCATCTCTGTTTTGGCTGCCCACGTGGTCGCCAGCCACCGATTTTCAGGTGGTAAGCAGTTTTGACAATGATGGAAGGTATCACTTTGGGGACATGCCCACACTATCAGAGACAGCTTTCTCCCATCTTCTCTGCTCTTGATACCACGCCTAGTGGTTATTGGGTAGTCTCATTCGTGATGTGGTTGAGTAGGGAGATCGCTGATCTTCAATGGAAGACACACATTTCCGTGGCAGGGCGGTGGCTGTCTGCACCCACTGTTGCTGCCCACCACTCAGTGCCATGCAAAGAAACCGGACGGACGACCATCTTGTAAATCTTGGATCTGAGATGGATTGTCATTTGTCCATCACAAAGCACACTAGTGAGTTGTAATCTCCAGGCTTAAAACCTGGGTGCTTCAAGGGCCAGAGGGAGGGGAGTGGTATCAGGAGACAGAGATCTAGTCTCGTGGGCTCCCAGAGGCATTTAGTGGGGCCACTGTGAGATACAGGAAGTGGGACTAGATGGGCCTTTGGCCTGATCCAGCAGGGCTCTTCTTATGTTCTTAGGTTCTTATGAGTTCTCCCCATTGCAATCAGAGATATGATGCTGTAGAGAATTCATATGAAAAAACGAATGTATGCTCATGGATATAATACTGTCCACAAGAAGACAAAAATAAACACTAGATAGAGACAGGTTTTTTTTGGGGGGGGGGGTTCCTGAGCCAGTGGTTTATCAATAATTTCCTTCTGTTCTGCTTTATAATCCCGGCTCTTGGCCTTGAATGAAATGTATGGCTGGGTTAGGAAATGTGGATACCAACGGTCATTTCCCTAGGAAATTTGACAGCCTTGCCACTGGGCGTGATAGCATCTGGGAGTAACACAGAGGAAGCTGGTATCATTGGCATCCTTCAGTCTTGAAAGACTATGGTATCATGCCTGGAGTAGAGATCCTAAGAACAGCACCTAGTGTGACTAAATAGGCGAATTCGGGAATGGCAGTTTCTAACACACTGGGGGCAGATATATTCTGTTTCTTGCCCAGTCCTCGGGTTTCGTTGTTTCCGTGCCTGCCTCTTTCCCTCTGCCTGTTGGACAAATCCCTCTTTGAATTTATGTAGATCATGCTGTATGTTTTGCCTCCAGACAGTGCGATCGGAGGTCAGGGTTTCCCATCTGTTTTATTTCGAAATAAAACGCAAGTGCAAGAGGAGGTGGGGTGCCTTTTTAGACCACGAAAAAAAAAATCATCATGCAATACACTTTGTGACTTCGATCCACAAAAGCTTGCATATTGTATGACTTTTAGCGGTCTAGAAAGGCATCACCTACTCTTGCATCTGGCAGTAGGAGAGCTATGGGAACAGATTGTAGTACGTAGTCCAAGAAAGGTGGGACAGAAAAATGAATACATACATGGAAAATCCCTAAAGGAAGTTAGACAGGCTGCTTTCAAAATCATTACCGGAGACCAGAACTCTGAAAATGAAAAGATGAAAACTTGTCCTGGAAGCTTGTCCTTGTGAAAGCTCCAATCAATCAATCAAATAAATAATAATAATAATAAAAAAATTGCCCCACCCCCACCCCTAACTCACTGCTTGTAAGATTTTTTCCCTGGCAGAAGCAAGGAAGAGAACAGCAGGAACGACCGTGTATGACAAGGTCGCCTGAGCAGATAACAGTTCAAGGACATGATGGCTTGTGTTTCTACACGGACTAAAACATCGGTTTTCCTCCCTCCCGCACAGAACAAGTTGGGTTTTGTAAGAAGCAGCCATCAGCAGGCACACTGCTTTTTGCGTCCCCCCCCCCCATCATGCCAAGGGTTGGTTGTGGCTGGTTTATTTTTAAAACTGGCATCAACACAGTTCTGACGCATTCACGGAACTCAAACCCATGCTCCTTTGCCCATTCCTTGGAGAGACAGCCACCCCTGCATCAGTCCAGGAAACAACCCATACAAACACTGCTCCTCCTACTGCCATAGGGACGAGACCAGAGATTAACACCACTCCACAATTTTTTTTTATAAAAAAGGGCATGTTTTTATAAATAAGCAAGGCTAAATTGCATTCATGCGACTACTGATGCACTCCAAAGCCGAAGAGCTGGGCGCCCAAGGGAAGCGCCAACGTCACAACGTCGAAGTTTTAATACCCCTCGTTGAGATTACAGCCGAAACGCTATTAATCTTAGCCGGGTAGTCATGGGAACAGGATGAGGTCATCCTATATTTTAGGAACAACTGCTTTTGTGCTGCTGAGCGATCATCTGCAAGGACCACAAAGGAGGCAGAAGCATGGAAGCATCCCAACACACACACACACACACACACACACACACATACAGAGAGAGAGAGAGAGAGAGAGAGAGAGAGAGAGAGAGAGAGAGAGA
>JAHTLZ010004501.1:0-25030 GCA_023846285.1 Phrynocephalus versicolor | reverse complement strand
TGTTGTTGTTGTTGTTGTTGTTGTTGTTGTTGTTGTTGTTGTTGTTGCATTTATCCACGTTCTTCCAGTCAAACAACCAAGGAGATATATTCTTGGCTCTAGATTTCGCATGTTAAGCCTGGATTTGGACCAAACAGCAACATGACCCTCTGCAACTCTTTATTTTTTTAATTTGTTTATTTAAAAATAACTTTTTTACCTTACCTTTCCCCGAGTGGCTTAGTGGTTCCTGAAAGTGAGCAAATGCCTTAAGGACAAAAATTATTTTATTTATTTAATTGAGTATTTTTACCCTGCCTTTCTCCTTGGAAAAGGACTAGGGATGGGCATTTCTTTTCAGAACCAGTAGGTTACAAAATGAACCACATGAGCCCAGGTGGTCCTTGGAACCGGCTGGTACATGCAGATTCAATTGCTTTCCCTTTCTCTGTCTCGGGCAGGGCTAAACTCCAATGAGGAAGCACACTGCAACCTCATCTTTCCTGCTTCGTGCTGCTGGCCAATCAGAGAGGGAGGCGGGATGATGCCTGTCCCTGCACAGCTCCTGATTGGCCAGCATCACAGATCTAGCACAGATGACGTCGCAGCGTGCTTCCTCGTTGGATTTTAACCCTGCGCGAGACAGAGAAAGGTAAAGCAATTGGATCTGCATGTATCAGCTGGTTCCGAGGACCACCTGGACTCGTGAGGTTTGTTTTGTAACCCCCTGGTTCCGAAACGAAATGCCCATCCCTAAAAAGGACCCAAGGCGGCTTACGGTAGTGAGGGACAGTATAGAGCCCAGTACATTGAAGACATATTCAAGTTTAAGAACAGGAAAGGCCTCCATGGAGCTTAACAGGGGCTGGGAACTCAGATAAGGAAATCCTGGATCCATTTCCAGTAACAAAAAACCGTGTATGGTTGGAACTGGGCTCTACATTTATAAGCCACAAAACAAATACGGGAATCATCGTCCATCCAAATCCATCCCAGGGGAATAGTAGCATGGCGTAGGCCAGGCATGTCCAAAGTCAGGCCCGGGGGCCAAATGTGGCCTGTTTTCAAATTTTGAGTAGCTCCACCAGCTCAGCCGGTCATGCATCCCCCGCCAGCTGAACCCTCCCCATACTGGATGGAGAGGTCAGCTTGCAGTTTTATGGTTTGCCTGCCCTCCCTGCCCCTGTCCATCTCCCCAGCCACCTGCCCAGCCTACTCACCCCCGGCTCCGTTTCTGCAGCTTCTTCCCCAAATCCTTGCATGTTATAGAGACTTGTCCAAAGTCCGGCCCGGGGGCCAAAAGTGGCTGAATGGTCGACCCCACACATTTTCACGTCAACAAATCTAGCCCTCCTTGCAAAAAGTTTGGACACCCCTGGCGTAGGCCTTTCATGTGCACTCAGTGGATGGAGTCCAAGCGACCAAGAGACCCCATCACCTCTTACCTGGCGAGGTGGAACCTCCACCGCTATTCAGCACAATCCACCTGAAAGGGGTCTCACGCGGTGCTCCCAGCGAAGTCTCCCCGTCCTCTGAAAACTGACCGTCCTCTTTGCCGTCAGCTGCCTTCCCCTGAAACAAAAAGGGAGATGGGAGATGAAGTCGGGAAAGATTCATGCAAGGCCAGGATGGGGATTCATTGAAAGGATAACATTGGTGCTGTTCAGTATCTTTATTAATGACTTAGAGGAAGGAATAGAGAGTATGCCAATTAAATTTGCAGATGATACCAAATTGGGAGGGGTTGCTAATTCCCTAGAGGATCGGATGAAAATCCAAAACGGCCTTGACAGATTCGAGTGCTGGGCCAAAGCTAACGGAATGCACCTCAATTTAAAAAGGATGTTGACAACCTCGAGCGGGTCCAGAGGAAGGCGACCAGGATAGTTGAAGGTCTGGAAGAAATGTCATACGAGGAATGGCTTAGGGACCTGGGAATGTTTAGCTTTTCAAAAAGAAGGCTGGGAGGGGATATGATAGCTATTTTAAAATATTTGAAAGGAAAAGAGATTCCATTTCAATATTAGGAAGAACCTCATGACGGTGAGAGCTGTTCGGCAGTGGAAGATGCTGCCACAAAGGAGGGTGGTGGAGTCTCCTTCTTTGAAGGTTTTTAAGCAGAGGCTGGATGGCCATCTGTCGGGAGTCCTGTGATGGGGTGTTCCTGCATAGCAGGGGGTTGGACCGGATGGCCCTTGAGGTCTCTTCCAACTCTAGGATTCTATGCTTCATTTCACTTCCTATGGGAAAATTTTTATAAAGGAAAATTTGCTTAACAGAATTTCATTTGGAACACATTAATTCCTTTATATAAGGCACCACTGGAATGGCACCTGCTAGGCGTCTACCCCTCAAAAGGCAAGGCTTGAGCTGCAGCCCTGTCCTGAAAAAATTCACCAAAACCTCATAGACATTGGGGATAGCCGTCTGCATAATTCCTAGGAAATGACAGGTCGCCAGGCCCTTCCCACACATTCTCTACCTTATGGAATTATCAGGAGACTAGAGGACCATAGGATCCCAGAATAGTGACGTTGGAAAGGTCATAAGAACCTAAGAAGAGCCCTGCTGGATCAGGCCAAAGGCCCATCTAGTCCAGCTTCCTGTATCTTGCAGTGGCCCCACCAAATGCCTCTGGGAACGCTTGAGACTAGATCTCTATCTCCTGATACCACTCCCCTGCATCTGGCCCTTGAAGTACCCCCGTTTTAAGCCTGGAGATTACACATCTCCCTCATGGTTTGTAACCTGTGATGGACTTTTCCTCCAGGAATCTGTCCAATTCCCTTTTGAAGGCATCCAGGCCAGATGCCATCACCACATCCTGTGGCAGGGAGTTCCATAGACTAACAACGCGCTGGGTGAAAAAAATATTTTCTTTTGTCTTTTGTCCTACAAGGCCATCAAGTCCAGCCCCCTGTTCCATGCAGGAATCCAAATCTAAGGATCCCCGCCAGGTGGTGCTCCAGATTTCTCTTCAAGGCCTCCAGTGTGGGAGCACTATCTACCTCTTGAGGTTACGGGTTCCGTTGCCGTACTGCTCTCACAGTCAGGACGTTTCCCCTAATATTCAGCTGAAAGCTGGGTTCTCTCAACTCAGTGGTTCGCAACCTGGAGGGGTCGGGACTGTGACAACACCCTGGAAGCAGGAGAAATGCATATGTAAATCATCAGCCAATCCCAGCAGGAGGGCGGGGCATGGTATGGTATAAAAAGGGTGGAGCCTGGTCTGTGAGAGAGAGTTGAGAGCTGAGAGCTAAGAGAGCACAGCTCTGTTAGAGTTCAGGCAGGCAGGTTAGGTGTGAGGGCTTTACTATTTACTGTTTATTAAAGACAGGGAGGCTTGAAGATTTGATTTAATCTATTTGATGTTTAAGGCAACACATACCAACTTCAGTCATTGTTGTATTTATTTATTTTCTCAATAAACATAATCATTATTTTTATATTATACATCTGAGTCTGTCCCAGTTCATAAGGCGTCGATTTAAAAGGTGGCAGTATTATCAAGAGCAGTGATGGCGAACCTTTTAGAGACCGAGTGCCCAAACTACGGTTCAAAACCCACTAATTTTTCGCAAAGTGCCAATACAGCCATTTAACCTTAATACACCTGGCTGTGAAGGGGCGATGTTGGGTGCCCACAGAAAGGGCTCCGAGTGCCACCTCTGGCACCCGTGCCATAAGTTCGCCAACACTGGGCTAGAATGATACCTGAGCAATTTTTGGAGGCAGAAAAGGATTATGCTAGCTTGAGATTTAACCAAAATGAGAGAAGGAATAAAAATAAAGTGTAGATGGCAATATCAACCGCTGAGCCTGCCTATAGGGCAGTGATGGCGAACCTTTTAGAGACCGAGTGCCCAAACTGCAATTCAAAACCCACTAATTTTTTTGCAAAGTGCCAATATAGTAATGTAACCTGTATACAGGTGGCTATGAAGGGGCGATGTCGGGTGCCCACAGAAAGGGCTCCGAGTGCCACCTTTGGCACCCATGTCATAGGTTCGCCATCACTGACCAAGAGGATCCTGTGAAGATTAATAACTTGGTTCCTTACACTTCACGTTTTCATCACAATTACACGTCTAAAAGGGGAGGTGTTGTCACAGGGACCCCTGGGGGGGGGGTTGAACGACCATTTCACAGGGGGGTCGTCGTGAGCCAGTGAAGAAAAAGCCACCAACGGCTTGGGTCTTGGGGAGGAGGGGGAGAAAAGAGTGGATTACAGCTTGATAGGTTGTAGGGGGTGTCAGTCAATGGCACCGGAGGCTATGATTGGCTGAGGGGGTGCCTATAGAGGGAAGTTCTCTATGGCCTGCCAAAGGGGGGCTTGTGGCCTCTTCCAAGCAGGTCAAGGGGGGTCACCACCACATGAGGAACTGTATTAAAGGATTGTGGCATTAGGAAGATTGAGAACCACTGTCTTAGCTTTAGCCCATTGTTGCGTGTCCTGCACTCTGGGATGATCCAAAACACATCCCCTCCTTTGTAGGACCACCCTTTCAAATACAGTGGTACCTTGTATAAAGGAATTAATTCGTTCCAAATGATATTATGTTAAGCAAATTTTCCTTTATACAAATTCCCGTAGGAATGCATTGAAAACGGAGTAATCCCATTTTTATGTTGTATGGATTTTCCCCATAGGCGATTATGTTAAGCAAATTTCCCCTATCTCCGGAATTTTTTATGTTGTACAAATTTTATGTTATACAAGCTGTTTGTTATACAAGGGTTATTGGGAAAGTGCTGGCCTATCTCCTCCCACCAAGTCTTCTCTTCTCCAGGCTCAACATGCCCAATTCTTTCAGTCTTTCCCCCTAGAACTTGACTTCGAGCCTCCTGATCATGCTTGCCACCCTCCTCTGAACTTACTCAGCACCTCTCTTGTAGTGCAGTGTCCAGAACTGGACACAATATTCTTTTTTTTTAAAAAAAAATTAAACGTTTTATTAATTTTAAGGGGAAACGGAAGGGGAGAGGATAAATAGCAAAACACAAAAGTTTACATTAAATCTATCAAGTCAAGGATTATACGTATCAGAATATAGTATCATATCATTTAACTAATAAATATTTAGTTAAATATTAATAAATACTAATATTGTTATTTCCTTTATTTTATTTCCTTTTATGTTTCCATTATTGTCACTTGCTTTGTCTGTTTCCTGTTCATTACTTGTTGTGAACCCCCTGGAGTTCTGCCGGAAGACGGGCGGTATATAAATATTTAAATAAATAAATAAATTTACTACTTCTTGACATCTTTTGGTGGTCTCTTTGTAGTTTCCTTTCAGATATCCAGAAGAACTGGACACAATATTCAAGGTGAAGCCTAACCAGTGCTGAATAGAAGGAGACCATCATCTCACAGGATGTGGAAAGGAGACTTCTGTTGTGTGTGTGTGTGGTGTCGTTACAGTCGTGACCGACTCTTCGTGACCCCCATGTCCATGGAGTTTTCTTGACAGGAATACTGGAGTGGTTTGCCAGTCCCTACTCCAGGCGCCTACAGCACCTGGTATTCCCTGGTGGTCTCCCATCCAAGTACTAACCAGGCCCGACCCTGCTTAGCTTCCGAAATCAAGCAAGATCGGATGTGCCTAAAAGAGACGCATTCTCACCTGCGTTGCTTCCCTCTTCTTCTTCTCCTCGGCCTGGCTCAGGAGGAAGCCTTCGGCCAGGGCCACCGCCCGGGAAGTGGTCTCTGCCCCACGTTCCCTCACCCAGCTCTCCATCTCTGGGGGCAAGACGGCCAGGAACTGTTCCAAGACCACCAGGTCCAGGATTTGAGACTTGGTGTGCTTTTCCGGCTTCAGCCACTGGAGGCAAAGGGCACGGAGCTGGCTGCAAACCTCCCAGGGTCCCTCGGCTTCCCGGTAGGAGAGCTCTCTGAACAGCTGGCGTGGCGTGTCTGAGTCGCCGTTCTCTGTGCCCATCTTCTCCTGCTTTGTTCCCTCCCAAAAGTCTCCAGGGCCGCCCATGCCCGTGGGATCAGAGCCCCTTGCTCCTGTTTCTTCCGGAACAGAAGTATTTCCTTCTCCCGTTTTTGATGGGTGATCCAACGCAGCCTCCATCTGGGCTCCAAACAGCTCCTAGTTCGGGGTCCCGATTTATTTCTCAAAGTAAATGTGGAGAACTACTGGTGGCCGTAGAATCCAAGCGAGCGTCATTCGCAAGCCCTTCCGTCTTGCGTCCATTTCATTGACCAAGCAGGACAATTATCCACAAAGGGCAGCCGATCATTTCGCGTCTTCTTCCTGAAGACAAGGAAGCAAGAGTTAAACGCCAAGAAAAGGAGGAAGCCTAAAAAAAAACCCTCTAAGCAACCTTCTATCTATAGGATCTGTTCCTACTCCTTGTTTCGTCTGTTAAGAACATGTGAACCTAAGAAGAGCCCTGCTGGATCAGGCCAAAGGCCCATCTAGTCCAGCTTCCTGTATCTCACAGTGGCCCCACCAGATGCCTCTGGGAGCCCACGAGACTAGATCTCTGTCTCCTGATCCCACTCCCCTGCATCTGGCCCTTGAAGTACCCTGGTTTCTCCATCATGGTTTGTAACCTGTGATGGACTTTTCCTCCAGGAATCTGTCCAATCCCCTTTTGAAGGCATCCAGGCCAGATGCCATCACCACCTCCTGTGGCAGGGAGTTCCACAGAATAACAACGCGCTGGGTGAAAAAAATATTTTCTTTTGTCTGTTCTTACTCTCCCAGCCCTCAATCTGAGTGTATGTCCCCTAGTTCTGGTATTTTGTGAGAGGGAGAAGAGTGTCCCTCTATCCACTTTACTCATGCCCTGCATTATTTTGTACGTCTCAATCATATTCCCCCCTCAGGCCCCTTTTTTCCAGACTAAAGAGCCCCAAATGTTTTAGCCTTTCCTCTGATGAGAAAACCCCCACAGGTAATCAGAGCTGGGGAGGGGAAAAACCAAAGTGTTTTGTTTATATACCGCCCCATACCACTTAATGTAGTCTCTGGGTGGTTTACAGTTTAATTATGCAGGCTGGGTACTCATTTTACTGACCTTGGAAGGATGGAAGGCTGAGTGAACCTTGAGCCTGCTAACATGGGATTGAACCCCAGGTCGTGAGCACAGTTTCAGCTACAGGACAGGCATTTAACCACTGCGCCACAAGGCTCTTAAGAGGAAGAAGGAATCTGAGACAATTATTTATAAAGCTGCATTTCTGAATGGATAAACGGGGTTGTTGTGGAGGACCTGAGTTCTTCACATCCACTGTGAATGGTCCTGCATTCAATACTTTTGCAACCTCTTGAAAGAAAGATGGACAGGCAGACCATAACAGGGACAGCTGTGGGAGTAAGTTTCCCCTTTAAGAGTCTAAATCCCAAGCCCCCTTCCTTTCTTGTTTCTTCCACACTCCCTTCCCACCTAATTCATTTCTTAAGCAAGAATTACATCCTGACCAATCAATTCTGACATATGCGGAAGCTTTCCAGAATTTTCTCAGTAGAGTGTTCAGAAAGTGCCTGTTGTGGGTTTTTCGGGCTGTTTTTGGCTGGTGTTCTGACATTTCTGACATTTCGCAACTCTCTGTTCCCTAAGCTCTTGCCTTCCAAAGATGCCGGCCACAGAGACTGGAGAAATGTCAGGAAGAAAAACTTCCACAGTGCGGCCAAACAACCCAAAAAAACCGACAACAACCACCAGATCCCAGCCACAAAAGCCTTCAAGAATACATTGTTCAGAAAGGAGTTCAATCCAGTGAGTTGAATCCAGATCCAGGGGACATGAGTTTGATTTCCCCCCTTTGCTTCCCAGAAGAAGGTCCAGCCCATGTAGCTTTGGGCAAGCCGCAGTGTTCACACACAAAGGGACTACAAAACCACTTCTGAGTACGGTAGGACACCGTATCCACTGATTCATTAACCACTGATTCAGTTATCCATGGTAGGCAGAGGAAACAAATTAAATAATTCAGCAGCCGTAAAGCAAGCTACTGACATAAACAGTAGCTGTAAAACATGCCACTTTTGGCATTCTCCCTTATCCACAGTTTTCATTATCCACAGGAAGGACTGGAACCAATCCCCAGCGGATACCGGGGTCCTACTGTACTACATACTTCGAAAACAATGAAATGAATGGCCACAATTATGAATGGGGAACAAACTAAATCATAGAATCCTAGAGTTGAAAGAGACCTCAAGGGGCCATCCAGTCCAACCCCTGCCATGCAGGAATCCCCATCACAGGACTCCTGACAGATGGCCATCCAGCCTCTGCTTAAAAACCTGCAAAGAAGGAGACTCCACCACCCTCCTTTGTGGCAGCTTATTCCACTGCCGAACAGCTCTAACTCTCACCAAGTTCTTCCTAATGTTTAAGTTGCTTTAGTTAGCAGTTGCCTGTCATGTTAAACTGCTTTAGCAAGTTGCCTGTCATGGGGCGAGGACACAGCCGGTTCATGAATGGTACAGCGGTGTGTCTGACATAAACAAAGATCTGCTTTTTCTTCACTCCCTGCTCAGATTTTAGGGAGACGAGTGGCCAACGTTTCAAGCCACCTGGGACACCGGGGGTGTGTGTTGCTGATGCTTTCGGAGAGAGGAAAAGACAGTTTTCACTATGGGTTGAAATACAGTGGTACCTTGTATAAAGGAATTAATTCATTCCAAATGAAATTCGGTTAAGCAAATTTTCCTTTAGACAAATTTCCCATAGGAATCCATTGTAAACAGAGTAATCCTAATTGTGACCATTTTTACGTTGTACGGATTCGCTCCATAGGCGATTCTGTTAAGCAAATTTCCCCTATCTCCGGAATTTTTTATGTTGTACAAATGTTATGTTATACAAGCCGTTTGTTATACGAGGGTCCACTGTGCTGTAAATAAAACTGTCCTGGGTATAGGGAAAAGAAGAAGAAAATATTAAGAAGAGGAGGAGGATGTCCAAGAAATATTATTTATTTATTTATTTATTTATTTGGTACACTTTTATACCAGCTCCTTTTTCCATAATGGAACTCAGGGCGGTTTACAGATTAAAAAATATCAGATTAAAAATAACCCACATCAATAGACATAGATAAAATGGCAATATAGCAGGAGAGGGAAGTCAGTATTGTTCAGGAGATGCCCGATGCCCAGTCTCTCTGTCCACAATTAATTCCTCTCCCCCTTGATCTCTCTCCCCTCCCTCCCCAACCCCAATTCCACTCACCTGCCTTTCTCTTAAGACTCCCCACCCACCCACCCACCACCACAATCACCCCAACTTCTACTCACCGGCCGCCTCCCTCTTGCCTTGCAAAGGGATCAGCTCCTCCGGGGACAAAAAAAAAGAGGGGCGCCTCAACCCACCGAGACTCCCTAGTCAGGTGGGTGCGGTGGGTGGGTGGCTGGGGTGGGAAGCTGAGCTAGCTGCTTATTTTTGGAGGAAGTGGGATGGGGGAGCGGAAGTCGGTGTGGCACACGCTCTGAGGCCGCTCTAGGAATCGGGACTCTCTCACTCGTCTGTCGTCGTCCTCCACCCACCCACCCGCCTCCCTCCCTGCCTCCCTCCGCGGCTCCATCCCACTTTAGTCCTCCAAGAAGTTCCACCGGGAACTTTTTCTCGTGGGTGGAATAACTCCCAAGAGACCGGCTTCCACTCACCTTTCTGTTTCCTTGTGGAATATACAGTGGTACCTTGTATAAAGGAATTAAGTCGTTCCAAATGAAATTATGTTCAGCAAATTTTCCTTTACACAAATTTCCCATAGGAATGCATTGAAAACAGTAATCCCATTTTTATGTTGTACGGATTCTCCCCATAGGCGATTATGTTAAGCAAATTTCCCCTATCTCTGGAATTTTTTTATGTTGTACAAATTTTATGTTATACAAACTTTGTTTATACAAGGGTCCACTGTACCAGAATCACAGGGCTTTTCTTTTTGTAAATATGCTCTCTCTCTCTCTTTCTCTTTCTTGCAGGGCGTGGTGGCTCAGCGGACTAAAGCTCTGAAAACTGTTGGCTGCAAAGTCGGCAGCTTGGCGGTTCAAATCCCGGGTGCCACGCAGCCAAGCGAGCTCCCGCTGATAACCCCAGCTCTTGCCAACCTAGCAGTTGGACAGCTTGTGTGGATACAGTATATATAACATGGTCTCTGGCTCCTTTGACTGGCCGGTTCTGGTAATGACATAATGGAAACAACTGTTTCTAGGATTTTCCTTTTAATATTTTTTTACTATTTTCAGACTGTAAGTAAGAAAATCAGCGATTACTGATCCCGTGGATATGGTGTGTGTGTGTGTGGGGGAGAATCTACTGTACTGGAGGGCGTCAGGTCCCATTTCGCTGCTTTAGCGTTTACTGCCAATAACTTCAGTCCTGCTGTTTATCTTTCTCCTTCCTCTGTGAAAGAAGCTCTCTTCTCCAAAACAAGCTGACTGGCAAACCGCGCCACCTGCTCGAGCCAAGTGAAAATCCTACTCCAACATGCTAATACAGTGGTCCCCTGACTTAAGAGCAGCTCGACTTAAGAGCGGAAAACTGTTTGCATTTTAATTGCCTCCTTACAAATTTTAGATATGGTCTGCTTGACTTACAATTTTTTTTTCATTTTAGACTTATTTTTTCAATTTTTTTAAACAGGTGCCCTGACTTAAGAGTAGTTCGACTTCAGAGCATGCATTCGGAACAGATTAAATTCATAAGTTGAGCTACGACTGTATATACAGATATTGGCAGTTGAATCCCCCTCTGTGGCCCAACTAGATGATCCATACCAGGGGTCCTCAAAGTTTTCAAACAGCGGGGCGGTCCACCACCACCCAGACACCACTGGGGGCCGGATCACAGTCCAAAAGCAGCTGCAGAGGCTGACTTGCTCACAAAACAGGGGTTAGGTGGGGGGTTGCAGTTGGTCCCAGGGGCCGGATTCAGGACCTTGGGGGGGCCGCATCCGGCCCCGGGGCCTTAGGTTGAGGACCCCTGATCCATAGGATGCCTTCTGGATCTAAAGTTCTTAGATCCTTACTAATTGAGCAGACATGGGAATAAATCTCTTGCATGACTTCCTGATATAAAGATCTCTGCTTGCAATCCAAGAGATTCCCCTGCCCCTTGGTGAAATACAGGGCTACATCTTCAAAAGTCAGTAGTGTAGAAATAATTCCACATAGGCACGTCATTGGGCTCAACAAAGCCAGGCTTCATGCAACAGCTTCCTTTCCAGCATGAGTGCCAGGCTCTTTTATTAGTTGCAAAAAGCAGAGCATCAGAGGTGGGGTGAGAGTCTACGTGTCAGGATGGTGTAGGCTGATGAATTCCTGGGAAGGGCTTATCTGATGTAGCAGTGTCACGTGGCAGGGGTCTTGATGAATGACCACCAGACAGCTTGTTTTTTCCGATGTACCATCTCGTGGCCTTGCTGGCTAATGTGGGGGGAAGAGATAAGAGCAAGCCTGGCTTCCTATGCATCAGGCCCCATGGGATCCATTGTCCCGCATCCGGGGACAATGCTTCTCAAGTGACCTTGCCCAGGTAGCTGGCTGGGGTGCTTTTGAATCTCCTGCAAAAGGATATCTCTATACAGTAGCTCCTGGAAATAAAAAAGAGAGAGTGGGAGAAAGAGAGAGGGAGAGAAAAAAAAGTTGCCCAGTGCCTAACTTCTCAGACATCATGGCTTGAATATTGCTATGTGAACGCTCTGCTACCATTTTTCAGTGTGATCTGACAGCTTTAGGTACCCAGGGACCTCCTGACTAATGTACAGTTATCTGCAGCTGGCCGCCAAAACATAATCAAATAATTATTAAATAAACCGCTGTCCCAAAAGGGTGCCACAATGGAAGTTACTGTCGCAAATAGCAGCCACCATTGATTTTGGAAGGATCAATGTTATCCAAAGATTTCAGTATCCACAGGGAGGCCTGGAAACAATCCCCCACGGATATGGGGGAATTACAGGGTCAAGAAGGTACAGGATGGCTCTTTGAACAAACTCCAAAAGACTTAAACTTCTCACAAGTTCCCCATTCTTGGCTAGCCAAGATATAATGCAGTCAAGTCAAAATTCTGGTTGTAGAAATAAAACAGTACAGTAGGACCCCCATATCCACTGATTCATTATCCACTAATTCAGTTATCCACGGTTGCCAGAGGAAAAATAAATAAATAATTTAGCAGTTGCAAAGCCAGCTATTGTCACAAAGAGCAGCTGTAAAGCAAGCTACTGTTGCACAAACAACAATTTTGGGGAACATTTTGGCGTTCTCTCTTATCCACAGTTTTCATTGTCCACGGGTAGCCTTGGAACCAATCCCCAGCAGATACTGGGGTCCTATTGTACATCAACCTTTTGTGTCTAGCATATGTGATAAGAAAGAGCAAACAAATGCTTTGCAGACATTATCTATGTTACCTGCTGGTAAAAAGAAACCTTAATAGGCTCAGCCGGTCCTGTCCTTTGGCAGAGTTGGCCAACTGGTCTAAAATGCCAGCAACCTATTCACTCTTTGATTGATGGCTGCATTTTCACTGCCAAGAAAAGGGAAAAGGGAGAGAGGTGCTCTCAATATATTTTTATTGCTTCACAGTGACAGGGTGGATCTCTATGCCATTTGGTACATGTCTTGCTTTGCTCCAATACCAAATAAATTTGCTGCTGCTGCGGTACCTGACGTGATGCTACTGCAGCCATTTCTGGCCAATGGATGACAACCTTGATTATTGTAATGGGGAGATGTTACAGACGGGACCAATCAAAGGTACAGAGAGAGGGGGGGGTTACTTCACGTCCTTCCTCGTTCTGAGATTACGTTTGTTTCATGATAATGTTGTTTGCGGTCACGTGGTCTTGTCCCGGTTCTGTCCCTGTTTCCGTTTACCCACGGTCGTGATTGACGGTCCTTGTTTCGTGACAATTACTGAATTTTCATAGCTTCGTTTACCCTTTTTTTTTTTTGCTCAGGCTTCCGTTTTTCGATATTTCAAATCTCCGCAACTTTGCCTTTCATGTGTTAAGTGGCAAAACTCCCAGTTTCATACCTTCTTCCCTCTCTGCGATACATTGTTTACGCCATTGGGATTGTACTGGAGAATACAACTTCGCACTTCTGCCACTAAATGGAGAATGCGTGCATTGCGTGACAAGCATTACTTCACGGGCACTTGTCTCGAAACAAGAACTGAGACAAGACAATTCCTGAGGCCAGGGAGAGGTGTGTCTCACCACGCTCTGTTCCTGGTTCAGGGTGTGTGGCTGGGACGAACTCCCGCCGTCACGCAATGGACGTGGAGTAACCGTTTTTCGTAGTGGTCCCAAGCAGGACAGTGAACCGCAATTAGAGGGACGTGAAGTAACCATCAGAGAGAGAGAGAGAGAGAGAGAGAGAGACTGATTATCTGAAATGGGAAAATGAAGAAACTGAGGAGCAAATAATTTCTGCTGTTTTACTGGGGATCATGAGGCAGGATTCTCTAAAAAAAAGACCACAACGCAGGGAAGGTACAGGAGGCAGGAGGAAAAGAGGAAGACTAAACACAAGAGGGATCGACTCCCTAATAGATGCCACAGGGCTGAGTTTCCAAGAAATGAGACAGACAACTGAGGACAGAGCATTATGGAGACCTTTTATGTCTTCAGGTCTTTCCACCTAACTCTCCTGTATATGGGAGGAAGAGTCACAGAACTGGCCCACTTGCCACTTCTTTCCTTTACTATCCAGCTTGGGGTAACATCCTGCTCTTACCAGTGTGGCTTTAAAAATATATTTGATTTAATTTTTCTTTCATCCCAGCAGCGAAGAAAGGCAGATGAGGAGTTTTTGCCCTGCTCTGCCAGAGTAACTTGGATGCTGTTGAATGTTGTATATACTATATCTTCTTTCTTGGAAAGCTAAGTTTTGTGAGGCCTCTGAGGCTAAAAAAATAAAATAAAGTACAGTACTACAATTAAATTATTTCTACCTTGAACTCTCAGAACAGGTTCGAGCCAATTAAAATCACACTTTATTTTTTAAAGCACAATTGAAGAGTCTCGCCCTTCAAGGGAAGGCAAACACTCCTAGACTGAGTTGAAGAGACAGATATAATGTAGAAATTAGAAAAGTTACTTTTGGGACTTGTAGTTCTCTGAAGCCCCAGACTGTGCATGGCCACACTTGTTCAGAAATCATGGGGCATGCCTTAGGCTTTGCACAAAAACCTGGAGTTTCGAGAGGTAAGTTCTGTGCAAAGTTTAAGGAAATCTTAAATTCTTAAAGAAGGTAAGTTCTTGAAGAATTTTTTTAAAAATTAAAGTTACTTTAAAGTAATTTCTGTACGTTACTTTACTTTAATTTACATTACTTTTTTGGCTGGGGGAATTCTAATAACTATCCACACCCTCAAACCTAACTCCCCCCAAAAAATAACTTTTCCGAGTTCTATGAAACTCCCCCAAGCCCGCCAAACTGCCTGCAAGAATGGCCACGAGAGAGTCCTAAGTCCTAGAGAGGCCGCAGAATCCTTCCCGCAGCACCCACTTCCTGTCCCGCCCCTTGAGGGAAAGCAGCCAATCATCTTCACGCTCTGCAAGGAATAGGAGTACACAGTCCCTCGGGCAGGTTGAGTACCATGTATTTGGGTTTTGTGCGGGGTGGGGTGGGGTGGGGTAGGGGTGGGGGCGGGGGCGCAGGGTTGTTGGGAGGGAAATGCACAGGAAAAAAAGGGGGGGCTGTGCATTGCACCCGAGGAGGCTGGGGTTCTTGCCAGATCCTGGAAGCATCAGCAGAAGCAGGTTTGCCTCTATGCCTCCTTCCCTCCTTGCAAAGACCCTGGTGAGTAGGGAGATAGGTACTGGGGTTGCAGGGTGGGGTGGGGGGCAGGATGAGACCCCCATGGACCAGGGAGGGGGAGAACAAACCGTATGTCCTGTTGTTCTTTCTAGTTCAGCACACACACACACACCCAGGGAGGTGGGTTTGCGGGGCTGATCTCCATCATAAGTAGGGGCTGCCTCCTCCTATTCAAGGAATTTGGACCAGCCCTGCAAGAGAAGTGTGTGTGCGCGTGCGTGCGTGCGTGTGTGTGTGCGCTCTTGCGTGTGTGTGTGTGTGTGTGCGTGCGTGCGTGCGTGCGTGCGTGCGTGCGTGCGTATTCATGACTGGGATTTCCCCCACTTCTACTGATTCCCTTGGTGTATTTATACATGGTTCAATTCCTATTGGGTTTTATTATATAAATATTGTATCTTTTTATTACATTTTAGTAAAAAAAATTTTTTTACTAAATCTTAGTAAATTTTAGTAAAAAGATACGTTTATATAATAAAACCCAATATGACTTAAAGGCATGTCCAAACTTCAGCCCTCCTGATGTTTTGGACCACAACTCCCAGAATTCCAAGCCTGTAATTTCCAATGGCAAAGGACTGGGGGAGTTGTGGTCCAAAACATCTGGAGGGCTGACATTTGCTAAATGTATCGCTATAAGAACTTTTGTATGAAACTTAATATTTTAAGATCATGTAGGATTGGGTTCACACCATAAATAAAGAAGTCAGTCATTCATTGGCCAGGAGCCCCCAGATCAGCTGATGTGGCCTGGCCTTCTCTTCTTTTTGCTGCTGGAGTGGAGATAGACCAGCAAAGGATGTCGCCCATCTCTAAGTCAATTTAGACTGGGCTGGTTCAGACGGGGATCTCACAACCTGCCCCTGAAAGCAGCTGCATCAGCTGCTGATCTGTTTCAGACACAATTCAGAGTGCTAGTTTTAACCTATAAAGCCCTAAAGGGCTCGAGTCTAAGTTATATAAAGATTTGCATCGCCCATTATGAGGCTGCCCAAGATAGGAGTTCAAATCCACCCTGTGCCTGTTTAACAGGGGCTGGACTGGATGATCCATAGTATAGATGATGATGATGATTATCATCCTCATCATCATCACACAGCAATCAAGATAACTACGCTGGATTTTGTATTACAAATCACTAGTTGAACGCTTCCCAAGCGTTTAGGACTACGTGATGTATCGGCGAATTATGCGAGAAGATCCCAGTAAGGCGGCTTTCTGCAGCTGACTGATGGTGACTTTGTCAACTCCAATTTCTTCTAAATACTTGCTTAGCTCTTTGGGCACCGTACCCAGTGCGCCGATTACCACTGGGACCACCTGTACCGGTTTATGCCAGAGTCTCTGAAGTTCAATTTTCAGATCCTGATATTGGGTGATTTTTTCAAGTTGTTTCTCGGTGATTCTATTATCACCTGGTATAGCAACATCAACGATCCACACTTTTTTCTTCTCCGCAGTCACAATATCCTGGGTATTATGCTCCAAAACCCTGTCTGTCTGTATTCGGAAGTCCCAAAGTAATTTTGCATGCTTTTTTCAGGCTTTATTATTATTATTATTATTATTATTATTATTATTATTATTATTATTATTATTATTATTATTATTATTATTATTATTATTATTATTATTATTATTAACCACAAATAATAATAATTATTTTGTTGTTGTTGTTATTAGTATTATTAGTATTATTATTAGTATTATTAGTATTATTATTAGTATTATTATTATTGAGCTTCAGGGGAGGCCTCTTTCTTTGTGCCACCACTGTCCTTTTCCAAGGAGAAAGGCAGGATAAAAATACTCTAAAACAAAATAGTTGGAAGTGGGAGAGGTTCTTTTCCGTCACTGTTCATAGACTTTGGAACTCCCTCCCACTGGAAGCCAGGCTAGCCCCATCTCGGCTTTCCGTCTACAAGCAGGCAAATATCTTTCTCTTCAAGCAAGCTTTCCCTTAGACACTGGCTGCCTAAGTGTTATACGACTTAAACAATCCTGATTCAGCCTCCATTTCTTTCATATTGTATTTCTGGCCATGAACAATAGAAGGTTAAGAATGGCTGGTTAGGAGAAGGTTTTCTCTGGGGCTGTCAGGCGGGATGAGAGGGAGAAAGGAGAGCATGCAGCTTTTTCTCCTATAGAAAGCAATTGATTTGTTACATAGCAGGATGCTTGTTTAAGATATTGTAAAATCCCAAAGTGACAAATCGTAATGTTATGAAATGTTAAGGCCGTTGTTTCTTTTAATACCAAAAACCAGATCCTTTTCAGGTGAAAGGCAGCATATAGAATTCAAAGAATCACAGAGTTGGAAGAGACCTCAAGGGCCATCTAGTCCAACCCCCTGCCATGCAGGAACCCCCATCACAGTATCCCCGACAGATGGACATACAGCCTGTGCTTAAAAACCTCCAAAGAAGGAGACTCCACCACCCTCCTTTGTGGCAGCATATTCCACTGCCAAACAGCTCTAAATGTCATGAAGTTCTTCCTAATGTTTAAATTGAATCTCTTTTCCTGTAGTTTGAAACCACTGCCCCGAGTCCTAGTCTCTGAAGCCATGGAAAACAAACCTGTTTCCTCTTCAATATGACATCCTCTCAAATATTTAAGCATAGCTATCATATCTCTGCTCAGCCTTCTTTTTGTAAGGGTAAAAATCATTCCCAGCTCCCTAAGCAGTTCCTCGTGTGACATTTCTTCCAGACCTTCAACCATCCTGGTCGTCCTCTTCTGTACCCATTCAAGGTTGTGAACATCCTTTCTAAATTGAGGCGCACAGAACTGGACACAGGACTCCAGGAGGGGTCTGCCCAGAGCAGAATAGAGTGGTACTATCACTTCCCTTGATCTAGACATGATGCTTCTGTTGATGCAACCAAGAATCACATTGGCTTTCTTGGCCGCTGCATCACACTGCTGACTCATGTTCAATTTTGTGGTCCACCAAGACTTCCAGATCCCTTTCACAGGTACTATTCTCCAGCCAGGTATCTCCCATCCTATATCTGTGCAATTCATTCTTTTTACCTAGATCAGGCATGTCCAAACTTCGCCCCTCCAGATGTTTTGGATTGCAACTCCCACAGTCCTTTGCCATTGGAAATACAAGCTTGGAATTCTGGGAATTGTGGTCCAAAACATCAGGAGGGCCAAAGTTTGGACATGCCTGACCTAGATGTAGCACCCTACATTTCTCTCAATTGAAACCCATTCCGTTAAAGACGTTAGTTTAGTAAATAAATGGTGTTGACCTTGCATAAAGGAATTAAGTCGTTTCAAACGAAATTCTGTTAAGCAAATTTTCCTTTGTAAAAATTTCCCATAGGAATGAATTGAAAATAGATTAATCCCTAATCACGACCGTTTTTCTGTTGTATGGATTTGCCCCATAGGCAATTTTGTGAAGCGATTTCCCCCTATCTCCGGAAATTTTTTCCTTTAAGGAATTATACGAGGGTCCACTGTAATGCCTTTTAAAGGGGATTGCTAAGAAATGGAATGAAATAAGGAGCGACATACTGTCTTTAATCAATTCTCATGCTTTGAAAGGAGCCTTTCTGGTCACGGGGGAACCCTCAGGGCTGATGCAAGAGAAGGAATTCCTTGGCCGTGATCTCACTCCTTCAAGTTAGTATTCATTTGTCTCCTTTTTCACAGGCGGATTTGAAAGGTGTTGCATAAGAACATAAGAAGAGCCCTGCTGGATCAGGCCAAAGGTCCATCTAGTCCAGCTTCCTGTATTTCACGGCGGCCCCACCAGATGTATTTGGGAACGCACGAGACTAGATCTCTGTCTCCTGATACCACTCCCCTGCATCTGGTCCTTGAAGTACCCAGGTTTTAAGCCTGGAGATGACACATCTCCCTCACGGTTTGTAACCTGTGATGGACTTTTCCTCCAGGAATCTGCCCAATCCCCTTTGGAAGGCATCCAGGCCAGATGCCATCACCACCTCCTGTGGCAGGGAGTTCCACAGACTAACAACGCGCTGGGTGAACAAATGAGCTGGTTCAGCAGATGAATCCCAGTGGATCCCTGTGAGCTGCTTGTCCTTATTTTAATAGCGCACCCAGGAGCTGAGCAATCCTGCGGGAGTCTGCGCTGGAGCGCGGATCAAGGATGGACGAGCAACTCACGGCTGGTTCTAGAGCAGGGCGTGGAGGCTTTGAGGCCACTCCGTTTGGAAAAAACGGAGCACTCTGGGAAGGGACGGTGCAGCCGAAGCAGAGCACGGGCCACAGCAGTTCGGACCAGCGGCGCCGGCGCTTTGGGGAGGTCCGCTACCAGGAAACCAAAGGGCCGAGGGATGTTTGCAGTCAGCTTCATGTGCTTTGCCGCCAGTGGCTGCAGCCGGAGCGACGCACCAAGGCTCAGATCCTGGACCAGGTGGTGCTGGAGCAGTTCCTGACCCTCCTCCCCCTGGAGATGTCCAACTGGGTGAGGGAATGCGGGGCCGAGACCACTTCCCAGGCGGTGGCCCTGGCCGAAGGCTACCTCCTGAGCCAGGCGGTAGAGGAGAAGAACCAGGAAGCAGAGCAGGTAGGAACCGTTCATCCTTTTTTTAATTGGAAAGGGTGTAAAATGCATGAAGTGGTGCTTCCTTATTTGGAATTGGGTTCGGATTCTTTTTGAAGAACCATTTTAGGAGTGTCTATGAAGATTCTCAGTCGTCCAAGTGGGGTTATCTGGAAGCAGCTGAACATTTCGATCTACCCAGAAAAGAAGTCTTGTTGCCCTGCATCAACCTCCGGACATCATAGTAGAGATATGTCCCAAATTATTATATTTATTATCATTTTGTTTTCTAGTATTATTACTGAACTATATGACTGCTGTAAACCACCCAGAGTTCCTCCGGAAGAGGGGCGGTATAAAAATATATGCTTAAATATTTGAAAGGATGTTATGTTGAAGAGGGGACTGGTTTGTTTTCCATGGCTTCAGAGACTAGGACTCGGGGCAATGGTTTCAAACTACAGGAAAAGAGATTCCATTTGAACATTAGGAAGAACTTCATGACAATTAGAGCTGTTAGGCAGTGGAATATGCTGCCACAAAGGAGGCTGGTGGCGTCTCCTCCTTTGGAGGTTTTTAAAGCGGAGGCTGGATGGCCATCTGTCGGGGATACTGTGATAGGGGTTCCTGCATGGCAGGGGGTTGGACTGGATGGTCCTTGAGGTCTCTTCCAACTCTATGATTATATTCTATAAAATTAATAAATAAATTCCTGGATCGAGACAGTATAGGATGGGATCCCATATCCCTCACAAAAATGTTGCGTATTGCTTCTTAGTGACACTGAAATTCATTCATAGCTCCGTTTTAGGAGAGGATCAGTGGAGTATTGTTTGCTTGGTTTTCTAAAATTGGATTGGTACGAAGATAAACTGATATTTGGAAAAGAAGCAAAATATGAAAGTAGCTTTATGGCAACTGAGTGATTTCTGTGTATGATCCCTTTTGTTGAATCATCAAAATGAAGAAGGAAATGTTTATAAAATTCGACTTGTACATTAACATAGGCATCTGCTATCTCCTTGTCTTTGCCTCAATTTAAAACTATAAGTATGTTAATTTTTAATTTAAATTCATACTAAATTAGAATGTTGTTTTTTTTTTTACTTTAAATGAAATTGTAAGCTATTTGTAAAATATTTCAATTAAATAAAGAATTGCAGAATTAAATGAAGGTGTTTGCGGCATTTGAAGAAATCAATGAGCAGACTTCATGTGAAGCTTAGTTGGATGTAATGCTACACAATGTCATATTTGTAGAAAAGGACAAAAATCTGTAAATCAGTTTTGGAGAGTGAGAATTAGTTGTGGTTGTTATTTCAATGTATGTACCACCCGACAGCGCTAGAGCATTGTTTGGGCAGTTTACAGCTTAATTATCCAAAAAGCAATTTGCCCTCCAACGAGTTGGGTACTCTGCTTACTGATCTCAGAACCATGGAAGTTTGAGTAAACCTTGAGAAGGCTACCTGAGTCGAACAGGATCAAACTCAAGCCATGGGCAGAGTCCTCACTGCAGTGCTGCCGTTTAACCGCTGCATTGAGTGGTGAACCTCTGAACTGAGGTAAACTTGTCAGGCAACAACAACAACAACGATGAAACGACAATGACAACAACAACAACAACATATCCAAAGGGTCAGAAAAGTGTTAAAAAGTAAGCTTAATGGTGGTAACACCATCAAGGCCATTAATAGCTGGGCCATACTGGTCATCAGGTATACCGCTGGCATTATAAACTGGACTCAGACGGAGCTAGAGATTCTAGATAGGAAAACAAGAAAACTTATGACCATTCACTATGCATTACATCCACGCTGTGATCTTGACAGTCTGTATTTACCTAGAAAATTAGGTGGTAGAGGTCTTCTGCAAGTGAAGCAGACAGTTGAAGAAGAGAAGCATGCATTGGCAGATTATGTCAAAAATAGTACAGAGCCAGCATTATTGGAGGTTAAGAACAGGGACATGTTTAAATTAAAGCAAACAAAAGGTCAATACACAAAAACAACAATGCAAATACGAGCTGATAGCTGGCATAATAAAGGAAAAGTAGATGAGGAAAAGACCTGGTTATGGCTCACCAATGGAACACTGAAAAAAGAGACAGAAGCCCTGATTTTTGCAGCTCAAGAACAAGCTATCAGAACAAATGCAGTTAAGGCTAGAATAGAAAAATCAGCTGAGTCCCCCACATGTAGACTCTGCAAAGAGGCAGATGAAACTATCAACCATATATTGAGTTGTTGCAAGAAAATTGCACAGACTGATTACAAATAGTGTCATAATGTAGTTGCTCAAATGGTCCAGTAGAATTTGTGTCAGAACTATCATCTGCCCATAGCAAAGAACTGGTGGGATCATAAGCCTGAAAAAGTGACTGAAAATGAACATGTAAAATTACTTTGGGACTTACGAATACAAACAGACAGGGTTTTGGAGCATAATACCAGAGATATTGTGATTGTGGAGAAGAAAAAAGTGTGGATCATTGATGTTGCTATACCAGGTAACAGTAGAGTCACTGAGAAACAACTTGAAAATATCAAGGATCTGAAAATTGAACTTCAGAGACTCTGGCATAAACCGGTACAGGTGGTCCCAGTGGTAATCGACACGCTGGGTGTGGTGCCTAAAAAGCTAAGCAAGTATTTAGAAGAAATTGGAGTGGACAAAGTCACCATCAGTCTGATGCAGAAAGCCGCCTTACTGGGATCTGCTCGCATAATTCGCCGATACATCACGTAGTCCTAAACGCTTGGGAAGTGTTTGACTAGTGATTGGTAATACAAAATCCAGTGTAGATAGCGGTGTAGATAAATAAATAAATAAATAAATAAATAAATAAATAAATAAATAAAGCCAGGTGGGGAATAATGACTACCAAACCTGAGTTTATTTATTTCAAATATTTTTACCCCATCCAGAGGATAATATGGGAGCTAACCCTCTTGTCAGGCAGAGTATTTGAGAATAATGATCTTGAATGGGCCATTAAGAGCCATTAGATTTACAAAATATCACCTCTTGATAGGAAAAAAAAACTTTCTGGTACATTTCATTTGTTAGTATCAGTTCCATGCAGATGCCTCTCTTCTTTGTGACACATATTTGGCTATGAGAAGTGTCCTAATGAGTATCTGAATTTCTAAATTTTCCCCTTAACCCCTGGGTGGTTTTTAGACTGCTGGATTGTGAAAGGTGGGATAGAGATGTGACAAGTAAAAACATGAATCAATGAAAGCTTATGGCACGAACCGTGTGTACCTCATTCCTCTGTTAATATTCCTTGGCAGTAAATGAGTGTTTGCTTGTTTGATTGATTTATATATCACAACCATCTAGCAAAAATACTACTCTGGGCAGTTTACGTACATATGCAAAATACAAAAACAGATTAGACAACTTAAAATAGTAAATAAAAAACTAATCATAATCAGACCAACATGAGGTTAATGATCAAATCATCATAATAAAAAGAACAGATAAGCAAATAAGCACAAAAATACGATAAATCAAAACCATTTAACAATTCAAAATAAGAACAGATGGAAAAAATAAAAGAATATAATTTCTGACTGACTAATTTATTTATTTGATTTTTGCAACCAACATGGGATACTGGATGAATGATACAGAATAAGTTTAGAAGGAGACTCATGCTCAGAAGTTCATAAAAATGCTGGGCTCTGGTCACAGTGTTCCACCCCGTGCGTCCATTCCTCTTTCAGGTGAAAAGGCAGTTTGGTGCAGTGGCCACAAACGTCCCTGGACCAGAGAAGCATCTGTTGGATGTCGAGCAGAAGACCCTGTTCCAGTGGGTTGGGCAGGAGAGCGACCGCGGCACCATCTTGCTGGGTAAGTAAGGGCCAACCAAGTCTCCTGGTTTGATCTTGCAGGCAGAGGTAGACCTGAGGTTCCCCTTGTCACCCCCACTCTCTTAAAAGGACGGACAGCCTTTCAGGTCTTGAATTACAGCAGTGGTGGCCAAACTTTGGCCCTCCAGATGCTTTTGGACCACAACTCCCAGAATTCCAAACTTGCATTGCCAATGACAAAGGACTGTGGGAGTTTTATTTATTTATTTATTTATTATTGAATTTATACCCCGCCCATCTTCCCGAGGGAACTCTGGGCGGCTTACAAGCTGAGAATTCAACAGCTATTAAAACAGAACACAAATACATAAAATAAACAAACAATAAGCATACTATTAAAATCATATGGCACCCTTGAGGGACCCTGTCTCATTCACGGTCCTCCAGCATTGAGAAGAATCCACAAGAAGTTGTGGTCCAAAACATCTGGAGGGCCAAAGTTTGGCCACCACTGAATTACAGCTTTCCCGTGAAGAACACAGTCAGGAGGCTTCTCGGGAAAAGAACAAGAGTTTTATTCTAAAATGCAAGTAAAAGCCCACAAGTGTGTGGGCGTATTCAAATAGCACACCCAGCCCAATTTTTATACACCGTCTAGAGGGGAATCATTGTTAACCATCACCAAACCTTCAAGCACTTCCTTATTTCTGTGACAAAAAAAATGGTGATCACATAGCAGTTATACAAATACACACTTGAAGGAAACACAAGACTTGTGTAAAACAAAAGATCATTCTAAACCTTGAAATCAGTTACCTGTGTGTTTGGGGAGGGTACAGATATGGGTCATTTGAAGTTAAAGGGATCAGATTACATTGGAGTCTTGGTTACACGTTAACTCAAGGATGCAATAATTCAGAACTATCCAAAGACATTAGTCAATTATAATTCCTAGATTGAGGACATTATTAAAAAACTGAAATTAAGGGATAGTTCTTTTTCTTAGCCTCTGTCCCATTAGGTGGTGGGATCCAGTTGGGTGATGTTTCAGGAGATATATATTGGCTTGATTCACTGATTTATTCTGTATTAAAATAAGGCACTTGATTAATATACGTAAAATCTAGTAGTGAAATGCCGGTGACAGTTTTAGTTGTAAAAAATGTTGTCTGTTTATATCAAGTGTAACGGAATTAGGATGATAGGACATTGCATGAAAGGAAATTAGCATGATGGGATATAGTGTGATTTTTAGGGCTCGATATTAATGGTGCATTTTCAGCTTTCTCCCAATGCTTATCTAAGGTATGCATTTGCCCAGTCAAAACAAGCCAAGTTGTACAGAAGATTGATCAGCTACAATTGTTTCACATGACCTCTGGGACCTGCTCGCAGCTGGGAAAGTTTATACTTAGGCTATTTGGGGGGCGGGGGGCTTAGAATCCGGCTTCAAGGTGTAGTTAGCTAACGCTAGTCCTAGCCAGCCTAGGAATTGAAATTTACATAGTACAGTTGTCCCCTGCCCTTTCACGGTACATATATTGTGGTCCCGGTATATCGCGGGTCCGCAGTATATGAAGAAAAGGCCCCCTGAGGTAAGGAGGAAAGGCCTTCCCAGGACCGTTGGAGGCCCCAGAAGTGACTTCCAGTATTTATTATTATTTATTTATTTATTTTCACATTTATATACCGCGCCTATTTCCCTCAAGTAAACCAGAAGTGACCTCCAGATCACTAGAAACCACTTTTGGGGCCTCTGGGGGGGACTGGAAAGCCCCTTGCAGGCTTGTTTGGGGCAGCGCCAGGCCTGGGGTAAGTACAAGAGCCCCCAGAGAGCCCACCCAGTCCCAACCTGACCCAGCATTTATTTATTTATTTATTTATTTATTTATTTATTTATTTATTTATTTATT
>JAHTLZ010004500.1:0-28467 GCA_023846285.1 Phrynocephalus versicolor | reverse complement strand
CCCAAATACTAGCCGGCAGTGGATGTCTCTGACTGTGGACCCCAGAGGTGGAGAGTCTGATTCCACACTACTGCTTCCTGGGAGAAAAGCCAGCCTGGGTAGCCTTGAGCAAACTGCAGTCTTTTTTTAAAAAATCTGAGTGTTCTCTATCTCAGTAATTCCCAATTTTGGAATCAAAGTTTGGAATCATTTTTTTTAAATATAATACAGTGGTACCTTGTATAACAGACAGCTTGTATAACAGAAAATTTGTACAACATAAAAAATTCCGGAGATAGGGGAAATTTGCTTAACATAATTGCCTATGGGGAAAATCCGTACAACATAAAAATGGGATCACTCTGCTTTCAATGCATTCCTATGGGAATTTGTATAAAGGAAAATTTGCTTAACATAATTTCATTTGGAACGAATTAATTCCTTTATACAAGGTACCACTGTAATAAGTTTATTAATATTCCATCCTTAACATTTCACATTTCTAAGTTAGTTTCTACAAACAGTTCCATTTGTCATTCATCATATTGTCTGAGTGCGCTTAACACTGATTACGTCACATCTTCCTACCACCTAATGCATTGTTTCTTCTCTCCAATCGATCGCAAAATCTATTCCACGTTGAGTAATGCATAGAGTCCTCTTTTTCTTTTATTCTTAATGTCATTCCATCCATCTCAGCACAGTATAATTGAATGATTATACTGTATAATAATTTCCTCCTTAGGTATGTTTTCATTTCTCCACATTTGGGTCCAAGCTATTCTAGCGGCAGTCAGGATATGTAGTATAATATATCTAGCCTGTATATTAACGTTTTCTGGTATAATACCTACTAGAAACATTTCTGGTTTAAATTCTACATTCAGCTTAGTTATTTCTTTGAGCCATATGTGTATTTTAATCCAGTATTTCTGAATCATTCGGAATCGTTGTTGGACCACAACTCTCAGAAATCCCGGCCAGCCAAACTAGTAGTGAAGGCTTCTGTGAGTTCAAGTCCAAGAATATCTGGGGAGACAAGCTTGGGGGTCATAAGAACATAAGAAGAGCCCTGCTGGATCAGGCCAAAGGCCCATCTAGTCCAGCTTCCTATATCTCACAGTGGCCCCACCAGATGTGTCCAGGACTGCAGGAGATTAGATATCTGTCTCCTGATACCACTTCCCTGCATCTGGCCCTTGAAGCACCCCGGTTTTAAGCCTGGAGATTACACATCTCCATCATGGTTTGTAACCTGTGATAGACTTCTCCTCCAGGAATCTGTCCAATCCCCATTGAAGGTATCCAGGCCAGATGCCATCACCACATCCTGTGGCAGGGAGTTCCACAGACTAACAACGTGCTGGGTGAAAAAGTATTTTCTTTTGTCCATTCTCCCTCTCCCAACCCTCACTGGCATGAGGCTTGGGAGGCACTGCTCTACTTGGAAGACCCTGAAAAGGGTCGCTATAAATCTGAATTGACTCTGTGCGCATGATTTTTATATTATTCCTCTTGCCCTGTGGCATTTAGAGTACAGCGGTACCTTGATTTGCGAGCATGATCCGTTCCAGAACCAGGGTCGAAAACCAAACACTCATAAACCAAAACAGAATTCCCCATAGGAAATAATGGAAACTTAGGTTATTCGTTCTGGGTCCCCCCAGTTCCCATTATTTCCTATGGAGAAATTTGCTTTGGCATGGAGTGGCAGCCAGGACCTTCGGCAACTGCAGCTCCCGCAGGGTACCCAGCAGAGAAAAGGAGGTGTTGGAGCAGGCACCTGAAAGCCGCCACCGCCAAAGTGGGGGAAAAGCTTTCCCCCGCTTTGGTGGGGTCGGCTTTTTGCCACTTACCCCCAGCTCCCACAGGGTGCCCGTGCCCAGCAGGGAAAAGGAGGTGTTTGGACAGGTGCCCGAAAGCCGACACAGCGGTGGTGGCTTTTTGCCAACAAAGTCCAGCTCCCCTGGGGCACCCAGCGCCACAAGGGAAAAGCTAGTATTGCGGGGGGTGCCCATGGCGAGGCAGCCCCGACCCAGCGAGGGGGTAAGTGGTGGGTCCTGGAGCAGTGAAGCTGCTGCTTCAATCCTGGGGCCGCAGCGGCTGGAAGCTAGCTCCTCAACCTAGTAGCCAGCCTGCCACAATGCTTGTATATCAAGACATTGCTCGTTGATCAAGGCAAAAATCACCAGGGTTTTGCTCGTTGATCACAATACTCGTAAATCAAGGTACGCCACTGCACAAGCTTTAGGACACAGGATATTGGACTACTGGCACTTGTAAGGCACTTTGGGAGCCTTATTTGGCAAACAACACTGCCTTTAAGATGCTTAATTGCTAGATTGTGCTGTTCGTCCACCATTAGTTGCGCCAAGAACCACCCATCAGACAGGAATCCAAGGACAGTGGCCAGAATCCCAGAGTATAAACACACCGGCAGCTGCCAGCAACAATCTACAGCCGTATTTTCCAACCTTGGGTCCCCAGATGCCCATGGACTGCAACTCCCAGAAACCTCAGCCAGCACAGCTTCTGGGATCTGTGGTCCAACACCTACCAGGAGATCCTGAGGCCGGGAACCACCGGTCTGCAGTATTCGATCCAGCATGCCTTTAAGCCTTCATGGCTGAGGAGGAACAGCAGGAGAGAGGCCTGCTGTGCACAGGCCCTGGCGGTTACTCCACTGGCAACAACGAGGATCCTGGATGAGAAGAAACTTTGCTCATGCCTAGAGGTCCTCTTTTCTTTTCCATGTCCTCCCAGGGAACCCTCTCCTAGAATTGCCTTCCTGCTTGGATTCCTTTCCTACCTGATCCGGTCGGACGCCTGCCTTCTCCACCCCTGCAGGAGATGCCGTCGGAGATGGCCGTAGTCTCATTCCGTCCCCTACAAGGGAAGCAGAGGGCGCAGATGCGTATGAGGCCTTTAAGATTTGAGAAGCATTTCCCAAATCCTCATCAAGGACAGAAAACAAGTCCATTGAGGAAAAAGTGTTTAAAAATCCAAGTGTGCCATTCTTTGTAAAAGTAGACTCAGGAAAAGTATGATAAAACTCTACAAATATTTAAAGGTCTATCACATTTTTCCATGACTCAAACCCAGATAACCTCACCTGGGTGACTGAGAATCTCCACAAACACTCCACAGAGAGTTCTCTAAAAGCTGTGGGCTGATATATAAGGACTGTGTTGTTGTTGTTGTTGTTGTTGCATTTATCCACGTTCTTCCAGTCGAACAACCAAGGAGAGATATTCTTGGCTTTAGATTTCGCATGCTAAGCCTGGATTTGGACCAATCAGCAACACGACCCTCTGTAGTGCTATTTTTTATTTGTTTATTTAAAAATAACTTTTTTACCTTACCTTTCTCTGAGTGGCTTAGTGGTTCCTGAAAGTGAGCAAATGCCTTAAGGACAAAAATTATTTTATTGATTTAATTGAGTATTTTTTACCCTGCCTTTCTCCTTGGAAAAGAACTAGGGATGGGCATTTCTTTTCAGAACCAGTAGGTTACAAAATGAACCACGCGAGCCCAGGTGGTCCTTGGAACCGGCTGGTACATGCAGAGTTAAAATTCAACAAGGAAGCCCGCTGTGACATCATCTTTCCTGCCTCGTGCTGCTGGCCAGTCAGAGAGGGAGGCGGGATGATGCCTGTCCCTGCACAGCTCCTGATTGGCCAGCATCACAGATCTAGCACAGATGACGTCGCAGCGTGCTTCCTCGTTGGATTTTAACCCTGCGCGAGACAGAGAAAGGTAAAGCAATTGGATCTGCATGTATCAGCTGGTTCCGAGGACCACCTGGACTCGTGAGGTTTGTTTTGTAACCCCCTGGTTCCGAAACGAAATGCCCATCCCTAAAAAGGACCCAAGGCGGCTTACGGTAGTGAGGGACAGTATAGAGCCCAGTACATTGAAGACATATTCAAGTTTAAGAACAGGAAAGGCCTCCATGGAGCTTAACAGGGGCTGGGAACTCAGATAAGGAAATCCTGGATCCATTTCCAGTAACAAAAAACCGTGTATGGTTGGAACTGGGCTCTACATTTATAAGCCACAAAACAAATACGGGAATCATCGTCCATCCAAATCCATCCCAGGGGAATAGTAGCATGGCGTAGGCCAGGCATGTCCAAAGTCAGGCCCGGGGGCCAAATGTGGCCTGTTTTCAAATTTTGAGTAGCTCCACCAGCTCAGCCGGTCATGCATCCCCCGCCAGCTGAACCCTCCCCATACTGGATGGAGAGGTCAGCTTGCAGTTTTATGGTTTGCCTGCCCTCCCTGCCCCTGTCCATCTCCCCAGCCACCTGCCCAGCCTACTCACCCCCGGCTCCGTTTCTGCAGCTTCTTCCCCAAATCCTTGCATGTTATAGAGACTTGTCCAAAGTCCGGCCCGGGGGCCAAAAGTGGCTGAATGGTCGACCCCACACATTTTCACGTCAACAAATCTAGCCCTCCTTGCAAAAAGTTTGGACACCCCTGGCGTAGGCCTTTCATGTGCACTCAGTGGATGGAGTCCAAGCGACCAAGAGACCCCATCACCTCTTACCTGGCGAGGTGGAACCTCCACCGCTATTCAGCACAATCCACCTGAAAGGGGTCTCACGCGGTGCTCCCAGCGAAGTCTCCCCGTCCTCTGAAAACTGACCGTCCTCTTTGCCGTCAGCTGCCTTCCCCTGAAACAAAAAGGGAGATGGGAGATGAAGTCGGGAAAGATTCATGCAAGGCCAGGATGGGGATTCATTGAAAGGATAACATTGGTGCTGTTCAGTATCTTTATTAATGACTTAGAGGAAGGAATAGAGAGTATGCCAATTAAATTTGCAGATGATACCAAATTGGGAGGGGTTGCTAATTCCCTAGAGGATCGGATGAAAATCCAAAACGGCCTTGACAGATTCGAGTGCTGGGCCAAAGCTAACGGAATGCACCTCAATTTAAAAAGGATGTTGACAACCTCGAGCGGGTCCAGAGGAAGGCGACCAGGATAGTTGAAGGTCTGGAAGAAATGTCATACGAGGAATGGCTTAGGGACCTGGGAATGTTTAGCTTTTCAAAAAGAAGGCTGGGAGGGGATATGATAGCTATTTTAAAATATTTGAAAGGAAAAGAGATTCCATTTCAATATTAGGAAGAACCTCATGACGGTGAGAGCTGTTCGGCAGTGGAAGATGCTGCCACAAAGGAGGGTGGTGGAGTCTCCTTCTTTGAAGGTTTTTAAGCAGAGGCTGGATGGCCATCTGTCGGGAGTCCTGTGATGGGGTGTTCCTGCATAGCAGGGGGTTGGACCGGATGGCCCTTGAGGTCTCTTCCAACTCTAGGATTCTATGCTTCATTTCACTTCCTATGGGAAAATTTTTATAAAGGAAAATTTGCTTAACAGAATTTCATTTGGAACACATTAATTCCTTTATATAAGGCACCACTGGAATGGCACCTGCTAGGCGTCTACCCCTCAAAAGGCAAGGCTTGAGCTGCAGCCCTGTCCTGAAAAAATTCACCAAAACCTCATAGACATTGGGGATAGCCGTCTGCATAATTCCTAGGAAATGACAGGTCGCCAGGCCCTTCCCACACATTCTCTACCTTATGGAATTATCAGGAGACTAGAGGACCATAGGATCCCAGAATAGTGACGTTGGAAAGGTCATAAGAACCTAAGAAGAGCCCTGCTGGATCAGGCCAAAGGCCCATCTAGTCCAGCTTCCTGTATCTTGCAGTGGCCCCACCAAATGCCTCTGGGAACGCTTGAGACTAGATCTCTATCTCCTGATACCACTCCCCTGCATCTGGCCCTTGAAGTACCCCCGTTTTAAGCCTGGAGATTACACATCTCCCTCATGGTTTGTAACCTGTGATGGACTTTTCCTCCAGGAATCTGTCCAATTCCCTTTTGAAGGCATCCAGGCCAGATGCCATCACCACATCCTGTGGCAGGGAGTTCCATAGACTAACAACGCGCTGGGTGAAAAAAATATTTTCTTTTGTCTTTTGTCCTACAAGGCCATCAAGTCCAGCCCCCTGTTCCATGCAGGAATCCAAATCTAAGGATCCCCGCCAGGTGGTGCTCCAGATTTCTCTTCAAGGCCTCCAGTGTGGGAGCACTATCTACCTCTTGAGGTTACGGGTTCCGTTGCCGTACTGCTCTCACAGTCAGGACGTTTCCCCTAATATTCAGCTGAAAGCTGGGTTCTCTCAACTCAGTGGTTCCCAACCTGGAGGGGTCGGGACTGTGACAACACCCTGGAAGCAGGAGAAATGCATATGTAAATCATCAGCCAATCCCAGCAGGAGGGCGGGGCATGGTATGGTATAAAAAGGGTGGAGCCTGGTCTGTGAGAGAGAGTTGAGAGCTGAGAGCTAAGAGAGCACAGCTCTGTTAGAGTTCAGGCAGGCAGGTTAGGTGTGAGGGCTTTACTATTTACTGTTTATTAAAGACAGGGAGGCTTGAAGATTTGATTTAATCTATTTGATGTTTAAGGCAACACATACCAACTTCAGTCATTGTTGTATTTATTTATTTTCTCAATAAACATAATCATTATTTTTATATTATACATCTGAGTCTGTCCCAGTTCATAAGGCGTCGATTTAAAAGGTGGCAGTATTATCAAGAGCAGTGATGGCGAACCTTTTAGAGACCGAGTGCCCAAACTGCGATTCAAAACCCACTAATTTTTCGCAAAGTGCCAATACAGCCATTTAACCTTAATACACCTGGCTGTGAAGGGGCGATGTTGGGTGCCCACAGAAAGGGCTCCGAGTGCCACCTCTGGCACCCGTGCCATAAGTTCGCCAACACTGGGCTAGAATGATACCTGAGCAGTTTTTGGAGGCAGAAAAGGATTATGCTAGCTTGAGATTTAACCAAAATGAGAGAAGGAATAAAAATAAAGTGTAGATGGCAATATCAACCGCTGAGCCTGCCTATAGGGCAGTGATGGCGAACCTTTTAGAGACCGAGTGCCCAAACTGCAATTCAAAACCCACTAATTTTTTTGCAAAGTGCCAATATAGTAATGTAACCTGTATACAGGTGGCTATGAAGGGGCGATGTTGGGTGCCCACAGAAAGGGCTCCGAGTGCCACCTTTGGCACCCATGTCATAGGTTCGCCATCACTGACCAAGAGGATCCTGTGAAGATTAATAACTTGGTTCCTTACACTTCACGTTTTCATCACAATTACACGTCTAAAAGGGGAGGTGTTGTCACAGGGACCCCTGGGGGGGGGGTTGAACGACCATTTCACAGGGGGGTCGTCGTGAGCCAGTGAAGAAAAAGCCACCAACGGCTTGGGTCTTGGGGAGGAGGGGGAGAAAAGAGTGGATTACAGCTTGATAGGTTGTAGGGGGTGTCAGTCAATGGCACCGGAGGCTATGATTGGCTGAGGGGGTGCCTATAGAGGGAAGTTCTCTATGGCCTGCCAAAGGGGGGCTTGTGGCCTCTTCCAAGCAGGTCAAGGGGGGTCACCACCACATGAGGAACTGTATTAAAGGATTGTGGCATTAGGAAGATTGAGAACCACTGTCTTAGCTTTAGCCCATTGTTGCGTGTCCTGCACTCTGGGATGATCCAAAACACATCCCCTCCTTTGTAGGACCACCCTTTCAAATACAGTGGTACCTTGTATAAAGGAATTAATTCGTTCCAAATGATATTATGTTAAGCAAATTTTCCTTTATACAAATTCCCGTAGGAATGCATTGAAAACGGAGTAATCCCATTTTTATGTTGTATGGATTTTCCCCATAGGCGATTATGTTAAGCAAATTTCCCCTATCTCCGGAATATTTTATGTTGTACAAATTTTATGTTATACAAGCTGTTTGTTATACAAGGGTTATTGGGAAAGTGCTGGCCTATCTCCTCCCACCAAGTCTTCTCTTCTTCGGGCTCAACATGCCCAATTCTTTCAGTCTTTCCCCCTAGAACTTGACTTCGAGCCTCCTGATCATCCTTGCCACCCTCCTCTGAACTTACTCAGCACCTCTCTTGTAGTGCAGTGTCCAGAACTGGACACAATATTCTTTTTTTTAAAAAAACATTAAACGTTTTATTAATTTTAAGGGGAAACGGAAGGGGAGAGGATAAATAGCAAAACACAAAAGTTTACATTAAATCTATCAAGTCAAGGATTATACGTATCAGAATATAGTATCATATCATTTAACTAATAAATATTTAGTTAAATATTAATAAATATTAATAAATACTAATGTTGTTATTTCCATTATTTTATTTCCTTTTATGTTTCCATTATTGGCGCTTGCTTTGTCTGTTTCCTGTTCATTACTTGTTGTGAACCGCCTGGAGTTCTGCCGGAAGACGGGCGGTATATAAATATTTAAATAAATAAATAAATAAATAAATTTACTACTTCTTGACATCTTTTGGTGGTCTCTTCGTAGTGTCCTTTCAGATATCCAGAAGAACTGGACACAATATTCAAGGTGAAGCCTAACCAGAAGGAGACCATCATCTCACAGGATCTGGAAAGGATACTTCTGTTGTGTGTGTGTGTTGTGTCGTTACAGTCGTGACCGACTCTTCCTGACCCCCATGTCCATGGAGTTTTCTTAGCAGGAATACTGGAGTGGTTTGCCAGTTCCCGCTCCAGGCGCCTACAGCACCTGGTATTCCCTGGTGGTCTCCCATCCAAGTACTAACCAGACCCGACCCTGCTTAGCTTCCGAAATCAAGCAAGATCGGATGTGCCTAAAAGAGACGCATTCTCACCTGCGTTGCTTCCCTCTTCTTCTTCTCCTCCGCCTGGCTCAGGAGGAAGCCTTCGGCCAGGGCCACCGCCTGGGAAGTGGTCTCTGCCCCACGTTCCCTGACCCAGCTCTCCATCTCCGGGGGCAAGACAGCCAGGAACTGTTCCAAGACCACCAGGTCCAGGATTTGAGACTTGGTGTGCTTTTCCGGCTTCAGCCACTGGAGACAAAGAGCACGGAGCTGGCTGCAAACCTCCCGGGGTCCCTCTACCTCAAGGTAGGAGAGCTCTCTGAACAGCTGGCGTGCCATGTCTGAGTCACCGTTCTCTGTGCCCATCTTATCCTGCTTTGTTCCCTCCCAAAAGTCTCCAGGGCCGCCCATGCCCGTGGGATCAGAGCCCCTTGCTCCTGTTTCTTCCGGAACAGAAGTATTTCCTTCTCCCGTTTTTGATTGGTGATCCAACGCAGCCTCCATCTGGGCTCCAAACAGCTCCTAGTTCGGGGTCCCGATTTATTTCTCAAAGTAAATGTGGAGAACTACTGGTGGCCGTAGAATCCAAGCGAGCGTCATTCGCAAGCCCTTCCGTCTTGCGTCCATTTCATTGACCAAGCAGGACAATTATCCACAAAGGGCAGCCGATCATTTCGCGTCTTCTTCCTGAAGACAAGGAAGCAAGAGTTAAACGCCAAGAAAAGGAGGAAGCCTAAAAAAAAACCCTCTAAGCAACCTTCTATCTATAGGATCTGTTCCTACTCCTTGTTTCGTCTGTTAAGAACATGTGAACCTAAGAAGAGCCCTGCTGGATCAGGCCAAAGGCCCATCTAGTCCAGCTTCCTGTATCTCACAGTGGCCCCACCAGATGCCTCTGGGAGCCCACGAGACTAGATCTCTGTCTCCTGATCCCACTCCCCTGCATCTGGCCCTTGAAGTACCCTGGTTTCTCCATCATGGTTTGTAACCTGTGATGGACTTTTCCTCCAGGAATCTGTCCAATCCCCTTTTGAAGGCATCCAGGCCAGATGCCATCACCACCTCCTGTGGCAGGGAGTTCCACAGAATAACAACGCGCTGGGTGAAAAAAATATTTTCTTTTGTCTGTTCTTACTCTCCCAGCCCTCAATCTGAGTGTATGTCCCCTAGTTCTGGTATTTTGTGAGAGGGAGAAGAGTGTCCCTCTATCCACTTTACTCATGCCCTGCATTATTTTGTACGTCTCAATCATATTCCCCCCTCAGGCCCCTTTTTTCCAGACTAAAGAGCCCCAAATGTTTTAGCCTTTCCTCTGATGAGAAAACCCCCACAGGTAATCAGAGCTGGGGAGGGGAAAAACCAAAGTGTTTTGTTTATATACCGCCCCATACCACTTAATGTAGTCTCTGGGTGGTTTACAGTTTAATTATGCAGGCTGGGTACTCATTTTACTGACCTTGGAAGGATGGAAGGCTGAGTGAACCTTGAGCCTGCTAACATGGGATTGAACCCCAGGTCGTGAGCACAGTTTCAGCTACAGGACAGGCATTTAACCACTGCGCCACAAGGCTCTTAAGAGGAAGAAGGAATCTGAGACAATTATTTATAAAGCTGCATTTCTGAATGGATAAACGGGGTTGTTGTGGAGGACCTGAGTTCTTCACATCCACTGTGAATGGTCCTGCATTCAATACTTTTGCAACCTCTTGAAAGAAAGATGGACAGGCAGACCATAACAGGGACAGCTGTGGGAGTAAGTTTCCCCTTTAAGAGTCTAAATCCCAAGCCCCCTTCCTTTCTTGTTTCTTCCACACTCCCTTCCCACCTAATTCATTTCTTAAGCAAGAATTACATCCTGACCAATCAATTCTGACATATGCGGAAGCTTTCCGGAATTTTCTCAGTAGAGTGTTCAGAAAGTGCCTGTTGTGGGTTTTTCAGGCTGTTTTTGGCTGGTGTTCTGGAAGATTTCCTTTCTGACATTTCGCAACTCTCTGTTCCCTAAGCTCCTGCCTTCTGAAGATGCCGGCCACAGAGACTGGAGAAATGTCAGGAAGAAAAACTTCCACAGTGCGGCCAAACAACCCAAAAAAACCCACAACAACCATCAGATCCCAGCCACAAAAGCCTTCAAGAATACATTGCTCAGAAAGGAGTTCAATCCAGTGAGATGAATCCAGATCCAGGGGACATGAGTTTGATTTCCCCCCTTTGGTTCCCAGAAGAAGGTGCAGCCCATGTAGCTTTGGGCAAGCCGCAGTGTTCACACACAAAGGGACTACAAAACCACTTCTGAGTACGGTAGGACACCGTATCCACTGATTCATTAACCACTGATTCAGCTATCCATGGTAAGCAGAGGAAACAAATTAAGTAATTCAGCAGCTGTAAAGCAAGCTACTGACATAAACAGTAGCTGTAAAACATGCCACTTTGGGCATTCTCCCTTATCCACAGTTTTCATTATCCACAGGAAGGACTGGAACCAATCCCCAGCGGATACTGGGGTCCTACTGTACTACGTACTTTGAAAACAATGAAATGAATGGCCACAATTATGAATGGGGAACAAACTAAATCATAGAATCCTAGAGTTGGAAGAGACCTCAAGGGGCCATCCAGTCCAACCCCTGCCATGCAGGAATCCCCATCACAGGACTCCCGACAGATGGCCATCCAGCCTCTGCTTAAAAACCACCAAAGAAGGAGACTCCACCAACCTCCTTTGTGGCAGCATATGCCACTGCCGAACAGCTCTAACTCTCACGAAGTTCTTCCTAATGTTTAAGTTGCTTTCATTAGCAGTTGCCTGTCATGTTAAACTGCTTAAGCAAGTTGCCTGTCATGGGGCGAAAAGGACACAGCCGGTTCATGAAGGGTACAGCGCTGCGTCTGACATAAACAAAGATCTGCCTTTTCTTCACCGTGCTCAGATTTTAGGGAGACGAGCGGCCAACGTTTCAAGCCACCTGGGAAATGGGTGGTGGTGGTGTTGCTGATACTTTCGGAGAGAGGAAAAGACAGTTTTCACTATGGGTTGAAATACAGTGGTACCTTGTATAAGAGAATTAATTCATTCCAAATGAATTTCTGTTAAGCAAAATTTCCTTTATATAAATTTCCCATAGGAATGCATTGAAAATGGAGTGATCCCATTTTTATGTTGTAGAGATTCGCCCGATAGGCGATTCTGTTAAGCAAATGTCCCCTATCTCCGGAATTTTTTATGTTGTACAAATGTTATGTTATACAAGCCGTTTGTTCTACGAGGTCCACTGTGCTGTAAATAAAACTGTGGTGGGTACAGGGAAAAGAAGAAAAAAATTAAGAAGAGGAGGACGATATCCAAGAGATATTTATTTATTTATTTATTTATTTGGTACGCTTTTATACCAGCTCCTTTTTTCCATAATGGAACTCAGGGCGGTTTACAGATTAAAAAATATCAGATAAAAACACAACCAACATCAATAGACATAGATAAAATGGCAATACAGTGGACCCTTGTATAACAAACAGCTTGTATTACATAAACTTTGTACAACATAAAAAATTCTGGAGATAGGGAAAATTTGCTTAACATAATCACCTATGGGGAGAATCCGTACAACATAAAAATGGGATCACTCCATTTTCAATGCATTCCTAAGGGGAAATTTGTATAAAGGAAAATTTGCTTAACATAATTTCATTTGGCACGAATTAATTCCTTCATACAAGGTACCACTGTATAGCAGGAGAGGGAAGTCAGTATTGTTCAGGAGATGCCCGATGCCCAGGATCTCTGTCCACAATTAATTCTTCTCCCCCTTGATCTCTCTCTCTCTCCCTCCCCAACCCCAATTCCACTCACCTGCCTTTCTCTTAAGACTCCCCACCCACCCACCACAATCACTCCAACTTCTACTCACCGGCCTCCTCCCTCTTGCCTTGCAAAGGGAACAGCTCCTCCGGGGACAAAAAAAAGAGGGGCGCCTCAACCCACCGAGACTCCCTAGTCAGGTGGGTGCGGTGGGTGGGTGGCTGGGGTGGGAAGCTGAGCTAGCTGCTTATTTTTGGAGGAAGTGGGATGGGGGAGCGGAAGTCGGTGTGGCAACGCACACGCTCTGAGGCCGCTCTAGGAATCGGGACTCTCTCACTCGTCGTCGTCGTCCTCCTCCCTCCCTCCGCCGCTCCATCCCACTTCAGTCCTCCAAGAAGTTCCACCGGGAACTTTTCTCGTGGGTCTGGAAGTTGAGTCATGGCTACTGGACTTCTTTTTTGAGAGATAGAAACGTTTCGCTGTTCATTCAAACAGCTTCATACAGCGAAACGTTTCTGTCTCTCAAAAAAGAAGTCCAGTAGCCATGACTCAACTTCCAGATAAACTCACCTGGATGACTGAGAATCTTCACAGACATTTTTCTCGTGGGTGGAATAAGTCTGTTTTCTTATGGAATGAATATACAGGGGTACCTTGTACAGTGGTACCTTGTATAAAGGAATTAATTCGTTCCAAATTAAATTAATATGTTCAGCAAGTTTTCCTTTACACAAATTTCCCATAGGAATGCATTGAAAACAGAGTGGTCCCATTTCTATGTTGTACTGATTCTCCCCATAGGCGATTATGTTAAGCAAATTTCCCCTATCTCTGGAATTTTTTATGTTGTATAAATTTCATGTTATACAAACTGTTTGTTTATACAAGGGTCCATTGTACCAGAATTGCAGGGCTTTTCTTTTTGTAAATATGCTCTCTCTCTCTCTCTCTCTCTCTCTCTCTCTTTTTCTTTCTAGCAGGGCGTGGTGGCTCAGCGGACTAAAGCTCCGAAAATTGTCGGCTGCAAAGTCAGCAGCTTGGCGGTTCGAATCCTGGGTGCCATGCAGCCAAGCGAGCTCCCGCTGATAACCCCAGCTCCTGCCAACCTAGCAGTTGGACAGCTTGTGTGGATGGATACTATATATAACATGGTCTCTGGCTCCTTTGACTGGCCGGTTCTGGTAATGACATTATAGAAACAACTGTTTCTAGAATTTTCCTTTTAATATTTTTTTACTATTGTCAGACTGTAAATAAGAAAATCAGCGATTACTGATCCCGTGGATATGGTGTGTGTGTGTCGGGGGGGGGGAATCTACTGTACTGGAGGGCGTCAGGTCCCATTTCCCTGCTTTAGCATTTACTGCCAATTACTTCAGTCCTGCTGTTTATCTTTCTCCTTCCTCTGTGAAATAAGCTCTCTTCTCCAAAACAAGCCGATTGAGAAACCGTGCCACCTGCTCGAGCCAAGTGAAAATCCTACTCCAACATGCTAATGCAGTGGTCCCCTGACTTAAGAGCAGCTCAACTTAAGAGCGGAAAACTGTTTGTATTTTATTTGCCTCCTTACAAATTTTAGATATGGTCTGCTTGACTTACATTTTTTTTTTCATTTTAAACTTATTTTTTCAATTTTTTTAAAATAGGTGTCCCGACTTAAGAGTAGTTCAAAGTGTTCTGCTTATATACCGCCCCATACCACTTTAAGTAGTCTCTGGGTGGTTTACAATTTTAATTACAGTGTGCAGGCTACACATTGCCCCCCCCCAGCATGCATTCAGAACGGATTAAATTCATAAGTTGAGCTACCACTGTATATACAGATATTGGCAGTTGAATCCCCCTCTGTAGCCCGACTAGATGATCCATAGGATGCCTTCTGGATCTAAAGTTCTTAGATCCCTACTAATTGAGCAGACATGGGAATAAATATCTTGCATGACTTTCTGATATAAAGATCTCTGCTTGCAATCCAAGAGATTCCCCTGCCCCTTGGTGAAATACAGGGCTACATCTTCAAAAGTCAGTAGTGTAGAAATAATTCCACATAGGCACGTCATTGGGCTCAACAAAGCCAGGCTTCATGCAACAGCTTCCTTTCCAGCATGAGTGCCAGGCTCTTTTATTAGTTGCAAAAAGCAGAGCATCAGAGGTGGCGTGAGAGTCTACGTGTCAGGATGGTGTAGGCTGATGAATTCCTGGGAAGGGCTTATCTGATGTAGCAGTGTCACGTGGCAGGGGTCTTGATGAATGACCACCAGACAGCTTGTTTTTTCCGATGTACCATCTCGTGGCCTTGCTGGCTAATGTGGGGGGAAGAGATAAGAGCAAGCCTGGCTTCCTATGCATCAGCCCCCATGGGATCCATTGTCCCGCATCCGGGGACAATGCTTCTCAAGTGACCTTGCCCAGGTAGCTGGCTGGGGTGCTTTTGAATCTCCTACAAAAGGATATCTCTATACAGTAGCTCCTGGAAATAAAAAAGAGAGAGTGGGAGAAAGAGAGAGGGAGAGAGAAAAAAGTTGCCCAGTGCCTAAATTCTCAGACATCATGGCTTGAATATTGCTATGTGAACGCTCTGCTACCATTTTTCAGTGTGATCTGACAGCTTTAGGTACCCAGGGACCTCCTGACTAATGTACAGTTATCTGCAGCTGGCTGCCAAAACATAATCAAATAATTATTAAATAAACCGCTGTCCCAAAAGGGTGCCACAATGGAAGTTACTGTCGCAAATAGCAGCCACCATTGATTTTGGAAGGATCAATGTTATCCAAAGATTTCAGTATCCACAGGGAGGCCTGGAAACAATCCCCCACGGATATGGGGGAATTACAGGGTCAAGAAGGTACAGGATGGCTCTTTGAACAAACTCCAAAAGACTTAAACTTCTCACAAGTTCCCCATTCTTGGCTAGCCAAGATATAATGCAGTCAAGTCAAAATTCTGGTTGTAGAAATAAAACAGTACAGTAGGACCCCCATATCCACTGATTCATTATCCACTAATTCAGTTATCCACGGTTGCCAGAGGAAAAATAAATAAATAATTTAGCAGCTGCAAAGCCAGCTATCGTCACAAAGAGCAGCTGTAAAGCAAGCTACTGTTGCACAAACAACAATTTTGGGGAACATTTTGGCATTCTCTCTTATCCACAGTTTTCATTGTCCACGGGTAGCCTTGGAACCAATCCCCAGCAGATACTGGGGTCCTATTGTACATCAACCTTTTGTGTCTAGCATATGTGATAAGAAAGAGCAAACAAATGCTTTGCAGACATTATCTATGTTACCTGCTGGTAAAAAGAAACCTTAATAGGCTCAGCCGGTCCTGTCCTTTGGCAGAGTTGGCCAACTGGTCTAAAATGCCAGCAACCTATTCACTCTTTGATTGATGGCTGCATTTTCACTGCCAAGAAAAGGGAAAAGGGAGAGAGGTGCTCTCAATATATTTTTATTGCTTCACAGTGACAGGGTGGATCTCTATGCCATTTGGTACATGTCTTGCTTTGCTCCAATACCAAATAAATTTGCTGCTGCTGCGGTACCTGACGTGATGCTACTGCAGCCATTTCTGGCCAATGGATGACAACCTTGATTATTGTAATGGGGAGATGTTACAGACGGGACCAATCAAAGGTACAGAGAGAGAGAGAGAGAGAGAGAGAGAGAGAGAAAGAGAGAGAGAGAGAGAGACGGTTACTTCACGTCCTTCCTCGTTCTGAGATTACGTTTGTTTCGTGATAATGTTGTTCGCGGTCACGTGGTCTTGTCCCGGTTCTGTCCCTGTTTCCGTTTACCCACGGTCGTGATTGATGGTCCTTGTTTCGTGACAATTACTGAATTTTCCTAGCTTCGTTTACCCTTTTTTTTTTTTTTTGCTCAGGCTTCCGTTTTTCGATATTTCAAATCTCCGCAACTTTGCCTTTCATGTGTTAAGTGGCAAAACTCCCAGTTTCATACCTTCTTCCCTCTCTGCGATACATTGTTTACGCCATTGGGATTGTACTGGAGAATACAACTTCGCACTTCTGCCACTAAATGGAGAATGCGTGCATTGCGTGACAAGCATTACTTCACGGGCACTTGTCTCGAAACAAGAACTGAGACAAGACAATTCCTGAGGCCAGGGAGAGGTGTGTCTCACCACGCTCTGTTCCTGGTTCAGGGTGTGTGGCTGGGACGAACTCCCGCCGTCACGCAATGGACGTGGAGTAACCGTTTTTCGTAGTGGTCCCAAGCAGGACAGTGAACCACAATTAGAGGGACGTGAAGTAACCATCAGAGAGAGAGAGAGAGAGAGAGAGAGAGAGACTGATTATCTGAAATGGGAAAATGAAGAAACTGAGGAGCAAATAATTTCTGCTGTTTTACTGGGGATCATGAGGCAGGATTCTCTAAAAAAAAAGACCACAACGCAGGGAAGGTACAGGAGGCAGGAGGAAAAGAGGAAGACTAAACACAAGAGGGATCGACTCCCTAATAGATGCCACAGGGCTGAGTTTCCAAGAACTGAGACAGACAACTGAGGACAGAGCATTATGGAGACCTTTTATGTCTTCAGGTCTTTCCACCTAACTCTCCTGTATATGGGAGGAAGAGTCACAGAACTGGCCCACTTGCCACCTCTTTCCTTTACTATCCAGCTTGGGGTAACAACCTGCTCTTACCAGTGTGACTTCAAAATATATTTGATTTAATTTTTCTTTCATCCCAGCAGCGAAGAAAGGCAGATAAGGAGTTTTTGGCCTGCTCTGCCAGAGTAACTTGGATGCTGTTGAATGTTGTATATACTCTATCTTCTTTCTTGGAAAGCTAAGTTTTGTGAGGCCTCTGAGGTTAAAAAAATAAAATAAAGTACAGTACTACAATTAAATTATTTCTACCTTGAACTCTCAGAACAGGTTCGAGCCAATTAAAATCACACTTTATTTTTTAAAGCACAATTGAAGAGTCTCGCCCTTCAAGGGAAGGCAAACACTCCTAGACTGAGTTGAAGAGACAGATATAATGTAGAAATTAGAAAAGTTACTTTTGGGACTTGTAGTTCTCTGAAGCCCCAGACTGTGCATGGCCACACTTGTTCAGAAATCATGGGGCATGCCTTAGGCTTTGCACAAAAACCTGGAGTTTCGAGAGGTAAGTTCTGTGCAAAGTTTAAGGAAATCTTAAATTCTTAAAGAAGGTAAGTTCTTGAAGAATTTTTTTAAAAATTAAAGTTACTTTAAAGTAATTTCTGTACGTTACTTTACTTTAATTTACATTACTTTTTTGGCTGGGGGAATTCTAATAACTATCCACACCCTCAAACCTAACTCCCCCCAAAAAATAACTTTTCCGAGTTCTATGAAACTCCCCCAAGCCCGCCAAACTGCCTGCAAGAATGGCCACGAGAGAGTCCTAAGTCCTAGAGAGGCCGCAGAATCCTTCCCGCAGCACCCACTTCCTGTCCCGCCCCTTGAGGGAAAGCAGCCAATCATCTTCACGCTCTGCAAGGAATAGGAGTACACAGTCCCTCGGGCAGGTTGAGTACCATGTATTTGGGTTTTGTGCGGGGTGGGGTGGGGTGGGGTAGGGGTGGGGGCGGGGGCGCAGGGTTGTTGGGAGGGAAATGCACAGGAAAAAAAGGGGGGGCTGTGCATTGCACCCGAGGAGGCTGGGGTTCTTGCCAGATCCTGGAAGCATCAGCAGAAGCAGGTTTGCCTCTATGCCTCCTTCCCTCCTTGCAAAGACCCTGGTGAGTAGGGAGATAGGTACTGGGGTTGCAGGGTGGGGTGGGGGGCAGGATGAGACCCCCATGGACCAGGGAGGGGGAGAACAAACCGTATGTCCTGTTGTTCTTTCTAGTTCAGCACACACACACACACCCAGGGAGGTGGGTTTGCGGGGCTGATCTCCATCATAAGTAGGGGCTGCCTCCTCCTATTCAAGGAATTTGGACCAGCCCTGCAAGAGAAGTGTGTGTGCGCGTGCGTGCGTGCGTGTGTGTGTGCGCTCTTGCGTGTGTGTGTGTGTGTGTGCGTGCGTGCGTGCGTGCGTGCGTGCGTGCGTGCGTATTCATGACTGGGATTTCCCCCACTTCTACTGATTCCCTTGGTGTATTTATACATGGTTCAATTCCTATTGGGTTTTATTATATAAATATTGTATCTTTTTATTACATTTTAGTAAAAAAAATTTTTTTACTAAATCTTAGTAAATTTTAGTAAAAAGATACGTTTATATAATAAAACCCAATATGACTTAAAGGCATGTCCAAACTTCAGCCCTCCTGATGTTTTGGACCCCAACTCCCAGAATTCCAAGCCTGTATTTCCAATGGCAAAGGACTGTGGGAGTTGTGGTCCAAAACATCTGGAGGGCTGACATTTGCTAAATGTATCGCTGTAAGAACTTTTGTATGAAACTTAATATTTTAAGATCATGTAGGATTGGGTTCACACCATAAATAAAGAAGTCAGTCATTCATTGGCCAGGAGCCCCCAGATCAGCTGATGTGGCCTGGCCCTCTCTTCTTTTTGCTGCTGGAGATAGTCCAGCAAAGGATGTCGCCCATTTCTAAGTCAATTTAGACTGGGCTGGTTCAGACGGGGATCTCACAACCTGCCCCTGAAAGCAGCTGCATCAGCTGCTGATCTGTTTCAGACACAATTCAGAGTGCTAGTTTTAACCTATAAAGCCCTAAAGGGCTCGAGTCTAAGTTATATAAAGATTTGCATCGCCCATTATGAGGCTGCCCAAGATAGGAGTTCAAATCCACCCTGTGCCTCTTTAACAGGGGCTGGACTGGATGATCCATAGTATAGATGATGATGATGATTATCATCCTCATCATCATCACACAGCAATCAAGATAACTACGCTGGATTTTGTATTACCAATCACTAGTCGAACGCTTCCCAAGCGTTTAGGACTACGTGATGTATCGGCGAATTATGCGAGAAGATCCCAGTAAGGTGGCTTTCTGCAGCTGACTGATAGTGACTTTGTCAACTCCAATTTCTTCTAAATACTTGCTTAGCTCTTTAGGCACCGGACCCAGCGTGCCGATTACCACTGGGACCACCTGTACTGATTTATGCCAGAGTCTCTGAAGTTCAATTTTCAGATCCTGATATTCGGTGATTTTTTTCAAGTTGTTTCTTGGTGATTCTATTATCACCTGGTACAGCAACATCAATGATCCACACGTTTTTCTTCTCCGCAGTCACAATATCCTGGGTATTATGCTCCAAAACCCTGTCTGTCTGTATTCGGAAGTCCCAAAGTAATTTTGCATGCTTTTTTCAGGCTTTATTATTATTATTATTATTATTATTATTATTATTATTATTATTATTATTATTATTATTATTATTATTATTATTATTATTATTATTATTATTATTAACCACAAATAATAATAATTATTTTGTTGTTGTTGTTATTAGTATTATTAGTATTATTATTAGTATTATTAGTATTATTATTAGTATTATTATTATTGAGCTTCAGGGGAGGCCTCTTTCTTTGTGCCACCACTGTCCTTTTCCAAGGAGAAAGGCAGGATAAAAATACTCTAAAACAAAATAGTTGAAAGTGGGAGAGGTTCTTTTCCGTCACTTTTCACGGACTTTGGAACTCCCTCCCACTGGAAGCCAGGCTGGCCCCATCTCGGCTTTCCATCTACAAGCAGGCAAAGACCTTTCTCTTCAAGCAAGCTTTCCCTTAGACACTGGCTGCCTAAGTGGGCTCTTGTTATACGACTTAAACAATCCTGATTCAGCCTCCATTTCTTTCATATTGTATTTCTGGCCGTGAACAATAGAAGGTTAAGAATGGCTGGTTAGGAGAAGGTTTTCTCTGGGGCTGGCAGGCGGGATGGGAGGGAGAAAGGAGAGCATGCAGCTTTTTCTCCTATAGAAAGCAATTGATTTGATACATAGCAGGATGCTTGTTTAAGATATTGTAAAATCCCAAAGTGACAAATCGTAATGTTATGAAATGTTAAGGCCGTTGTTTCTTTTAATACCAAAAACCAGATCCTTTTCAGGTGAAAGGCAGCATATAGAATTCAAAGAATCACAGAGTTGGAAGAGACCTCAAGGGCCATCTAGTCCAACCCCCTGCCATGCAGGAACCCCCATCACAGTATCCCCGACAGATGGACATACAGCCTGTGCTTAAAAACCTCCAAAGAAGGAGACTCCACCACCCTCCTTTGTGGCAGCATATTCCACTGCCAAACAGCTCTAAATGTCATGAAGTTCTTCCTAATGTTTAAATTGAATCTCTTTTCCTGTAGTTTGAAACCACTGCCCCGAGTCCTAGTCTCTGAAGCCATGGAAAACAAACCTGTTTCCTCTTCAATATGACATCCTCTCAAATATTTAAGCATAGCTATCATATCTCTGCTCAGCCTTCTTTTTGTAAGGGTAAAAATCATTCCCAGCTCCCTAAGCAGTTCCTCGTGTGACATTTCTTCCAGACCTTCAACCATCCTGGTCGTCCTCTTCTGTACCCATTCAAGGTTGTGAACATCCTTTCTAAATTGAGGCGCACAGAACTGGACACAGGACTCCAGGAGGGGTCTGCCCAGAGCAGAATAGAGTGGTACTATCACTTCCCTTGATCTAGACATGATGCTTCTGTTGATGCAACCAAGAATCACATTGGCTTTCTTGGCCGCTGCATCACACTGCTGACTCATGTTCAATTTTGTGGTCCACCAAGACTTCCAGATCCCTTTCACAGGTACTATTCTCCAGCCAGGTATCTCCCATCCTATATCTGTGCAATTCATTCTTTTTACCTAGATCAGGCATGTCCAAACTTCGCCCCTCCAGATGTTTTGGATTGCAACTCCCACAGTCCTTTGCCATTGGAAATACAAGCTTGGAATTCTGGGAGTTGTGGTCCAAAACATCAGGAGGGCCAAAGTTTGGACATGCCTGACCTAGATGCAGCACCCTACATTTCTCTCCATTGAAACCCATTCCGTTAAAGACGTTAGTTTAGTAAATAAATGGTGTTGACCTTGCATAAAGGAATTAAGTCGTTTCAAATGAAATTCTGTTAAGCAAATTTTCCTTTGCAAAAATTTCCCATAGGAATGAATTGAAAATAGATTAATCCCTAATCATGACCATTTTTCTGTTGTATGGATTTGCCCCATAGGCAATTTTGTGAAGCGATTTCCCCCTATCTCCGGAAATTTTTTCCTTTAAGGAATTATACGAGGGTCCACTGTAATGCCTTTTAAAGGGGATTGCTAAGAAATGGAATGAAATAAGGAGCGACATACTGTCTTTAATCAATTCTCATGCTTTGAAAGGAGCCTTTCTGGTCGCGGGGGAACCCTCAGGGCTGATGCAAGAGAAGGAATTCCTTGGCCGTGATCTCACTCCTTCAAGTTCGTATTCATTTGTCTCCTTTTTCACAGGCGGATATGAAGGGTGTTGCATAAGAACATAAGAAGAGCCCTGCTGGATCAGGCCAAAGGTCCATCTAGTCCAGCTTCCTGTATTTCACGGCGGCCCTACCAGATGCATCTGGGAGCGCACGAGACTAGATCTCTGTCTCCTGCTACCACTCCCCTGCACCTGGTCCTTGAAGTACCCCGGTTTTAAGCCTGGAGATGACACATCTCCCTCACGGTTTGTAAACTGGGATGGACTTCTCCTCCAGGAATCTGCCCAATCCCCTTTGGAAGGCACCCAGGCCAGATGCCATCACCACCTCCTGTGGCAGGGAGTTCCACAGACTAACAACGCGCTGGGTGAACAAGTGCGCTGGTTCAGCACATGAATCCCAGTGAATCCCTGTGAGCTGCTTGTCCTTATTTTAATAGCGCACCCAGGAGCTGAGCAATCCTGCGGGAGTCTGTGCTGGAGCACGGATCAAGGATGGACGAGCAACTCACGGCTGGTCCTAGAGCAGGACGTGGAGGCTTTGAGGCCACTCCGTTTGGAAAAAACGGAGCACTCTGGGAAGGGACGGTGCAGCCGAAGCAGAGCACGGGCCACAGCAGTTCGGACCAGCGGCGCCGGCGCTTTGGGGAGGTCCGCTACCAGGGGACCAAAGGGCCGAGGGATGTTTGCAGTCAGCTTCATGTGCTTTGCCGCCAGTGGCTGCAGCCGGAGCGACGCACCAAGGCTCAGATCCTGGACCTGGTGGTGCTGGAGCAGTTCCTGACCCTCCTCCCCCTGGAGATGTCCAACTGGGTGAGGGAATGCGGGGCCGAGACCACTTCCCAGGCGGTGGCCCTGGCCGAAGGCTACCTCCTGAGCCAGGCGGTAGAGGAGAAGAACCAGGAAGCAGAGCAGGTAGGAACCGTTCATCCTTTTTTTAATTGGAAAGGGTGTAAAATGCATGAAGTGGTGCTTCCGTATTTGGAATTGGGTTCGGATTCTTTTCGAAGAACCATTTTAGGAGTGTCTATGAAGATTCTCAGTCATCCAAGTGGGGTTATCTGGAAGCAGCTGAACATTTCAATCTACCCAGAAAAGAAGTCTTGTTGCCTTGCATCAACCTCCAGACATCATAGTAGAGATATGTCCCAAATTATTATATTTATTATCATTTTGTTTTCTAGTATTATTACTGAACTATATGACTGCTGTAAACCGCCCAGAGTTCCTCCGGAAGAGGGGCGGTAGAAAAATATATGCTTAAATATTTGAAAGGACGTCATGTTGAAGAGGGGACTGGTTTGTTTTCCATGGCTTCAGAGAGTAGGACGCAAGGCAATGGTCTCAAATTACAGGAAAAATATATTCAATTTAAACATTAGGAAGAACTTCATGTCAGTTAGAGCTGTTCGGCAGTGGAATATGCTGCCACAAAGGAGGGTGGTGGAGTCTCCTCCTTTGGAGGTTTTTAAGCAGAGGCTGGATGGCTCATCTGTCGGGGATACTGTGATAGGGGTTCCTGCATGGCAGGGGGTTGGACTGGATGGCCCTTGAGGTCTCTTCCAACTCTATGATTATATTCTATAAAATAAATAAATAAATTCCTGGATCGAGACAGTATAGGATGGGATCCCATATCCCTCACAAAAATGTTGCGTATTGCTTCTTTAGTGACAGTGAAAGTCATTCATAGCTCTGTTTTAGGAGAGGATCAGTGGAGTATTGTTTGCTTGGTTTTCTAAAACTTGGTTTTCTAAAATTGGATTGGTACGAAGATAAATTGATAACATTTGGAAAAGAAGCAAAATATGAAAATAGCTTTATGGCAACTGAGTGATTTCTGTGTATGATCCCTTTTGTTGAATCATCAAAATGAAGAAGGAAATGTTTACAAAATTCGACTTGTACATTAACATAGGCATCTGCTATCTCCTTGTCTTTGCCTCAATTTAAAACTATAAGTATGTTAATTTTAATTTAAATTCATATTAAATTAAAATGTTGGGTTTTTTTTTACTTTAAATGAAATGGTAAGCTATTTGTAAAATATTTCAATTAAATAAAGAATTGCAGAATTAAATGAAGGTGTTTGCGGCATTTGAAGAAATCAATGAGCAGACTTCATGTGAAGCTTAGTTGGATGTAATGCTACACAGTGTCATATTTGTAGAAAAGGACAAAAATCTGTAAATCAGTTTTGGAGAGTGAGAATTAGTTGTGGTTGTTATTTCAATGTATGTCCCACCCGACAGCGCTAGAGCATTGTTTGGGCAGTTTACAGCTTAATTATCCAAAAAGCAATTTGCCCTCCAACGAGTTGGGTACTCTGCTTACTGATCTCAGAACCATGGAAGTTTGAGTAAACCTTGAGAAGGCTACCTGAGTCGAACAGGATCAAACTCAAGCCATGGGCAGAGTCCTCACTGCAGTGCTGCCGTTTAACCGCTGCATTGAGTGGTGAACCTCTGAACTGAGGTAAACTTGTCAGGCAACAACAACAACAACGATGAAACGACAATGACAACAACAACAACAACATATCCAAAGGGTCAGAAAAGTGTTAAAAAGTAAGCTTAATGGTGGTAACACCATCAAGGCCATTAATAGCTGGGCTATACCGGTTATCAGGTATACCGCTGGCATTATAAACTGGACTCAGACGGAGCTAGATATTCTAGATATGAAAACAAGAAAACTTATGACCATTCACTATGCATTACATCCACGCTGTGATCTTGACAGTCTGTATTTACCTAGAAAATTAGGTGGTAGAGGTCTTCTGCAAGTGAAGCAGACAGTTGAAGAAGAGAAGCATGCATTGGCAGATTATGTCAAAAATAGTACAGAGCCAGCATTATTGGAGGTTAAGAACAGGGACATGTTTAAATTAAAGCAAACAAAAGGTCGATACACAAAAACAACAATGCAAATACAAGCTGATAGCTGGCATAATAAAGCGCTGCATGGGCAGTTCCTCGAAAAAGTCAAAGGAAAAGTAGATGAGGAAAAGACTTGGTTATGGCTCACCAATGGAACACTGAAAAAAGAGGCAGAAGCCCTGATTTTTGCAGCTCAAGGTCAAGCTATCAGAACAAATGCAGTTAAGGCTAGAATAGAAAAATCAGCTGAGTCCCCCACATGTAGACTCTGCAAAGAGGCAGATGAAACTATCAACCATATATTGAGTTGTTGCAAGAAAATTGCACAGACTGATTACAAATAGTGTCATAATGTAGTTGCTCAAATGGTCCAGTAGAATTTGTGTCAGAACTATCATCTGCCCATAGCAAAGAACTGGTGGGATCATAAGCCTGAAAAAGTGACTGAAAATGAACATGTAAAATTACTTTGGGACTTACGAATACAAACAGACAGGGTTTTGGAGCATAATACCCGAGATATTGTGATTGTGGAGAAGAAAAAAGTGTGGATCATTGATGTTGCTATACCAGGTAACAGTAGAGTCACTGAGAAACAACTTGAAAATATCAAGGATCTGAAAATTGAACTTCAGAGACTCTGGCATAAACCGGTACAGGTGGTCCCAGTGGTAATCGGCACGCTGGGTGCGGTGCCTAAAAAGCTAAGTAAGTATTTAGAAGAAATTGGAGTGGACAAAGTCACCATCAGTCTGATGCAGAAAGCCGCCTTACTGGGATCTGCTCGCATAATTCGCCGATACATCACGTAGTCCTAAACGCTTGGGAAGTGTTTGACTAGTGATTGGTAATACAAAATCCAGTGTAGATAGCGGTGTAGATAAATAAATAAATAAATAAATAAATAAATAAATAAATAAATAAAGCCAGGTGGGGAATAATGACTACCAAACCTGAGTTTATTTATTTCAAATATTTTTACCCCATCCAGAGGATAATATGGGAGCTAACCCTCTTGTCAGGCAGAGTATTTGAGAATAATGATCTTGAATGGGCCATTAAGAGCCATTAGATTTACAAAATATCACCTCTTGATAGGAAAAAAAAACTTTCTGGTACATTTCATTTGTTAGTATCAGTTCCATGCAGATGCCTCTCTTCTTTGTGACACATATTTGGCTATGAGAAGTGTCCTAATGAGTATCTGAATTTCTAAATTTTCCCCTTAACCCCTGGGTGGTTTTTAGACTGCTGGATTGTGAAAGGTGGGATAGAGATGTGACAAGTAAAAACATGAATCAATGAAAGCTTATGGCACGAACCGTGTGTACCTCATTCCTCTGTTAATATTCCTTGGCAGTAAATGAGTGTTTGCTTGTTTGATTGATTTATATATCACAACCATCTAGCAAAAATACTACTCTGGGCAGTTTACGTACATATGCAAAATACAAAAACAGATTAGACAACTTAAAATAGTAAATAAAAAACTAATCATAATCAGACCAACATGAGGTTAATGATCAAATCATCATAATAAAAAGAACAGATAAGCAAATAAGCACAAAAATACGATAAATCAAAACCATTTAACAATTCAAAATAAGAACAGATGGAAAAAATAAAAGAATATAATTTCTGACTGACTAATTTATTTATTTGATTTTTGCAACCAACATGGGATACTGGATGAATGATACAGAATAAGTTTAGAAGGAGACTCATGCTCAGAAGTTCATAAAAATGCTGGGCTCTGGTCACAGTGTTCCACCCCGTGCGTCCATTCCTCTTTCAGGTGAAAAGGCAGTTTGGTGCAGTGGCCACAAACGTCCCTGGACCAGAGAAGCATCTGTTGGATGTCGAGCAGAAGACCCTGTTCCAGTGGGTTGGGCAGGAGAGCGACCGCGGCACCATCTTGCTGGGTAAGTAAGGGCCAACCAAGTCTCCTGGTTTGATCTTGCAGGCAGAGGTAGACCTGAGGTTCCCCTTGTCACCCCCACTCTCTTAAAAGGACGGACAGCCTTTCAGGTCTTGAATTACAGCAGTGGTGGCCAAACTTTGGCCCTCCAGATGCTTTTGGACCACAACTCCCAGAATTCCAAACTTGCATTGCCAATGACAAAGGACTGTGGGAGTTTTATTTATTTATTTATTTATTATTGAATTTATACCCCGCCCATCTTCCCGAGGGAACTCTGGGCGGCTTACAAGCTGAGAATTCAACAGCTATTAAAACAGAACACAAATACATAAAATAAACAAACAATAAGCATACTATTAAAATCATATGGCACCCTTGAGGGACCCTGTCTCGTTCACGGTCCTCTAGCATTGAGAAGAATCCACAAGAAGTTGTGGTCCAAAACATCTGGAGGGCCAAAGTTTGGCCACCACTGAATTACAGCTTTCCCGTGAAGAACACAGTCAGGAGGCTTCTCGGGAAAAGAACAAGAGTTTTATTCTAAAATGCAAGTAAAAGCCCACAAGTGTGTGGGCGTATTCAAATAGCACACCCAGCCCAATTTTTATACACCGTCTAGAGGGGATCATTGTTAACCATCACCAAACCTTCAAGCACCTCCTCATTTCTGTGACAAAAAAATATGGCGATCACATAGCAGTTATACAAATACACACTTGAAGGAAACACAAGACTTGTGTAAAACAAAAGATCATTCTAAACTTTGAAATCAGTTACCTGTGTGTTTGGGGAGGGTACAAATATGGGTCATTTGAAGTTAAAGGGATCAGATTACATTGGAGTCTTGGTTACACGTTAACTCAAGGATGCAATAATTCAGAACTATACAAAGACATTAGTCAATTATAATTCCTAGATTGAGGACATTATTAAAAAACTGAAATTAAGGGATAGTTCTTTTTCTTAGCCTCTGTCCCATTAGGTGGTGGGATCCAGTTGGGCGATGTTTCAGGAGATATATATTGGCTTGATTCACTGATTTATTCTGTATTAAAATAAGGCACTTGATTCATATACGTAAAATCTAGTAGTGAAATGCCGGTGACAGTTTTAGTTGTGAAAAATGTTGTCTGTTTATATTAAGTGTAATGGGATTAGGATGATAGGACATTGGACATGAAAGGAAATTAGCATGATGGGATATAGTGTGATTTTTAAGGCTCGATATTAATGGTACATTTTCAGCTTTCTCCCAATGCTTATCTAAGGTATGCATTTGCCCAGTCAAAACAAGCCAAGTTGTACAGAAGATTGATCAGCTACAATTGTTTCACATGACCTCTGGGACCTGCTCGCAGCTGGGAAAGTTTATACTTAGGCTATGGGGGGGGGGCTTAGAATCCGTCTTCAAGGTGTAGTTAGCTAACGCTAGTCCTAGCCAGCCTAGGAATTGAAATTAACATAGTACAGTTGTCCCCTGCCCTTTCACGGTACATATATTGTGGTCCCGGTATATCGCAGGTCCGCAGTATATGAAGAAAAGGCCCCCTGAGGTAAGGAGGAAAGGCCTTCCCAGGCCCGTTGGAGGCCCCAGAATTGACTTCCAGTAAACCAGAAGTGACCTCCAGATGACTAGAAAGCACTTTTGGGGCCTCTGGGGGGGACTGGAAAGCCCCTTGCAGGCCCATTTGGGGCAGCGCCAGGCCTGGGGTAAGTACAAGAGCCCCCAGAGAGCCCACCCAGTCCCAACCTGACCCAGCATTTATTTATTTATTTATTTATTTATTTATTTATTTATTTATTTATTTATT
>JAHTLZ010004499.1:0-11557 GCA_023846285.1 Phrynocephalus versicolor | reverse complement strand
TGGCCGACCACCAGAGAGTCCACGCGGGAGACGAGCCCTATGAATGTCCCGAGTGCGGGAAGCGCTTCAGCCACAGCCGGGCCCTTGTCTACCATCAACGGACCCACACGGGGGAGAAACTGTATCCATGTAGCGATTGCGGGAAGAGCTTCACTCCCAGGAGCGCCCTCACGTACCATCGGAGGACCCACACCGGAGAGAAACCGTATAAGTGCCCCGAGTGCGGGAAGGGCTTCGGTCAGCGCAGCACCCTCGGCGCCCACAAGAAAACGCACTCGTTTAAACCTTTCAAGTGCTCGGAGTGTGGCATGAACTTCCGAACGAGCCAAAACTTTGCTTTTCACGTCGAAATCCACACTGTCCGGGAGGGCAGTAGAAGTCTCCAAGGACTTTGGAGCACCGAAGGGGCATCACAGAAGGACTACAGTCATGGGTCAGGCCAGCTACAGAATACCCGTTTCCCAGAACGGACAGCTGGTGGGGCTACGAAACAACTCGCCCCAAGGACCTGAGTGCAAGGGGGTGGGTTTGAGGAACGATGCCTGAAGATACAAAGGCAACCTGGTGCATCCAGGTTTCCATTTTAACAGGCCTCCTGCAGGGGTCCTGTAAAGCCAGAAAAGTGGAGAAACAGTACTCCTGGGATGTAGAAAATGCAATGTTCTTTATTTCCATATCAATTGCCTGACGTGTTTCTGTCTCGGAGCCTTCTTCCAGGGCTATATAACATGGAAAAAATTGGTTACAACACTATGACTGACTAGGGACCAAATCATTCAATAAATACATATATACAGTACATGATTCTGTGATTTTAAAGCAAATCTATATATATATATTTAAAAAAAACCAATCACAGGAGGACCCCAGTATCCACTAGGGATTGGTTCCAAGCTTTCCCGTGGATAATGAAAACCATGAATAAGAGAGAATGCCAAAATATCCCAAAACTGCTGTTTTGTGATAGTAACTTGCTTTACAGCTGCTGTTTTACAACAGTAGCTTGCTTTACAGCTGCTGTTTTACAACAGTAGCTTGCTTTACAGCTGCTGTTTTATGACAGTACTTTGCTTTACAGCTGCTCTTTGTGACAGTAGCTTGCTTTGTGGCTGCTGAATTATTTATCTATTTTTTCCTCTGCTAACCATGGATAACTGAATCAGTGGATAATGAATCAATGGATACGGGGGTCCTACTGTATATTCCTATCTAGAGCAATGCATCAATATGTTAAAATTAGGGAGGTAGACATTAAAAGTGTATCGACTTGGAGTCCGCATCCTGCATTGCCAAAGAGAGGAGCCAAGGTGGCATCATATAGTGGTATCACTTTCGGCAAGGTTTCTGGGCTCCCTGCGATTTCAAGGACAGGCCCTGTGATGGAAGGGTGAGCTCATGTGATGTCATGAAAGCACGGCAGGCAGGCGCCATATATCTGGTGAGGGGCAGCCAGCATAGCTTCTTCTCGGTTGGCTCACTGTTGGAACAGGGATGAACAGAAAGGATCCAGGATTCAGATAAATCATCTCAAACCATTGCTGTGGCCGATGCTCTTCCTAACACGGGATAGCTCCGGGGTTTTAGATCTTGGGCCACAGAACCAGAGGTTGGAGGTTCGATTCCCTCGCAGCCCCTTCCGTAAGGTAGAGCCAGCCTGGGTGGCCTTGGGCAAACTGCACAATCCCAGGGCAACCCTCAGAAGAAAGGAATGGTAGGCTGCTTCAGAGTATTCTCTACCTGGCCAGACCCCACCTGGAGTCCTGTGTCCATTTCTGTGCACCTCAATTTAAAAAGGATGTTGACAACCTTGAGCGGGTCCAGAGGAGGGCAAACTGGATGGTTGAGGGTCTGGAGGAAATGTCTTACAAGGAACGGCTTAGGGAAGTGGGAATGTTTAACCTTGCAAAAAGAAGGCTGAGGATGGATATGATAGCTGTGTTTAAATAACTGAAAAGCTGTTACATTGAAGAGGGAACAGGTTTGTTTTCCATGGCTTCAGAGAGTAGGACTCGGGGCAATGGTTTCGAATTTCAGGAAAAGAGATTCCATTTGAACATTGGGAAGAACTTCATGACGGTTAGAGCTGTCTGGCAGTGGAAGATGCTGCCACAAAGGAGGGTGGTGGAGTCTCCTTCTTTGGCGTTTTTAAGCAGAGGCTGGATGGCCATCTGTTGGGAGTCCTGTGATGGGGGTTCCTGCATGGCAGGGGGTTGGACTGGGTGGCCCTTGAGGTCTCTTCCAGCTCTATGATTCTAACCCTGCAAAGGGTCTCTGTCAGTCATCATGGACTTGAAGTTACATGGTTTTAGGATGCGGTTGGGATTTCAGCTCATTTAGCCTGGAGGAAAAAAGATACAGCATGGGCTTCTACAATTTGAAGGGACGCTTGCTTGTTCAACAGGCTGAGGGAAAGAGGCCGTCCTGGAAACAACCAAATCTTGAGGGCTGGGAAAGGGACAGACTGCCTCTCTCCTCAGTGTGGAAGGGATTGTCACTCTCGAATGGGCCTTTTCGGCCACACTAGATGTTGCTTTATTTATTTATTTAAATTTATATTAAGAGTATTTTTACCCTGCCTTTCTCCTTGGAAAAGGATCCAAGGCGGCTCACAGTAATGAGGGCTTCTATACAGAGCACAATACCATACCATAGTCTCTCGAGACTGAAGGATGCCAATGAGTTTGGGATTTTTGGAAATCACCTGACCCGCGGTCAGCAAGCTGCTGGTGGTTTTGTCCCTAGCCATGCCCCCAATTGCTCACATGTTGTGTGAAATGGTTGTGCCACTCCTTAGGGATTAAAAAAATTAATATGAGATGAGTGTGTGTTGAAAATCAATGAAACAGGGTGCATCAATCAACCAAATAACTTTTTTTTCTTCCTCAAATGCTGCCTTCCCCACAGATTTTTTTCTTCCCCCACAGATGCTGACAGAGATTATATTGAATGCTAGTGAATGATATACCTAACGTGGTGTCTGGGTCCCTATAGGGACCTTTATTAGAAATATATACAGTATTGGGGGGATTTTTCTTTTAATATTTTTGGCATGTAGATTGGACCACAACTCCCACAGTCCTTTGTCAGTGACAGTCTAGGCTTGGAATTTTGGGAGTTGTGGTCCAAAACATCTGGAGTGCCAAAGGTTTGCCACCACTGGCCTAGACTGATCTTGCGGATAAGGAAGACTGGTAAGATCACCTGATAAAGTCCTTCGTTGTTTGGGATCACAAAAGCTGCTTGGAGTGCCTCTTCCTAAGAACGCCTACCCAGCCCACTAGGTCTTCCCAGGCCATGATTCTCGAGGTAGCCACCCCAAAAGAAGCTAAGACATCTTGCACCAGAAGTAGGGCCTTCTTTGTGGTGGCCCCAATGTTGCCAAACTAACTGCCAGTGGAATTTGAGCCTGCCCCCCCTCCCTTTAAAAGATTACTGGAAACAGTGCTGGGCCAAAGCTAACGAAATGGATTTCAACAGAGGGAAATGTAGGGTACTACATTTAGGTAAAAAAATGAATTGCACAAATATAAGATGGGGGATACTTGGCTGGAGGATAGTACCTGTGAAAGGGATCTGGAAGTCTTGGTGGACCACAAATTGAACATGAGTCAGCAGTGTGATGCGGCAGCCAGGAAAGCCAATTCGATTCTTGGTTGTATCAGCAGAACCATAGTGTCTAGATCAAGGGAGGTGATAGTGCCACTCTATTCTGCTCTGGTCAGACCCCACCTGGAGTACTGTGTCCAGTTCTGTGCACCTCAATTTAAAAAGGATGTTGACAACCTCGAGCGGGTGCAGAGGAGGGCTACCAGGATGGTTGAGGGTCTGGAGGAAATGTCTTATGAGGAATGGCTTAGGGAACTGGGAATGTTTAGCCTCTCTAAAAGAAGACTGAGAGGGGATATGATAGCTATGTTTAAATATTTGAAAGGATGTCATATTGAAGAGGGAACAGGTTTGTTTTCCATGGCTTCAGAGACTAGGACTCGGGGCAATGGTCTCAAACTACAGGAAAAGAGATTCCATTTGAACATTAGGAAGAACTTCATGACAGTTAGAGCTATTTGGCAGTGGAATATGCTGCCACGGTGGGTGGTGGAGTCTCCTTCTTCGGAGGTTTTTAAGCAGAGGCTGGATGGCCATCTGTCAGAAATATTGTGATGGGGGTTCCTGCATGGCAGGGGGTTGGACTAGATGGCTCTTGAGGTCTCTTCCAACTCTATGATTCTATGATTCTACATTACAGACAGAGTGGTCTTTCTTAGCAGCCCAGCTTGACTTGCACCAGCTGCCCTGTTGTTTGCTGCGTTTTCATTTACACCCATTGATGTGTGTTCTGTTGCTGCTTTTATTCACCTTAATTGATTTAGCTTCCCGAGTAGTGCTTTTGAATGCATGCATGCATGAATGAATAACTTTCTTGCATAACTGCAATCCCCGTTTGGGCAGGGGTGGGGGGACGGAGCAACCTCTGACCTTTAGAGATGGAGAGAGCACAGGTGGAAAGGGTACTCCTAGTCAATAAGTTTATCTAGTCTAGACATGGGCATTTCGTCAAAAAATTCTGATATTCCTCGTAAATGTTGGGGGATTTGGCATTTGAGTCTTCAATTTGGATCTCAGGAAAAGCGAGGAGGGATCATCTCCATCTCGTATGTTCCTTTGGAGAGAAAAAAGGATCAGCCTGGATGCAGAGATTCAAAACCCAATTTGCCGTCCCCCTTCCTACCCCATTTGCCACCCCAATTCCCCACCCAGGAACCTGCAACCTGAGAGCATCTTACCTATATCTGCTGGGTGGGGTGGAGGATTTCCCTCTGGACCCCTTAAGACCTTTTTTTAAGGGGGGGATCCAGTACCAGGGTCACGTTCCCTCGTCGTCGTCGCCACACCCCCCCTTTCTTACACCCACCGTTGTCCAGGGGCGATGGGGTGGGTTGTCCAGGGGGGTCTCCTTGTAGTAAAACCCGGAACAAGCCCCCACCCCAGCCAACACAGGATCCCTTAGTCCAGTGGTTCTCAACCTATGGGTCCCCAGATGTTCCTGGACTACAACTCCCAGAAGCCTCCGCCACTCACTGCTGGAAGGGATTTCTGGGAGTTGTAGTTCAGGAACATCTGGGGACCCACAGATTGTCAACCAGCCTTCAGCGTTGGGATCTGGACCTCCCCCACCCCACCCCACCCCACCCCACCCCACCCCACCCCAAATCTCCCAAACGGGAGACCCAGGAGGCGTCCGTGCAATGCAGAGGGAAGCGGGGAAGGGGAGAGAAGAGGTTTGCAATCTGGATTACACAGATAATTGGGGGGGGGGCTTTGCGCACGCCCTCCCCAAAGCAACACACACATACACACACACCTCGCCACCCTAAACACCCACCCAAACCTCCCCCTTCCTCTTCCAGGTCCTGCTGCGAGGAAGCTCTGGACTCCCGCAGTGGTTCTCAACCTGTGGGTCCCCAGACGTTCCTGGACTGCAACTCCCAGAATCCTCCAGCACTCACTGTGCTGGAAGGGGTTTCTGGGAGTTGCAGTCGAGGAACATCTGGGAACCCACCGGTTGAGAACCACTGCGAGAAAGGCACTTGGCAAAGCCCGGGAGCCATAGAGAGGGTGGGAAGGAGAGTCCAGCGCAAGCCTCCGCTTCTTGTTCCTAGTCGAGGAGGGACCCCTCCCTCCGTCCCGGAAGAGCGTATCCGCCCGCCCGGCCGCCCACACCCTCCATCCTCGTCTCTATGATCTGTGGAGACCGTGCCCTTCCATCCTGCTCTCTATGGTCTGTGGAGGGCCCTCTACTCTCCGCCCTCTCTCTCTCTCTTCCGCCGTTCTCCCGCTGCAGGACCTGCAAAGGAGGTGAGCAAATGAGTGTGTGCGTTCTGTTCGGGTGGGTGGGAGAAATTGGCGGGAAAGGGGAGAGGTGTCTGCAAAAAAAGGGGGGCAGGCGGAGGAGGGGGCTTCCCTCTTGCATCCGTTTGCAAATTGCCTCCCTCGCACCCCCCCAACCCCCAATCCAGTTCCGGTCTGGATCGCCTTGCAAAGCATGTTTGCGGGTTTTTTGGGTGTGTGTGTGCGTCTCCCTTGCCGACCTTTACCGTGCAGGTGCGATTTCGGCGTAGGGGGAAGTTCTCGCTTGGGAAGTAGGAGTGGTATATGAATGTGAAAATAAATAAATAATAAATAAACATAAATAAATCCCCTTGGAAGCAGCGAGTTCCGATCCATTACTGCCGTCCAGTTCTGTGCCCTTCAATCAAGTAAAGGATGTTGGCAACCTCAAACGGGTCCAGAAGACAGCGACCAGGGTGGATAAAAGTCTAGAAGAAAGGTCTTAGTTAGGGGGAGCGGCTTTGTTTAGCCTTACAAAAAGAAGGCAGGGAGGGGTTCTGGAAGTTGAGTCATGGCAACTGGCCGTCTTTTCTTGAGAGATTGAAAACGTTTCTGCTGCTCATCCACACAGCTTCATCAGTTTGGATGAACAGCTGAACGTTTTAATCTCTCAAGAAAAGACGTCCAGTTGCCATGACTTGCTGAGATCCAGCCCAACAAACAGAGCCGTCAGAACAAAGGGAAACTGCAGCCTGTGATATCTGATGCAAAAGAGATAAAGATGTCCGCCATCCGCACCCAGACGGCAATCTTTTATTGAATACAAAAGTAGGTCAAAGCATACGTGTTACATGGAGCCACATGCATCTGTTAGGATTGGCCTAGGCAGTGATAAGTAAAACAATAGAAGTGCTGTCATGCCTACTGCATTCCAAGCATGACTAAGCTTGCCAAGCTGAATGTGACAGGTTTGCTTGCTGATAATGGCAGTGTTACAAGCTGGCTATTTGAGGCCCGTTAATCCGTGAACCCACATCTCCACTTTCTTTTTTCCTTTATTCAATTTGTGCTGTGAGCTTGTCCCAGTTGTAAACAGAATCTTCAAAGCCATCTTCCATATAGGGCAAGGGCTGATACTGAAGCATAGCATACAGTTGTCTTCGTAGGCATATTACGTGAATAGCAATTAGCAAAAACCTGAAGTAAATGAGGGATACATTGAATGCAGCAACAGAGGAAAACAAGGATCAATACAATGGAGACTAAGGCAATGAGAGCTAGCCGTAACCACCCCCAGTTCGGAAACCATGCCTGCAAATTGGACCACCATAAGGGAAGGACCTTTCTCTTCAGGTCACCTATTATGTGTCATTTATATGAATCTAAGATCATGTAGAGCAGTGGTTCTCAGCCTGTGGGTCCCCAGATGTTCCTGGACTGCAACTCCCAGGAGCCTCTACCACTTGCTGTGCTAGAAGGGGTTTCTGGGAGTTGCAGTCCAGGAACAATCTGGGGACCCACAAGTTGAGAAACACTGACAGAGACTTTGGGTTTATAACTATAGCAGTACCTCGTAAGAGGTTTTTAATTGGTTCTAGGGCTTCAAACACCCTAAGAGGAAAAAAGTCTTATGAAACCTGGTTTTCCATAGGAATGCATTGAAAAACAATTAATCCGTTCTGGAGAGGGGATTCTTCAGGAACGCACACCGAGAGGGGTGCTGCAGCCACCGGGGGGGCAACAGAGCGATGAAGGTCGGTCGAGTCCCGGCAGGCCTCTCTAAAGCTGTTGGGGAGCGCTGCCCTTGGGGTAGTGGGACAAGCAGGCGGCACTGCTTGTGTCTGGGGGTGGGGGGTGAGGTGCGACAGGTGACCTTCGCTACCCCCCAAGCCAGCTGGGGTGAAAAGGGGCAAGTCGGCCCGACTGAGGCCAGATGGATCAGCTTCAGGGGCGATCTCCCACCCCATGCACCTCCTCGAACTTCAGGGCAGCCCAGGTGCCTCATAGGATGAATGTAAACCTGGAGGAAAACCTGTTTTATGAGTTTTTTTCTATTCCTGGAAATAGAATCATAGAATCATAGAGTTGGAAGACACCTCAAGGGCCATCTAGTCCAACCCCCTGCCATGCAGGAACCCCATCACAATATTTTCGACAGATGGCCATCCAGCCTCTGCTTAAAAACCTCCAAAGAAAGAGACTCCACCACCCTCCTTCATGGCAGCCTATTCCACTGCCGAACAGCTCTAACTGTCATGAAGTTCTTCCTAATGTTCAAATGGAATCTCTTTTCCTGTAGTTTGAAACCCTTGCCCCGAGTCCTAGTCTCTGAAGCCATGGAAAACAAACCTGTTCCCTCTTCGTCCTACGAATTTTTCATTATAAAGGGCATACGTCTTGGTGTCCTTATAATCCTTATGTGATTACACGGACAGTATGTTTTCAATAGTAGTTTCCATCACTCATAACTTTACATGGAATTTTACTCTCCTTTTAACTGCTCGTGTTCTCTTCTACCTTTAATGTAATGTCTTTTAATGCTGTAAGATGTCCCTCAATTCCCCATTCTCAATGCTTGAACATGTCTTAATTGTACTGGACTGTGTATTATCCCTCATTACTGTAAGCAGCCTTTGATCATTTTCTAAGGGGAAAAGCGGGGTAAAAATACTCTAAAATAAATGATAAATAAATACCTTGTATAAAGGAATTAATTTGTTTCAAATGAAATTATCTTAAGCAAAGTTTCCTTTATACAAATTTCCCATAGGAATGCATTGAAAACAGAATGATCCCTTTTTTATGTTGCACAGATTTGCCCCATAGGTGATTCTGTTAAGCACATTTCCCCTATCTCCGGAATTTTTTATGTTGTACAAATTTTATGCTATATAAACTGTTTGTTATACAAGGGTCCACTGTATTATTAATGGATCTGTCCTTAAGGGTCAGGTCTCCCAGCCCCAAAAGGAAATAGTAATTAGATCTACTGTCAAAAAAGTAAATTTACCATCGAATGATGTTAACAACTTTAGACCCATCGCCAATGTCCCATTTCTTGGTAAGGTCCTTGAAAGTTGGGTGGCAGGTCAGCTTCAGACAACTTCTGGAGGAGATACAGATTTTACAGCCTTGATCCTCTTCAAGCCGTGCCATGCCACAGAAATAGTGCTGGTTGCTGTGCATGATGACCTTCTGTGTGAGACTGAAAGGGGCAATATGTCCTTTTTTGTCCTTCTTGACATCTCAGCGAATATTTATAAGCTCACAGCAGCTGTCCCTTACAAAATGTTTTATAGATGGTATCTCCCACCCTCTAAGTTAGCAAAAATGTTTCCTAACTTAAAAAATAAATGCTGGAAGTGTAAAAAAAATCATGAGGGCTCATATTATCAACTTTGGTGGTCTTGCGATGAAGCAAAAAACTTTTGGGTTAAGGTTCCTACATGCTAAAAGCAAGTGACGAAACAAAATTTAGAAGGTAGGCCAGAAATATGTTTATTACCAAGCCTTGTGAATAAAATGTCTAGCTATCTAGTACTGCATGTTTTAACAGAGGCAATAATGGTATGGGCGTAGTCGTGAAAAACTGAACCTACCCCAGCAGATGAAATGTGGATAAATAAAATACTGGAATGTGCAGAGATGGATAGGCTAACATATAGATTGAAAGAGAAGGATGAGTGTATATATTTTTTTCAATCTTGGAACTTGTTTTACACTTGGTTGAATATAAGGAATGAGGTAGTAGAAGGCAAAAAAAATCATACATAAGCTTACAGCAGTAATCAAACCAATCCTGTGTGGAGCATAACAATCTGTTGTACACGATTTTTGTATATTTCTTTCTCTCTTTTTTCTTTTGTAATTTTTTTCTTTTGTAAAACGATAAAAAATGAAAAAAATATTTTTACAGCTTTCAGGGAACACTATTTCCTTGTTTCTGTGGCTCTGTGGCCTCTGCCTCTCCTTCTTTTTTGTTTCACTCCCCCATTTTTAATATCCCCCTTTCTCTTCCCCCTCCCCCCACCTTTTTCTATGCTCCCCACAATTTGGTTTCTCATCTTCCTTCCCTCCATTTCCTCTTGGGTTACCTTCCAAGACGGGGGGGGGGCACTCAGTAGGGGCGTGTTGGTCTTCTGCTCTTCCCTTCCTGGCTTTTTTGTGAGGCATTTGGTGAATGTTAATTTTTTTATTTTTTATTATTTTTCTTCCCACCCCACCACCTCGCTATTGATTTACTTAGTGCTTTATTATGATTGTTTTAATTGCTCTTTGTTATGTTCCTATTTGTTGTAAACCGCCCACAGTTCCTCTGGAAAACGGGCGGTAGATAAGCACCAAAATAAATAAATTAATAAATCAGTGCCTGAAGTGAAGTAATATGATCCCAAGATGCTTCACGGATATTACTTTGAAGCTCTCTGTATCTCAAATCAAAAACGTCCCTCTGTTTTTTTCCTGCCAATAAAGAGCAATGTTCCCTCAAAATAACCAAGCTGCCTGAGTGGTGGCTTTGAAGTTAATCGTAGGCAACATAAATTCATATGGAAGAGGTATGATCAGCCAATGCAACTTTCTGTGAGTTCGATCCAAAATGATTTGTAAACATCATATGAAGGCTAGGGAACAATTTACATCGATTTCTTACCCTCGACCTCATTAGGTTTTTCCAAGCCCGGAAGAGAACCATTTCCTCACAGAGTGTCACAGGAGGAGTATGATAAATCCCCTGGTTTTCCTCAGGATATTCAGTGTTGCCACAATGGGCCTGATGTTGGTGGGTCCACCCTGTGGTTGTGTTTCATAACCTGCATCCTCCAAGTCAGTTTGTTGGGTCTTTTACTTGATTTGAAACTCTGTTTTTGTTGTTCTTTGGGTCACTTATATTCTTCAGGTAAAATACTGTAGAGAAGAGGGTGCTGAGATTTCAAACCAGAAAGAAGAAGCTTAGAGGGAAGCCCATGAAAAGATGGACAAATCTGTAACTTGTGAAGAGAAGGACCAGCTGGTTTCGAAAACATTCAAAGAAGAGGAAAAGAATGAACAGGCCAAGTAGAAAATGTTTTATTAGCACCTCAACAATTAGTTCCCATAGGAAAATTCACCAAGGAGAGATGGCATTGACATGCCTAGAGTGTGGAAATACATTTAGTCACTCTACAGAGTTAACTATACACCTGAGAACACACAGAGGGGAGAAGCCATTTGAATGTCTAGAGTGTGGAAAGAGGTTCAGTGATTCTGGAAGCCTTGCTAGACATCACAGGACCCACACAGGAGAGAGGCCATTTGAATGTCTAGAGTGTGGAAAGAGATTCTGTGATTCTGGAACCCTTGCTTGCCATCACAGGACCCACACAGGTGAGAAGCCATTTGAATGTCTGGAGTGTGGAAAGAGGTTCAGTCAAGCTGGAAGCCTTGCTCACCATCACGGGACTCATACAAGTGAGAAGCCATTTGAATGTCTAGAGTGTGGACAGAGGTTCCATAAAGTGGCACACCTTGCTAGCCATCAGAAGACCCACACAGGAGAGAAGCCATTTGAATGTTTTGAGTGTGGAAAGAGGTTCAGTCATTCTCAAAGCCTTGCTCAGCATCACAGGATCCATACAGGCGAGAAGCCATTTGAATGCCTGGAGTGTGGAAAGAGGTTCACTCGTTCTCAAAGCCTTGCTGAGCATCACAGGACCCACACAGGAGAGAAGCCATTTGAATGTCTGGAGTG
>JAHTLZ010004498.1:0-11484 GCA_023846285.1 Phrynocephalus versicolor | reverse complement strand
TGGCCGACCACCAGAGAGTCCACGCGGGAGACGAGCCCTATGAATGTCCCGAGTGCGGGAAGCGCTTCAGCCACAGCCGGGCCCTTGTCTACCATCAACGGACCCACACGGGGGAGAAACTGTATCCATGTAGCGATTGCGGGAAGAGCTTCACTCCCAGGAGCGCCCTCACGTACCATCGGAGGACCCACACCGGAGAGAAACCGTATAAGTGCCCCGAGTGCGGGAAGGGCTTCGGTCAGCGCAGCACCCTCGTCGCCCACAAGAAAACACACTCGTTTAAACCTTTCAAGTGCTCGGAGTGTGGCATGAACTTCCGAACGAGCCAAAACTTTGCTTTTCACGTCGAAATCCACACTGTCCGGGAGGGCAGTAGAAGTCTCCAAGGACTTTGGAGCACCGAAGGGGCATCACAGAAGGACTACAGTCATGGGTCAGGCCAGCTACAGAATACCCGTTTCCCAGAACGGACAGCTGGTGGGGCTACGAAACAACTCGCCCCAAGGACCTGAGTGCAAGGGGGTGGGTTTGAGGAACGATGCCTGAAGATACAAAGGCAACCTGGTGCATCCAGGTTTCCATTTTAACAGGCCTCCTGCAGGGGTCCTGTAAAGCCAGAAAAGTGGAGAAACAGTACTCCTGGGATGTAGAAAATGCAATGTTCTTTATTTCCATATCAATTTCCTGACGTGTTTCTGTCTCTGAGCCTTCTTCCGTGGAAAAAATTGGTTACAACACAATGCCTGACTGGGGACCAAATCATTCAATAAATACATATATACAGTACATGATTCTGTGATTTTAAAGCAAATCTATAATTTTTTTTTAAAAAAAACCAATCACAGTAGGACCCCAGTATCCACTGGGGATTGGTTCCCAGCCTTCCCGTGGATAATGAAAACCATGAATAAGAGAGAATGCCAAAATGTCCCAAAACTGCTGTTTTGTGATAGTAACTTGCTTTACAGCTGCTGTTTTACAACAGTAACTTGCTTTACAGCTGCTATTTGTGATGGGTAGCTTGCTTTACAGCTGCTGTTTTATGACAGTACTTTGCTTTACAGCTGCTCTTTGTGACAGTAGCTTGCTTTGTGGCTGCCGAATTATTTATTTTTTTTCCTCTGCCAACTGTGGATAACTGAATCAGTGAATAATGAATCAATGGATACGGGGGTCCTACTGTATATTCCTATCTAGAGCAATGCATCAATATGCTAAAATTAGGGAGGTAGACATTAAAAGTGTATCGACTTGGAGTCCGCATCCTGCATTGCCCAAGAGAGGAGCCAAGGTGTCATCATATAGTGGTATCACTTTCGGCAAGGTTTCTGGGCTCCCTGCGATTTCAAGGACAGGCCCTGTGATGGAAGGGTGAGCTCATGTGATGTCATGAAAGCACGGCAGGCAGGCGCCATATATCTGGTGAGGGGCAGCCAGCATAGCTTCTTCTCGGTTGGCTCACTGTTGGAACGGGGATGAACGGAAAGGATCCAGGATTCAGATAAAGCATCTCAAACCATTGCTGTGGCCGCTGCTCTTTCTAACACGGGATAGCTCAGGGGTTTTAGATCTTGGGCCACAGAACCAGAGGTTGGAGGTTCGATTCCCTCGCAGCCCCTTCCGTAAGGTAGAGCCAGCCTGGGTGGCCTTGGGCAAACTGCACAATCCCAGGGCAACCCTCAGAAGAAAGGAATGGTAGGCCACTTCGGAGTATTCTCTACCTGGCCAGACCCCACCAGGAGTACTGTGTCCATTTCTGTGCACCTCAATTTTAAAAGGATGTTGACAACCTTGAGCGGGTGCAGAGGAAGGCGACCAGGATGGTTGAGGGTCTAGAGGAAATGTCTTACGAGGAACGGCTTAGGGAAGTGGGAATATTTAACCTTGCAAAAAGAAGGCTGAGGATGGATATGATAGCTGTGTTTAAACAATTGAAAAGCTGTCACATTGAAGAGGGAACAGGTTTGTTTTCCATGGCTTCAGAGAGTAGGACTCGGGGCAATGGTTTCAAAATACAGGAAAAGAGATTCCATTTGAACATTAGGAAGAACTTCATGACAGTTAGAGCTATTCGGCAGTGGAATATGCTGCCACAGAGGGTGGTGGACTCTCCTTCTTTGGAGGTTTTTAAGCAGAGGCTGGATGGCTATCTGTCGGGAGTCCTGTGATGGGGTTCCTGCATGGCAGGGGGTTGGACTGGGTGGCCCTTGAGGTCTCTTCCAGCTCTATGATTCTAACCCTGCAAAGGGTCTCTGTCAGTCATCATGGACTTGAAGTTACATGGTTTTAGGATGCGGTTGGGATTTCAGCTCATTTAGCCTGGAGGAAAAAAGATACAGCATGGGCTTCTACAATTTGAAGGGACGCTTGCTTGTTCAACAGGCTGAGGGAAAGAGGCCGTCCTGGAAACAACCAAATCTTGAGGGCTGGGAAAGGGACAGACTGCCTCTCTCCTCAGTGTGGAAGGGATTGTCACTCTCGAATGGGCCTTTTCGGCCACACTAGATGTTGCTTTATTTATTTATTTAAATTTATATTAAGAGTATTTTTACCCTGCCTTTCTCCTTGGAAAAGGATCCAAGGCGGCTCACAGTAATGAGGGCTTCTATACAGAGCACAATACCATACCATAGTCTCTCGAGACTGAAGGATGCCGATGAGTTTGGGATTTTTGGAAATCACCTGACCCGTGGTCAGCAAGCTGCTGGTGGTTTTGTCCCTAGCCATGCCCCCAATTGCTCACATGTTGTGTGAAATGGTTGTGCCACTCCTTAGGGATTAAAAAAATTAATATGAGATGAGTGTGTGTTGAAAATCAATGAAACAGGGTGCATCAATCAACCAAATAACTTTTTTTTTCTTCCTCAAATGCTGCCTTCCCCACAGATTTTTTTCTTCCCCCACAGATGCTGACAGAGATTATATTGAATGCTAGTGAATGCTATACCTAACGTGGTGTCTGGGTCCCTATAGGGACCTTTATTAGAAATATATACAGTATTGGGGGGATTTTTCTTTTAATATTTTTGGCATGTAGATTGGACCACAACTCCCACAGTCCTTTGTCAGTGACAGTCTAGGCTTGGAATTCTGGGAGTTGTGGTCCAAAACATCTGGAGTGCAAAAGATTTGCCACCACTGGCCTAGACTGATCTTGCGGATAAGGAAGACTGGTAAGATCAGCTGATAAAGTCCTTCGTTGTTTGGGATCACAAAAGCTGCTTGGAGTGCCTCTTCCTAAGAACACCTACCCAGCCCACTAGGTCTTCCCAGGCCATGATTCTCGAGGTAGCCACCCCAAAGGAAGCTAAGACATCTTGCACCAGAAGTAGGGCCTTCTTTGTGGTGGCCCCAATGTTGCCAAACTAACTGCCAGTGGAATTTGAGCCTGCCCCCCCTCCCTTTAAAAGATTACTGGAAACAGTGCTGGGCCAAAGCTAACGAAATGGATTTCAACAGAGGGAAATGTAGGGTACTACATTTAGGTAAAAAAATGAATTGCACAAATATAAGATGGGGGATACTTGGCTGGAGGATAGTACCTGTGAAAGGGATCTGGAAGTCTTGGTGGACCACAAATTGAACATAAGTCAGCAGTGTGATGTGGCGGCCAGGAAAGCCAATTCGATTCTTGGTTGTATCAACAGAACCATAGTGTCTAGATCAAGGGAAGTGATAGTACCACTCTATTCTGCTCTTGTCAGACCCCACCTGAATAACTGTGTCCAGTTCTGTGCACCTCAATTTAAAAAGGATGTTGACAACCTCGAGCGGGTGCAGAGGAGGGCTACCAGGATGGTTGAGGGTCTGGAGGAAATGTCTTATGAGGAACGGCTTAGGGAACTGGGAATGTTTAGCCTATCAAAAAGAAGACTGAGAGGGGATATGATAGCTATGTTTAAATATTTGAAAGGATATCATATTGAAGAGGGAACAGGTTTGTTTTCCATGGCTTCAGAGACTAGGACTCGGGGCAATGGTTTCAAACTCCAGGAAAAGAGATTCCATTTGAACATTAGGAAGAACTTCATGACAGTTAGAGCTATTTGGCAGTGGAATATGCTGCCACGGTGGGTGGTGGAGTCTCCTTCTTTGGAGGTTTTTAAGCAGAGGCTGGATGGCCATCTGCCAGAAATATTGTGATGGGGGTTCCTGCATGGCAGGGGGTTGGACTAGATGGCTCTTGAGGTCTCTTCCAGCTCTATGATTCTACATTACAGAGTGGTCTTTCTTAGCAGCCCAGCTTGACTTGCGCCAGCTGCCCTGTTGTTTGCTGCGTTTTCATTTACACCCATTGATGTGTGTTCTGTTGCTGCTTTTATTCACCTTAATTGATTTAGCTTCCCGAGTAGTGCTTTTGAATGCATGCATGCATGAATGAATAACTTTCTTGCATAACTGCAATCCCCGTTTGGGCGGGTGTGGGGGGACGGAGCAACCTCTGACCTTTAGAGATGGAGAGAGCACAGGTGGAAAGGGTACTCCTAGTCAATAAGTTTATCTAGTCTAGACATGGGCATTTCGTCAAAAAATTCTGATATTCCTCGTAAATGTTGGGGGATTTGGCATTTGAGTCTTCAATTTGGATCTCAGGAAAAGCGAGGAGGGATCATCTCCATCTCGTCTGTTCCTTTGGAGAGAAAAAAGGATCAGCCTGGATGCAGAGGATCAAAACCCAATTTGCCGTCCCCCTTCCTACCCCCTTTGCCACCCCAATTCCCCACCCAGGAACCTGCAACCTGAGAGCATCTTACCTATATCTGCTGGGTGGGGCGGAGGATTTCCCTCTGGACCCCTTAAGACCTTTTTTTAAGGGGGGGTCACGTTCCCTCGTCGTCGTCGCCACCCCCCCTTCTTACACCCACCGTTGTCCAGGGGCGATGGGGTGGGGTGTCCAGGGGGGTCTCCTTGTAGTAAAACCCGGAACAAGCCCCCACCCCAGCCAACACGGGATCCCTTAGTCCAGTGGTTCTCAACCTATGGGTCCCCAGATGTTCCTGGACTACAACTCCCAGAAGCCTCCGCCACTCACTGCTGGAAGGGATTTCTGGGAGTTGTAGTTCAGGAACATCTGGGGACCCACAGATTGTCAACCAGCCTTCAGCGTTGGGATCTGGACCTCCCCCACCCCACCCCACCCCACCCCACCCCACCCCACCCCAAATCTCCCAAACGGGAGACCCAGGAGGCGTCCGTGCAATGCAGAGGGAAGCGGGGAAGGGGAGAGAAGAGGTTTGCAATCTGGATTACACAGATAATTGGGGGGGGGGCTTTGCGCACGCCCTCCCCAAAGCAACACACACATACACACACACCTCGCCACCCTAAACACCCACCCAAACCTCCCCCTTCCTCTTCCAGGTCCTGCTGCGAGGAAGCTCTGGACTCCCGCAGTGGTTCTCAACCTGTGGGTCCCCAGACGTTCCTGGACTGCAACTCCCAGAATCCTCCAGCACTCACTGTGCTGGAAGGGGTTTCTGGGAGTTGCAGTCGAGGAACATCTGGGAACCCACCGGTTGAGAACCACTGCGAGAAAGGCACTTGGCAAAGCCCGGGAGCCATAGAGAGGGTGGGAAGGAGAGTCCAGCGCAAGCCTCCGCTTCTTGTTCCTAGTTGAGGAGGGACCCCCTCCCTCCTGGAAGAGCGTATCCGCCCGCCCGCCCACACCCTCCATCCTGCTCTCTATGGTCTGTGGAGACCGTGCCCTTCCATCCTGCTCTCTATGGTCTGTGAAGGGCCCTCTATCCCCCCCCTCTCTCTTCCGCCGTTCTCCCGCTGCAGGACCTGCAAAGGAGGTGAGCAAATGAGTGCGTGCGTTCTGTTCGGGTGGTTGGGAGAAATTGGCGGGAAAGGGGAGAGGTGTCTGCAAAAAAAGGGGGGCAGGCGGAGGAGGGGGCTTTCCTCTTGCATCCGTTTGCAAATTGCCTCCCTCGCACCCCCCCCAACCCCCAATCCAGTTCCGGTCTGGATCGCCTTGCAAAGCATGTTTGCGGGTTTTTTGGGTGTGTGTGTGTGTGTCCCTTGGCGACCTTTACCGTGCAGGTGCGATTTCGGCGTAGGGGGAAGTTCTCGCTTGGGAAGTAGGAGCGGTATATGAATGTGAAAATAAATAAATAATAAATAAACATAAATAAATCCCCTTGGAAGCTGCGAGTTCCGATCCATTACTGCCGTCCAGTTCTGTGCCCTTCAATCAAGTAAAGGATGTTGGCAACCTCAAACGGGTCCAGAAGACAGCGACCAGGGTGGATAAAAGTCTAGAAGAAAGGTCTTAGTTAGGGGGAGCGGCTTTGTTTAGCCTTACAAAAAGAAGGCAGAGAGGGGTTCTGGAAGTTGAGTCATGGCAACTGGCCGTCTTTTCTTGAGAGATTGAAAACGTTTCTGCTGCTCATCCACACAGCATCATCAGTTTGGATGAACAGCTGAACGTTTTAATCTCTCAAGAAAAGACGTCCAGTTGCCATGACTTGCTGAGATCCAGCCCAACAAACAGAGCCGTCAGAACAAAGGGAAACTGCAGCCTGTGATATCTGATGCAAAAGAGATAAAGATGTCCGCCATCCGCACCCAGACGGCAATCTTTTATTGAATACAAAAGTAGGTCAAAGCATACGTGTTACATGGAGCCACATGCATCTGTTAGGATTGGCCTAGGCAGTGATAAGTAAAACAATAGAAGTGCTGTCATGCCTACTGCATTCCAAGCATGACTAAGCTTGCCAAGCTGAATGTGACAGGTTCGCTTGCTGATAATGGCAGTGTTACAAGCTGGCTATTTGAGGCCCGTTAAACCGTTAAGCCACATTTCCACTTTCTTTTTTCTTTATTCAATTTGTGCTGTGAGCTTGTCCCATTTGTAAACAGAATCTTCAAAGCCATCTTCCATATAGGCCAACAGCTGATACTGAAGTATAGCATACAGTTGTCTTTGTAGGCATATTACGTGAATAGCAATTAGCAAAAACCTGAAGTAAATGAGGGATACATTGAATGCAGCAACAGAGGAAAACAAGGATCAATACAATGGAGACTAAGGCAATGAGAGCTAGCCGTAACCACACCCAGTTCGGAAACCATGCCTGCAAATTGGACCACCATAAGGGAAGGACCTTTCTCTTCAGGTCACCTATTATGTGTCAAGATCATGTAGAGCAGTGGTTCTCAGCCTGTGGGTCCCCAGATGTTCCTGGACTGCAACTCCCAGAAGCCTCTACCACTCGCTGTGCTGGAAGGGGTTTCTGGGAGTTGCAGTCCAGGAACATCTGGGGACCCACAGGTTGAGAAACACTGACAGAGACTTTGGGTTTGTAACTATAGCAGTACCTCATAAGAGGTTTTTAATTGGTTCCAGGGCTTCAAACACCCTAAGGGGAAAAAAAGTCTTATGAAGCCCGGTGTTCCATAGGAATGCATTGAAAAACAATTAATCAGTTCTGGAGGGGGGAGTCTTCAGGAATGCATGCTGAGAGGGGCTGCTGCAGCCGTGGGGGGGGGGGAGCAACAGAGCGATGAAGGCCGGTTGAGCCCTGGCAGGCCTCTCCAAAGCTGGTGGGGAGCGCTGCCCTTGGGGTAGTGGGACAAGCAGGCGCCCCTGCTCGTGTCCGGGGGGGGGGGAGGTGCGACAAGTGACCTTCGCTACCCCCCAAGCCAGCTGGGGTGAAAAGGGGCAAGTCGGCCCGACTGAGGCCAGATGGATCAGCTTCAGGGGCGGTCTCCCACCCCCATGCACCTCCTCGAACTTCAGGGCAGCCCAGGTGCCTCATAGGATGAATGTAAACCTGGAGGAAAACCTGTTTTATGAGTTTTTTTCTATTCCTGGAAATAGAATCATAGAATCATAGAGTTGGAAGAGACCTCAAGGGCCATCTAGTCCAACCCCCTGCCATGCAGGAACCCCATCACAATATTTCCGACAGATGGCCATCCAGCCTCTGCTTAAAAACCTCCAAAGAAAGAGACTCCACCACCCGCCTTCGGGGCAGCCTATTCCACTGCCGAACAGTTCTAACCATCATGAAGTTCTTCCTAATGTTCAAATGGAATCTCTTTTCCTGTAGTTTGAAACCCTTGCCCCGAGTCCTAGTCTCTGAAGCCATGGAAAACAAACCTGTTCCCTCTTCGTCCTACAAATTTTTCATTATAAAGGGCATACGTCTTGGTGTCCTTATAATCCTTATGTGATTACACTGACAGTATGTTTTCAATAGTAGTTTCCATCACTCATAACTTTACATGGAATTTTACTCTCCTTTTAACTGCTTGTGTTCTCTTCTACCTTTTATGTAATGTCTTTTAATGCTGTAAGATGTCCCTCAATTCCCCATTCTCAATGCTTGAACTTGTCTTAATTGTACTGGACTGTGTATTATCCCTCATTACTGTAAGCAGCCTTTGATCATTTTCTAAGGGGAAAAGCGGGGTAAAAATACTCTAAAATAAATGATAAATAAATACCTTGTATAAAGGAATTAATTTGTTTCAAATGAAATTATCTTAAGCAAAGTTTCCTTTATACAAATTTCCCATAGGAATGCATTGAAAACAGAATGATCCCTTTTTTATGTTGCACAGATTTGCCCCATAGGTGATTCTGTTAAGCAATTTCCCCTATCTCCGGAATTTTTTATGTTGTACAAATTTTATGCTATATAAACTGTTTGTTATACAAGGGTCCACTGTATTATTAATGGATCTGTCCTTAAGGGTCAGGTCTCCCAGCCCCAAAAGGAAATAGTAATTAGATCTACTGTCAAAAAAGTAAATTTACCATCGAATGATGTTAACAACTTTAGACCCATCGCCAATGTCCCATTTCTTGGTAAGGTCCTAGAAAGTTGGGTGGCAGGTCAGCTTCAGACAACTTCCGGAGGAGATACAGATTTTACAGCCTTGATCCTCTTCAAGCCGTGCCATGCCACAGAAATAGTGCTGGTTGCTGTGCATGATGACCTTCTGTGTGAGACTGAAAGGGGCAATATGTCTTTTTTTGTCCTTCTTGACATCTCAGCGAATATTTATAAGCTCACAGCAGCTGTTCCTTACAAAATGTTTTATAGATGGTATCTCCCACCATCTAAGTTAGCAAAAATGTGTCCTAAATGCTGGAAGTGTAAAAAAAATCATGAGGGCTCATATTATCAACTTTGGTGGTCTTGCGATGAAGCAAAAAACTTTTGGGTTAAGGTTCCTACATGATAAAAGCAAGTGACTAAACAAAATTTAGAAGGTAGGCCAGAAATATGTTTATTAGGGATTTTTACCAAACCCTGTGAATAAAATGTCTAGCTATCTAGTACTGCATGTTTTAACAGAGGCAATAATGGTATGGGCGCAGTCGTGAAAAACTTAACCTACCCCAGCAGATGAAATGTGGATAAATAAAATACTGGAATGTGCAGAGATGGACAGGCTAACATATAGATTGAAAGAGAAGGATAAGTGTATATTTTGTTTCAATCTTGGAACTTGTTTTACACTTGGTTGAATATAAGGAATGAGGTAGTAGAAGGCAAAAAAAAAATCATACATAAGCTTATAGCAGTAATCAAATCAATCCTGTGTGGAGCATAACAATCTGTTGTACACGATTTTTGTATATTTCTTTCTCTCTTTTTTCTTTTGTAATTTTTTTCTTTTGTAAAACGATAAAAAATGAAAAAAATATTTTTACAGCTTTCAGGGAACACTCTTTCCTTGTTTCTGTGGCTCTGTGGCCTCTGCCTCTCCTTCTTTTTTGTTTCACTCCCCCATTTTAATATCCCCCTTTCTCTTCCCCCTCCCCCCACCTTTTTCTATGCTCCCCACAATTTGGTTTCTCATCTTCCTTCCCTCCATTTCCTCTTGGGTTACCTTCCAAGACGGGGGGGGGGGGACTCAGTAGGGGCGTGCTGGTCTTCTGCTCTTCCCTTCCTGGCTTTTTTGTGAGGCATTTGGTGAATGTTAATTTTTTTATTTTTTATTATTTTTCTTCCCACCCCACCACCTCGCTATTGATTTACTTAGTGCTTTATTATGATTGTTTTAATTGCTCTTTGTTATGTTCCTATTTGTTGTAAACCGCCCAGAGTTCCTCTGGAAAACGGGCGGTAGATAAGCACCAAAATAAATAAATTAATAAATCAGTGCCTGAAGTGAAGTAATATGATCCCAAGATGCTTCACGGATATTACTTTGAAGCTCTCTGTATCTCAAATCAAAAACGTCCCTCTGTTTTTTTCCTGCCAATAAAGAGCAATGTTCCCTCAAAATAACCAAGCTGCCTGAGTGGTGGCTTTGAAGTTAATCATAGGCAACATAAATTCATATGGAAGAGGTATGATCAGCCAATGCAACTTTCTGTGAGTTCGATCCAAAATGATTTGTAAACATCATATGAAGGCTAGGGAACAATTTACATCGATTTCTTACCCTTGACCTCATTAGGTTTTTCCAAGCCCGGAAGAGAACCATTTCCTCACAGAGTGTCACAGGAGGAGTATGATAAATCCCCTGGTTTTCCTCAGGATATTCAGTGTTGCCACAATGGGCCTGATGTTGGTGGGTCCACCCTGTGGTTGTGTTTCATAACCTGCATCCTCCAAGTCAGTTTGTTGGGTCTTTTACTTGATTTGAAACTCTGTTTTTGTTGTTCTTTGGGTCACTTATATTCTTCAGGTAAAATACTGTAGAGAAGAGGGTGCTGAGATTTCAAACCAGAAAGAAGAAGCTTAGAGGGAAGCCCATGAAAAGATGGACAAATCTATAACTTGTGAAGAGAAGGACCAGCTGGTTTCGAAAACATTCAAAGAAGAGGAAAAGAATGAACAGGCCAAGTAGAAAATGTTTTATTAGCACCTCAACAATTAGTTCCCATAGGAAAATTCACCAAGGAGAGATGGCATTGACATGCCTAGAGTGTGGAAATACATTTAGTCACTCTACAGAGTTAACTATACACCTGAGAACACACAGAGGGGAGAAGCCATTTGAATGTCTAGAGTGTGGAAAGAGGTTCAGTGATTCTGGAAGCCTTGCTAGACATCACAGGACCCACACAGGAGAGAGGCCATTTGAATGTCTAGAGTGTGGAAAGAGATTCTGTGATTCTGGAACCCTTGCTCGCAATCACAGGACCCACACAGGTGAGAAGCCATTTGAATGTCTGGAGTGTGGAAAGAGGTTCAGTCAAGCTGGAAGCCTTGCTCACCATCACGGGACTCATACAAGTGAGAAGCCATTTGAATGTCTAGAGTGTGGACAGAGGTTCCATAAAGTGGCACACCTTGCTAGCCATCAGAAGACCCACACAGGAGAGAAGCCATTTGAATGTTTTAAGTGTGGAAAGAGGTTCAGTCATTCTCAAAGCCTTGCTCAGCATCACAGGATCCATACAGGCGAGAAGCCATTTGAATGCCTGGAGTGTGGAAAGAGGTTCAGTCGTTCTCAAAGCCTTGCTCAGCATCACAGGACCCACACAGGAGAGAAGCCATTTGAATGTCTGGAGTG
>JAHTLZ010004497.1:0-18974 GCA_023846285.1 Phrynocephalus versicolor | reverse complement strand
TTTCCATGTCCCAAATCGGTGGGCGTTCTTCTGCTGTAAATGAAGTGCTCCATCCAACCAAACACTATGAATAGATGAATTAAAACAGCACCGATTCTATCTAGAATCTTGACTCCAGGATATGTTCATTCAGCTATTCACACATTCTGAATTTGGAACTCCCCATATTCAGAATGTGTGACTAGGGGGAGGAAAATGCTGGCCGAGGAAATTTGAGGCTCCAAGAAGCAAGTTGGGAAGTAGACCCCACATGGGACTTCAACAGAACTGACTGGTGCACACAGTGTGGGGGTTCATGTCTGTTTGTATATCCAGTCAGTGAAATTGCTGGTGCTAGTCCCATGAATATGGGTGTCCTACTGTGTAGATATTTGAACACTAGGTATGGGGACGAAATGGAAAAATAATGTTTCATTTTGTTTTGTTCCATGCTCGCCCCCATTTCATTTTGTTTCTTACAAAATTTTTGTCGTTCCAAATCTGATTATCAGAAGGCACTAGCAAGGCACGTATGAGGCAGGTCTGGTCAGCCTGTTTCTAGTCTATGGTCATTCGAACCAGTGTCCAAAGAACTTGGGGGACTCCGTGCAGACGGAGCTGACTGTCATTATTTATAGGAGCCATTCCAAAATAGTTGTGATAAGGTCCAACTTCTGGTTGGAAAAGAACAAGAAGAAACACAGGTTGCTTCTGGATGTGCATTTTAACCATCTTTAATCTTAAAATATACATTTGAAATTTATTATGAATTGTATTCTCTCTCTCTCTCTCTCTCACACACACACACACACACACACACACACACACACAGAGAGAGAGAGAGGGGGGGGATATAATATTTGGAGAAATGACACATCCAAAGGAGTATTTCTTTCTGATCTGCAAGGAGATGTGCAACAAATTCTTCAAGCATCTTAATCTCACATGTAAGGAATGTGAGGAGCCAATGCAGAAAGGCATATAAATAGAGGTGGGCATGAAACAGAAAACCGATGGTTTGGTTCATTCTGTTTTGGGTCCACCCTCGGTTCGGTTCGGTTCAGTTCGATTCGTAGGAATTTTTGAAACAAAAATTAAAAATAGACTTCAGCTTATCTGGATGGCGGCGGTGATCCTGGTGGCGGCGGCAGTGGCGGCAGCCCAGAAGGCCCTGGCAGCGGCCATGCCAGATGGTAGCAGGCCTCATTGGGCCAGCAGCAGCTGCACTTGGCAGCAGGAGGCCTCGCCGCCGCCTCCGGAGCCCTGGCTGCAGCCACCCCGGGCTGTGGTGGACCACCCTGCTGCCGCCTCTGGAGGCCCAGCACTTTTGTATTCTGTCAATTTTTAATTTTTTTCCAGCATTGACAACATGGCTCCAGGGGCCACGTCAGTGCTTTTTAATTTTTTAATTTTCCCCCCCAGTACTGACTACGTGGCCCCAGGGGCTGAGTCAGCGCTTATTTTATTTTATTATTTTTATTTTTCCAGCATAGAGAAATACCTGATGTTGTTTTTCCCCCCACAGCTGACAGGTGCTAGCTTCCCCATGCCTGGGTTTTATTATGAATTTTTTCCCCTCTTGGCCCACTGGCTTGTGGGCTGAACCAGTTGGCCCACAGGCCGGAGGGACTTTTTATTTTTTTTTAAATTTATATTTATTTATTTATCTTATTTATAAAAGTCGCCAATGCGGGGCTTTCCCCCCCTCCTGGCCCATGGTGGCTGCTGGAGTTCCAGGCAAGGAGGTGGCGACAAGGTAGAAGACGGGGGGACAAAAAACTAAATAAAGCAAAATGGAAATTTCCGTTTCGTTTCGTTTTCCTTTGATGGGTTGGATGGTTATTCATTTTGTTAGCTAATGAAATGAATAGCAAATAAAACGAATTAAAAATTCATTTTGTGCCCATCTCTACATATAAATGAAGAATGTTGTTTAAATTAGTTTAGTTTAGTTTAGTGACTTACACAAAAACTAAAACAGTCTTTAAACACTAAAAACAGTAAGTATATAATATTTAAAAAGAATTAAACAAGTATTATATTAAAAATTGACTGAGATCATTGTTAAAGCACATTAATAATGTGCTTCCTCCTAGCCTTGGGAAAGTATTCAGGCACAAACAGGTGCAGGTGTAGTAGCTTCTCACGGCAGTGTTAGAGATATTTTACCACCTCAGATGCACCTCAAATTTTATTTCAAATAACTTACGGTGTCAACCCTTGGGGTCAAAATAAAACTGGGCTGGACAAGCTGTTGATGGAATGAACCAATAATTATTCTCCTCTGGTTCCTCCATTGATGAGGTCTACTAGTACTGACCAAAACAAGGTGTCTTGCAAGACAGACATTTATAGTGAATATATGTTGGCGGAGTGTGGCACACAACCTGGTGTCACAGTTGTATCCCCCTTCTCCGCATGCATCTTGAATGCTCAGACAAAATGTTTGAGTCAGTGGCTTTTAATATTATCCCAATGTGGGGTTCAGACTCTGATCCCCATCATTCCTCACTATTTAATATGCTGGCTTGGGACTGTTGGAAGTTGTGGTCCAGCAACATCTCACAGGCGACATTTCCCCCCTCTCCTATGTCCTTAAGTTTCTATGAAGCCTACGACTTCCATAGTTGCTATTCAAACCTTCCTTTCAATGGTCCATGACACTTACCCCTTGGCAGCGGTAACAGGGATAATGTTCCGCTGTTTACATCGCATCAGTGCAGGAGGAAGATGTTCTCCAGAGGTCTCCCGAGAGAAGCTTTGTGCCTGTCAGTGTCTTCTTCCTGCCTTTGCCTTATGAGATACTTAATTTGGTGTGTAATTTTCAGATTTGTTTCACATTCATATTATTTAAGGGCCATGCACCCACTTTATCCTTCTTTTATTACTTCCCTCCCTCCCCTGCAATGCTGAAAGCTCATGCTTGGTGCCTGACATATGAGTAATGAAATGTGTTAAAATTCATAAGCAGGTTCATACATATAAAGTGAACACTTTCCGTGGCATTAAATGACAATCCACAGAGGGAAGGAGAGAGAGCACTTTTTTCCTGCTCTTCCTTCTCCTCCGGTTCCCAGCAAAAAGAGTATGCAGAGCTGTCACTCTTGACATTAGACATGCCGTCACTTCTGTTCCTTCCACTCCATGAAATCTGGCAGATGCTCATGCCTGCTCCCTTCATCTCTTCTAGAGCAGCTTTACCAAAAATTGGCTGAAACATGCTTTTGTTGTTTTGGAATAGCAAATGGGTTTCATATAGGTCTATGGCAGTGTTGGAGAACCTATGGCACGGGTGCCAAAGGTGGCACTCAGAGCCCTTTCTCTGGGCCCCCGACATCACCCCTTCACAGCCACCTGGAGTCAGGTTAAATCGCTATATTGGCACTTTGCAAAAAATTGGTGGGTTTTGAATCACACTTTGTGCACTCGGTCTCTAAAAGGTTCACCATCACTGGTCTATGGGGTTTGTGTGTCCATCTTCAGTTGATCAACTGATGGCCTGGAGTAACCGTATACATCCGGGAAAGAGCCAAACCAGTTCTAGTTCCCCAAATCCTCTCATTAATTTTCCCCTACCAAAGGGGGGAGCATTGGCCCGCGGCTGTGAGAAAGGTCTGGAGAGCCACATTAGTGACCCCTGAAATGCCATATGTGAGCCACAGTTGAAGTGTTTACCCTTACCTACTGAAATGAAACCTGGGGGCCATAATCTAGCAAACCAACTGACAAGAATCCTTGCTAAGAGTCCACACTGAAATTTGGTGTGATCTGGCTGGTGCATAAAAGGTCCTTAACTTCAGTGCAACCTACCTTGACTCTTGTTAGCCATCCACAAAGGCAGAACCAAGAGCTATTTCGCATCTCAATGAATGATTCCCCCCCCCACCAAAAAAAAGATTGCATGCCTGAGGCCTGTGCCAGAAAGATATGGGCTAGCTCTTCAACGGGCAGGATGGGTCATTTTAAGTAGGAACACAAGCAGACCTGGTCTCCACCCCTCCCATGCCAATCAGTACTATCAGGTAAACAGATACCATAACTATATACAGTGGTACCTTAATTTACGAATTTTATCTGTTTTGAATGCATGCACTTAAGTCGAACTACTCTTAAGTCGGGTTACCTATCTAAAAAAACTGGGGGGGGGGAGTTAAAATAAAAAAAATGAAAAAATGTAAATCGAGCAGATCATATCTAAAATTTGTAAGGTGGCAGTTAAAACACCAGTAGTTTCCCGCTCTTAAGTCGAGCTGCTCTTAAGTCGGGGTACTAGCGCTGGCAGGCTCATAAGGAAAGTGAAAGCAACTTCTCTCTCTCTCCACCCCTTCGCTCACCTACATGCCTATCACCTCTTTTGATAGCTTCACCTAAGATGTCCTGAAACTTTTAAAAGTTTTTGAAACTCTTTGCTAGAGATGGGCACGAAATGAACAATTTTTTTGTTTCCGTTTCCGTTTTTTCATTTCGTTACATAATGAAATGACAAATGAATTTTGTCTCTGAAATGAAACGAAACAAACAGAAACACCGGAAATTTTGTCGTGTGTTTCGTTTCCGTTACTGCAATATGAGTGAATTGCTTAAACTCCTAAAAAAATCACAAAAATTGAAATAAATAGTAACGAAATGGTAACGAAATGAACGAAAACAAAAATGAATTTTTTGCAAAAATTCGCGAAAAACGGAAACAAACCGAAACGGACCCTCCAAATGACAAACGACAAACGAAATGCCATTTTTTTTATTCGTGCACACCTCTACTCTTTGCTTTTCCCTCCTGGGAAGAGATGGCTATTTGTGTAACCCATTGATGTGCTGGCAGGAGTACTGTGTAAATTGTTGCACCATAAATTAATTTCTTCCTCTCTTGGTCTGACTTCAACATCACGGCAAATGCATATGTGTTGCAGAGCTGATAACATGCCTGGTGCCTATACAGTGGTACCTTGTATAAAGGAATTAATTCGTTCCAAATGAAATTATGTTAAGCAAATTTTCCTTTATACAAATCCCCATAGGAATGCATTGAAAACGGAGTGATCCCATTTTTATGTTGTACGGATTTTCCCCATAGGCGATTATGTTAAGCAAATTTCCCCTATCTCCAAATTTTTTTATGTTGTACAAATTTTATGTTCTACAAGCTGTCTGTTATACAAGGGTCCACTGTATAGATGAAAATCTGCCTATATTTGAACTTTTAGTTCTATATACAAGCAAAACATCAGGAGACAGACACAAAAACATAAAAAATGGCCCACTGATCAAAGATAATGCTTAAATATTGCAAACCCAGCTTAAAAATAGAAATGCAACAGCATTTTAGACAAAGAAACAAGTTCATATAAATATGAACTGCTTGTCAAGTATGAATCTTTCCCAGGCAATTGTTCTTAAGGGAAGCCACAATTAATCTTTTCAGCCTTGCCTTGGCACTTCACACACCCCAGTGTGTCAGTTTAACATTCGCCTCCAACTTTTTTTGCCCCAATTTGTAAATGTCAGTCATGGATCACCTTTCCAGTATTCAGCGCCCTCGGTACCAGAGGAAAATCAGACTGCATTGAAGCTTTCTACCAACCCATCACCTTCTCTTCTTTATTCATCACTGCTCCTTTCTTTCTCATCCTTGCTTGCTTCATGCCCACCTAGAGCTCAGGTGCCGTTCTTAAGATCAGGACTGCCCTCCTTCCCCTACCCACAACAAAGGCCCATAATCATGCCTGAAAGAAAGGAAGAGGAGCAGTGGGGATCTGCTGTCTTTCATGCTTGTCTAAATGAAGGGAAGTGCTAACCTTCTCTGGTCCTGCTGCCCAGTTGTATCCCTCTTCCTCCAATCCCACTGAGCCTTATTCAGGCTCAGCAAAGCCTCCATTGGTGCCAACAGAAGGTCTTGGATAAGAAGAGGAATCACTAAGAAGGGCTGGTTTTAAAGGGGTGAGGCTAAGAAGGAAAGGATTGCCTCTTCCTGTCAATTGTAGTTGGGGGGAAGGGTGCACACCTCCTAAAGCAATTAGACTTTTTAAATGGACACTTTGGTCAAATAGAAATTCTGCAGAAAGCCCAATGGTAGGGAAGGGGCAAGGGCACGAAGCAAATAGCAAACACTAGGGATAAAAAGCAGGGGAGACTGAGAGAGAAAGGGGAGGGACAATGTGACAATCAAAGAGGGAAGAAGCAAAATGCAGGAAGAGAGAGAATGAGACTTGAATCCTAGTCATCAGCTAGAAATGAGCAGGTAAAAGCTTGCATGGAATGGAATGGAATGACACACTCCAGAATTGGCACATGATCATTTTATAATCACATCCACTATAATAGCACCCCAACTATATTGTACCATGTTTCCTCAAAAATAAGACAGTGTCTTATATTAATTTTTGCTCCCAAAGATGCGCTAGGTCTTATTTTCAGGGGATGTTATTGTTATCTTATTATTGGGGAGGACTTATTTTGGGGGGGGATGCCTTATTTTTCAGCGAGAGGCAAAACTGTAAGTAGGTCTTATTTTGGGGGATGTCTTATTTTCGGGGAAACGGGGTATATGCTGTGTGTGCCTATGTCTGAATGCCAAAAGTATTGGGATGCGATGGTCATATATCAGAATAATGTTTTATAAATTGAGGGTGGGAAGGGGGGTGGGCAGAGCCTATGCTGCTTTGTTTGATATACTGGGTGTGAAACCTTATCCGGGAGTTTGAAACAGTCCTAATATCATTTCTGCCTCCTGATACCCTCATCTGGTGCATTCTATCTCACCCAAAAGATTTTCAGTGCCTGGTAGACTACATCCTCGATCAAGATTGCATTTTTGGTACAATGCTTTGATAAAGGTAGCTTGCTATCAAAAGCTCAGCTTGCATTTTTTGTTTGTTTGTTTTAGTAGTGACCAATAAAGGTATCACCTAGCCTATTTTTACATTTGTGTTTCTGGTCCCATGGCTCAACTCATTTATTTATTTTTTACTTCTATAAATTAGATCATGTAATGCTCTAAAACTTGCCAAAACTGGTCCGGAGCTGCAAATTCCAAGGAAGGTGAAACAAGCAAATTCACAACTCACATGTGCCTAGATGGTAGTAGTGCAATAATATTCCTCAAACTATACCCAAGAGAACTGCTGGATAGCTCAATGGATTAGGTATCTGGCTGCGGAACCAAAGGTTAGGCACTTGATCCCCTCTGTGCCTCCTTAACAGAGTCTGGACTCCATAATCCATGCTAGGTCTCCTTCTAGCTCTCCAGTTCTAAGAGGGTGGTGATAATGGACCACACTAGACTACCTTCTGGACTGAATTCCATATTACACCAAGCAGTCTGGGATGGCAACTTCTGAGTAGCACCACCCAATAAAATTCACCCATCTCATCAGACTAAGGTGGCTGAGAAGGCACCAGAACATGCCTTGTTCCTGTGCCTCATCCCAAGACCTGTCAAGTGTCACATTTTTGGTGGAACATTCACAGATCAATCACTCTTTCCTGCCGTCTTCCCAAAAAATTATTTTTCGCTGAAATGTCCCACATTTCCGGCAGCGGGCAGCTGAGCTCTGGATGCTGCTGGGTGGCCATGCGGCCAGCTGCCAGGTGGCTCACCAGAGAGCACTTCTCCCTGTACAACCCACCCAACCCACATGCCCCCAGCTGTCTGGATTGGTATATATATCCCATAGAAAGTCAAGACACCCTAGGTCACAGTGAGTATTTTGAAACCACAAGGAAGGGATTCTGGGAACCCTGTATGCAAATGAGCCTCCACCCCCTAGCTGAAGGGCTCAGCTGCCAGGGCTCCACCTCCCTGGAGCTCCCAGTCCCAGGCAGCCGTGGGGAACATTTGACAGCTATGCAAGTAGGCAATCCATAGTACCATATGAGAAACATCCAGGAACTGCAGCTCCCGAGTAAGACAGCTGAATGCAATTCACCCATCTCATCATGCCGCAGGGGACGGGATGAAACAGGTCACAAAATATCTTCCGGTACCATAATCTAGTTCCCACTCTGGGCAGAAAATCAGTGCTCCAATTAATTTCAAATTCTATTTAGCCCAGTTAGATATGCACTGGTGTCGACATACTTCTTGAAGAAGTACACTGGCCATTTACTGCACAATGTGTGAGAGATCAGCCACAGGTGAATTTGAATTAAAATGTACGGACTACACACACAATGTGGAATGTGAGGTAAGTGCAATGTGGGGAAGCTATAGCATCTTTTTAGTGGGGTTTTTATTTTTGTTCAGTCGGCAGGGGTAGTTTAAACATGCTACCACCGCTGTTTTCCTCTTTTAGCTGTGCTGGATCACCCTATTCATATGCAGAGGGAATGTCGGTTCCCCTGAACCACGTTCCTGTTATCTGCTGCATTTGTGCATGCTCAAGAAGGTGTTGGACTACCATTTGGCTAGATCACTTCAGGGTATGTAAATTATCAGATGCTGAGAAGAGTTAGAAGTTGCTCATTAGCACCTTGGCAAAAGCAGCTTCTGCCTGGCAAATGTGCCTCTCTGCCTCTGCTGCTGCTGATTCCTGCAAATGCTTTGATGTGTGGATGGCTGCACCTATAGCACCTGAAGAAACCTGATTTTGGAGGGGGGAAATGCAGTTCATAGCATGCTTCCTTGAAAGCTAGTTACACCTTTCGGAAGCAGGCACTAATCCCAGTCCCCATCAGTGTGGTGGTGGTGGTAGTGGTGGTTTCCCATGCAATAACTGGCATGTCTGAAGAGAAGTTTCTGATACCATTTAGACTCTACACACATACCCTGGAAATTACAGAGGTGTGCCCCACCCCCACACATTTATTTATTTATTTATTTATTTATTTATTTATTTAAGAGTGTTTTTAACCCACTTTCTCCTTGGAAAAGGACCCAAGGTGGCTTACAGTAATGAGGATCTTACAGCATTAAAAGACAACATTAAAGCTACAAGAGAATGCGAGCAGTTAAAAGGAGAGTAAAGTTCCATGTAAAGTTATGAGTGATGGTAACTAGCATTGAAAACATAGTGTCAATGTAATCATATAAGATTATAAGTAGCTATAAACACAAAGTGTGTGTGATTCTATAGATTCATATAAAGACACAGAATAGGTATGTGTATATTGTTCATACAAAAGTAGAAGCCCCTTCTCTTGAGACTCTTCAATAATAAAGAAAAATAGGACAAAGAAGATATGACTAGCACTACACTCAGGCTGTCTCAATGTGAATGGGTGTTTGAAAAAGAGACCAGTCTATCCATGTGTATATCCGCCCACATCTGATGTGGTTCCCTCCACCTTTGGTGCTAGACCAATGCTTAGAAAGTTAATTGCATGAAGAACTAATATAGCTATAGGCTAAAGCTGTCTGCAAATATCTGGTGGTAGAATGATACTCTAGAATCCAAAGTATCCCCCTCCTCCTGCTCAATTACAATTGGCTTAGGCTAAGTATTTTACCCGCTCTTCATAATATTAATTTTCCAAGCTGTGCTTCAATCCCATCCACCAGTAGTGTATCACCCATGGATTGTTACCATGGAGAAATGAATGCCTTGAATTGGGGGAGTTGACCACCACAATCCTCCCCTGCTCTAAATGCAGTGTACACTGAAATTAGTTGATTTATTTGATTACCAGATAGGCAGACAAAAGATAAAATATTCTCACTCTGTTCTGAACGGGGAAATGAACTCTGCCAGAACTCTTTTGTCATTTCAATAAATTATAATTAGCATCCGTTATGATCAGAGGTGAGGGTTACCACAGCAATGCAAGTTCCAATGTTAAAGAATGAAAATGTATAACTAACCAAATGTGTGTGTTGTAGGGGGTGCTCAGATAACAGCATTTTGTTGCCTCTCAGTCTAGGTTCAAACAGCAAAACAATAAAAGCTATTTATACATACTCCTGATGTCTAATTAGGCTTTGAATTTCAAATGTGTGTGTATATTATTGAGCCAGATATTGTAATGTTTATGGAAATCAACACTTAAGTTCAAATTGTTTTCCATTTACATATGCAGATTAGCTAAGCATTTTATTGAAAACAGATTTTTAGAGACCCTACAAATACTGTTCAGTGGCAATGCTTAAGTACGCTGGGAAACAAGTCTTGGGCAAACTGCAGGGAACAATATTTTGAACACAGCAATCCCTGGGAAAGGCTGGGCAACAACAATTGCTTTCATCTTGGGGGACTTCCGGGTTCTTGCTGCTGCAGCCGGCTGCGTTTTTCAGGAGCTCCTGAGAAAATGCTCTGGGAACGGACTTGCCTGAGGGGGTCTTCGAAAAACAAAGACCCGACCGGCACTCTGGAGGAGAGCTGGAAGCTAAGGGGCAACGGGGGTGTTCCTGGTCTCCATAGAAATGGAGAAACAGAGAAAATTCCTATCCCTGGAAGCCCAGACAAGCCCGAAGCATTCTTGCAGTCAAGAAGCAGCACCGGAAGAGAAAACGTGAGCAAAAACAAACAAACCTAGAGATTACTCAACAACTTTGCATCTCTTTGTCAAGCTCTTCCTTCTCTTTGAAATGAAGATAAAGTAGGGATTCATGTCAAAGAAAACCTACGTGGAAGCAAGCTGAGGCATCCATCAAGAAAAGAAAACAAATCACCCTCAGCTGGGAAAACCTCACAAGCTGCTTTTCAAAGCATGACCAGTTACTACTCAGCTAAAATGTAAGAACTTTAATCTGTTCATGATTTTCTTAAAGCGTGTATACATTCCATAAAGAAACTATTTGTGGATAAAAAGAGAAAAAGCCAAAAAATATACCCAATAGTTACACTGGTTGATAATCACTGCTTCCATCTAGAGACCCTCTTGAAAGTCCCTTTAAAGGCATTCTGTGAATAAGATGCAACTATAAAAGACTGGAAGTTGGCAGGGTGTGGTAACCACTACATTGGCTTTCTCTCTCCTTGCATTAAACAAACAAATAAAGGGAACAGTATAGGAAGGAACTGTCTTCCTTTTTCAAGCAAGTGCAGCCTACCACTGATTGACTTATAGGAATTTATCAAGATGAACCCTCAACAGAAAAAAGCATCGTTGATGGCAGGGAGGGGAGGAATCATCCTACCCCCCTCTTCACCCCAAACACCATCACTACAAACAATTACAGACATGTTGGTAGGAATGAACACAACTATACAGAAGGTAGCTTCAGAACTATCAGAAATTAAAAATGACATTCAGGAATGCAAAAGAGACATCAGAGATTTTAAATGTCAATTAAATGCCAATGAAGATAAGATGATTGAATTGGAATTGAGAACAGAAGCCATTGAAATATCAGCACAAAGAGCTTCAAGGGACATTAACCAACTAGAACTGGATAGATCAGCTTATATTCTGAGATTTCAATCAATCCCTCAGCAAGAAGGGGAAAATCTACTTAGTCTGATGACAGAGGAAATTGCAAAAATACTAAATATATCTCCAGAAGAAGCACATTATGAAATAGATACAACATATAGAGTGACTACTTCTTTTACAAAGAAAAATAAATATCCACCAGAAGTCCATGTCAAATTTATTAGGAGATCTACGAGAGATAGAATATTGAGAGATACAAGAGAAACACAGATAGAAATCAAAAACCAAAAAATTAGAATTCTCAAAGATATACCTTGGAAAATCCGACAAATCAGAAAGGAATACAATTACATAGTGAAAGTACTAATTGCAAATCAAATACAATATAGATGGCTGTATCCGGAGGGATTGGACTTTACCTGGGAAGGTAGACATTATAGACTTAACTCACTGAACAAGGCCAGCAAGTTTCTGGAGAGGAACAAGCAGAAATTTGGATATCAAGAATTGGATCAAAGAGAAATTATGGAAGAGGAAAAAGAGGAAGAATCACAAGATGAAGAAGAAATAGAAACAAAGAAAGAAAGAAAGAAAGAAAAAAGCAACCCAACTTCCAAAAGAGGGACAGGATAAAACAAAAGTAGAAAAAAACACAGGAGGCAACTGGAGGAGATGCCTATAATCTAAGGGTAATCAAAAACAAAAACTATAAAATATAATGGAATTACATTTTTTTCCTGTAACGTTAATGGATTGAACACTCCAGAAAAACGAAGGCAAATTTTCCAAAAACTCAAAAACTGAAATTGGACTTAATATGCTTGCAAGAAACACATATTAAACTTAGTGACTCAAAGTACTTAACACAGGAAAAATTTGGTATTTTATTCCATTCTCTAGATGAAAAGAAAAAGAAAAAAGGATTGGCTGTTTATATTAAACCTTATCTAAACCCACGTCTGATTAAATCTGATAAAGATGGAAGGTTCCTCTTGATCGAAATTCAAATTAACAAGAAACCAACACTATGCTGTGCTATTTATGCACCAAATGACAATAAAGAAAAAAATCTTCTTCCAAAATATACGAGAAATTCTATCAGAATATGAGTGCTCCTCAGTCTTTATAATAGGTGATTTCAATGGAGTATCCTCTCCAATGATAGATAAAAACAGCCTGAAACCTAGAAAAGATAACAGAAAAGGGAAATTACCACACTCATTTTTCCAACTAGTGCAAGAATGGAATCTAAATGATATCTGGAGAAGAAAAAACCCACAGAAGAAGATGTATACTTATTTCTCACACCGTCATAACTCCATCTCCAGAATAGATATGTGTTGGTCATCAGTGGATTTACTGATAGAAACAAAAGACATTGAAATACTGCCTAAATCATTTGCAGATCATAATCCAATTCTGTGGACAATTCTCAACAAACCTAAGACAACAAGATGGAGATTCAATAACTTTTTGCTAAAAGATAAGGAATTTATAACTCAGTGCAAGAGGAAACTTCAAGAATACTATGAGAATAATAGAAACAAAGGGACAAGTCCAGGCATAGTTTGGGATGCAGGCAAAGCTTATCTTCGAGGACTGGTTATAAGCCACAACACAAAGAAAAATAGGGAAAGAAAACAAAAATATACTGACATCTTAAAAGAATTGATTAAGATAGAAATGGAATTCCAAGAAAACCCAACAAAGACAAGTTTACAAAATCAGATTAAGATACTACAACATCAGTATAACTTATTGATCTCTCAAGAAGTTGCCTTCAAAATCAAGATAGCCAGACAAAAATATTTTGAATACGCAAATAAACCTGGGAAGTGGCTAGCAAACAAATTACGGGCACAAAAACAGAGAAATTCTATAACAAGTCTTAAAGACAAACATGGAAATAATTGTAATACCATGGATAAGATGAAAACAATAGTTGAAGACTTCTTTCAAAATCTATATTCTAAGGAACAAACAGCAAGAAATGAAATATCAGAATACCTAGAAAGTCAAGATCTTCCAAAAATAACATCAGAACAGAAAGAAAAATTAAATAGCCCAGTCTCAATGATGGAAATAACAGAAGCTATTAAAAAACAGAAAAATGAAAAATCAGCGGGACCAGATGGTCTTACACCAGAATTTTTTAAACAATTTGAAGGAATTTTGGATATACCGCTAAAAGAAGCTATAGCAGAAATAATGGAAGAAGGAATAATGCCAAAGTCATGGCAAGAAGCAACAGTTACACTCATACCAAAAGAAGGGAAAGATCCAGAGTTAATACAAAATTATAGACCAATTTCACTATTAAACGTTGACTACAAAATCTTCGCATCAATCATGGCAGATAGATTGAAAAATGTTTTAACAGATTTTATACATAAAGATCAAAATGGTTTTCTTCCTAGAAGACAACTTAGCTATAATATAAGAATTGCACTTAACTCTCTGGAATACTATGATCAGAAAGTTGACAAACCTGCTGCTTGGATCTTCTTAGATGCAGAAAAAGCATTCGACAATGTATCTTGGGCATTTCTACATGAACAACTCAGAATAATGGACTTTGGGGAAATATTTGGAAGAGTCATCTCAGCAATATACCAACATCAAAGTATGAAAGTAAACCTCAATGGGGACCTAACCAAAACAATAAAGATATCAAAAGGTACAAGACAAGGATGCCCTCTTTCCCCATTATTATTTATTTTGACAATGGAAGTCTTGATGAGAAACATTAGAAAGAATCCTGAAATCACGGGAATTAAAATTAAGAAACACCAATTCAAAATACAAGCATTTGCAGATGATTTGATGATAATATTAGAAAACCCAATAGATACAATTGCAAATTTGATGGACTCTTTACAGGAATATGGACGAGTAGCAGGCCTGAAAATAAATAAAGAAAAGACTCAAATGTTAGTAAAGAACATGACAGAGACAGAAGCCCAAAATCTGGAACAAAAATGTAATTTCAAGGTAGCTAAGAAAGTCCGTTATTTAGGTATCTATCTTACTGCAAAAACCAGTACTCTTATTCAAGACAATTACACCAAAGTAATGAAAGAGATACAAATGGAAATAAACTCATGGAAAAATCTACAACTATCCTTTATGGGTAGAATAGCGGCAATAAAAATGAATGTACTACCAAAACTACTATTCCTGTTCCAAACAATACCGGTCCTTAAATCAACTAAATTACTACAAGATTTAGATAAACAAATAAGGAAATTCATTTGGAATGATAAGAAACCTAGAATCAAAATAAAACTATTGCAGGACAAAAAGGAAAATGGAGGCTTCGCGCTACCAAACTGGATTCTATATTATAAAGCCTGCTATCTGACGTGGATGAAAGAGTGGATGACCCTTGAAGATAATAGACTATTTGCGTTAGAAGGATTTAATTTGAATTTTGGATGGCATGCATATCTATGGTATGGGAAAGCTAAAGTCCAAAAAGATTTTGCAAACCACTGCATAAGAAACGCCTTGGTGTGGGTTTGGGACTCATTGAAGAACTCTATCTATACAGCAATGCCACTTTGGGTTTCCCCACAACTGGCACATACAAAACCATCTATAATAGAGGACCAAAAAACTCTGAGATATAAAGATATGTTAACAGAAAAATTACAACTAAAATCAAAAGAAGAATTACAGCTACAAGGATTTAGAATAGACTGGTGGTTGGAAATGCAAATGAAATCTTGGTTTGGGAATGATAAAAAGCAATTTAGTTTCTCAAATCAAGAAGTTGCGATAGATAAAATCATCTTTTCTTCTAACGAAAAGTTAATTAAAAAAATCTACAGCTGGTTATTAGCTAGACACGTTGAAGATGAGATAGTAAAAGAATGTATGATAAGCTGGGCACAGGATCTAAAGTTAGAAATTCAGTTAGATGAATGGGAAAAATTATGGAAGGTTAATATAAAGATCACCAAGTCAATAGCATTTAAAGAAAATCTTTATAAAATGTTTTATAGGTGGTATTTAACACCTGATAAGCTGGCTAAAATGTATAAAATATCTGATGTTTGCTGGAAATGTAACAAAGGACGGGGATCTTTTTTTCATATGTGGTGGGTGTGCAAGAGGGCTAAAAAATACTGGTGTATGGTACAAAAATTTATTTTACAAACTATGTTAATTAATCTTGAGTTAAAACCAGAAACTTTTTTATTGTCTATGATACAACAAAATATTGGTGACAGGAAAAAAATTGTAATAATTCATATAATTACAGCAGCTAGAATGTTGTATGCACAATTATGGAAGACAGACAATATCCCAGACAAAAATCAGTTAATCATGAATGTGTTAAACTGCGCAGAAATGGACAAGATCTCAGCACTAATGAAACCAGAAGGATGCCATGAAGATTTCGAGGAAAGATGGCATGATTTCTACAAATTTTTAGACGAATATTATAGGACAATCAAGTTTTCTGTTTAATTTATATGAGTAATTGAGATAGTTAAGGATTATACATTGTTAAGATGAGACACAAACTTTGTTTGAGAAGATTAGAATCGTTCCAATGTTTCTTTTACCTTTTCTTTGATGGATAACCTTTTTGTTTGAAAACTATAAATAAATTGCAAAAAAAAAAACAATTGCTTTCATCTTAAATTAACAAATTCTATGCAATGCCAATTTTTCAGTCATTTGAAATGGCCAGCTTATGGTTACGATGCAATGGCATTAGTTGTGAAACTTGTAAAGGATAGTTATCAGAAGAAGTCTACCTCCGGTATGACCACCTTGGAGATACAGTCATGAAAGCCAACTGTGAGTCAACATCACTCTCTATGCAAGCATCCAAGGAGATAACTGGTTCACCCAGTTAAAGTTGTTCTGTTCATCCCCTTGTAGTAAATGTAATAAGGTTGTGAGTTTTAATTTCTGCAGCATAGTTATTTTAACTCTGCTAGTTGTGGGTGAAAATAGAACTGCTATAGCAGGAACTAAATTTGCATAATGCAGAGCAGTAAATAAAACAAGCAAACAAAGGAAGAGGAGGAGGAGGAGGAGGAGGAGAAGGAGAAGAAGAAGAAGAAGAAGAAGAAGAAGAAGAAGAAGAAGAAGAAGAAGAAGAAGAAGAAGAAGAAGAAGAAGAAGAAGAAGAAGAAGAAGAAGAAGAAGAAGAATTATCAGTTATCAGTTTCTTTGGAAAGAAAGACTGTACAATTATTTCTAAGGAAGCTATGAAGAGTGTCTCAGAGGGATATGAAGGATGCAAAGAAGGTTTACCAAATTCTTTGTTTTTGTCCATTTATTCTGTGAGATTAGGCAGAAATGGGATAGGAAGTGAAAGTTAGTCTCATCAAAGTAACCACAATTTACACAATTTATACAATTTATACAATTTCAGAGGCTAAATCACTCATACAGCCACTAGAAGACCAATTAAAGCATTTTACAAAATATGCAAACAACCCATTCAATGCCTCTAATCCTTAATAATCCATGCAACAATGCAGCAACTATAGATATTTTGTCCATTTGTATCATTTGCGTTAGAAGTGCCATTTTGGCAAATGTACTTCATACGCATTAACAATCATTCTCATGCTCTTCTCTTATCCAAAGCAAACCAAAATGCCTTAGAAAATGAGGATACTTTTGTGGCTCCTCATCCTCACATGTGAGGGTAAAACAAAGGGGGATTTGTTGTAAACCCCAAAGAAAGGGTGCAGCCAGACAAAAGCAGAGTTGGCCCAAGACACACTGAAGGAGAAACTATCCCTTGGGGAAAAGCTGGTGGAAATATTGAGGACTCCTGTTATGGCACATTGTGGGTAAACAGGAGTTAATGGGTTAATGGTTTCATAAGCTAGCTTGCAGCTACCATTATCAGCAAGGCTTGCCATGCCAAGAAGCTTATGTCATGGTTTACTCTGCGCATGCTCTAGGTATAAACAGTTCTATTGTTTTTCTTATCTCTGGCTAAGCCAATGATAACAGTTAAATGTGGCTTCATACACACGTATGGACTGACCTACTTTGTACTCAGTAAAATGATTGCTGTGGGGGTGCGCACTGCGTGAGATTTTTTTTTTTTTTTGTGCACCAGTTATCACATCTGCAGACTCCATTCTTTCTGACTGCACCCTTTGAGGGCTGGTTTCCCTTCAAGTGGTGCCCCGGTGTGAGGCAATCGATTTGTGAAGCTGTCAGCATTCGTGAGGATCGGACGCGATCTCACTGCTGCTATTTTCATCCACTCATCCGACCAGCAACGTCTAGGCGTGCCCAAAGCATCTTCGGATCCCGGTGAGTTGGACTTTGTGAAGATTAAATGCTTAGAAACATGGGTGGGAATGCTCTTTCCCCTATCTCCGGAATTTTTTATGTTGTACAAATTTTATGTTATACAAGTTGTCTGTTATACAAGGGTCCACTGTAAACACAAAGTCTATGTGAACCTATAGATTCATAGAAAAGACACATAATAGGAGATGAGGCAGTCCTGGCCTCTAGTGGGAGGGAGTTCCCACTACCCATCTTTCTTTCTTTCTTTCTTTCTTTCTTTCTTTCTTTCTTTCTTTCTTTCTTTCTTTCTTTCTTTCTTTCTTTCTTTCTTTCTTTCTTTCGCACCTCTGGAAGTGAGCGATTTCTAAAGTAGACCATGGAACAAATGGATAGTAGGTGCAGCGGTCCTTGTTTGCCCTTTTGTCTTCCTTCACTTTATTGTTCCTGTGCTTTTTTTTTTTTTTGCATGCATGAGCAAATGATGACATATGCAGAAGAACAGGTAAACACAGAGAGAATGAGAGGTCACAAGAGCAAACAATAAGAGGACAAGAAATAAAGAGAGAATGACTGTCGGAAAAGAGCTGTGCTGCAGACATTTTTAAAAAACTTTTTTAAAATCTTCTATGCAGCCTTCCCTACCTTCTCCTGCAGTCTCCATGGGCTTCATTCCCCCAAACAAACTTCCAAGATGGACACAACTACAGATTTTAGAACTGGTGTAGGACAGTGGTTTTCAAACTTGGGTACCCATTAGTGCTTGAACTACTATTTCCAGAAATCCTGGCCAGCACAGCTCATGGAGAAGTCTTCTGGGAGTTTTAGTCCGAGAATATATGGGAACCCAAGGTTTGGGAACCACTTACTGTCAGGAAAAGGGCAATATAGGCAGAAAGCTTTGCAGTCCCAGACCCGCAATAAATAGATGAGACGAAAGAATTTGGATTTAACTTTAAGAGCCTTGTGACGCAGTGGTTAAATGCCTGTACTGCAGGTAAAACTGTGCTCACAACCTGGGGTTCAATCCCAGATAGCAGACTCAAAGTTCACTCAGCCTTCCATCCTTCCGAGGTCAGTAAAATGAGTACCCAGCTTGCTTGGGGGGGGGGAATGTGTAGCCTGCATACTGCAATTAAAAAACTGTACACCCCCCAGAGACTACTTGAAGTGGTATGGGGTGGGATGTAAGCAGACCACTTTGCTTTTACTTGAGCCACAACTTTATTTAAAAAAATTAAATCTGTAAATAAAAGGGGGCATCATAATGGAAGTAGTCATAGCTTATATCACCTTGATCTTCAAGCTTTGCATATTTTTTGTGAGTTCCTCCCATGTTTGTTTGTTTGTTTGTTTGTTTGTTTGTTTGTTTATTTATTTATTTATTTATTTATTTATTTATTTATTTATTTATTTAT
>JAHTLZ010004496.1:0-10176 GCA_023846285.1 Phrynocephalus versicolor | reverse complement strand
TTTCCATGTCCCAAATCGGTGGGCGTTCTTCTGCTGTAAATGAAGTGGCCCATCCAACCAAACACTATGAATAGATGAATTAAAACAGCACCGATTCTATCTAGAATCTTGACTCCAGGATATGTTCATTCAGCTATTCACACATTCTGAATTTGGAACTCCCCATATTCAGAATGTGTGACTAGGGGGAGGAAAATGCTGGCCGAGGAAATTTGAGGCTCCAAGAAGCAAGTTGGGAAGTAGACCCCACATGGGACTTCAACAGAACTGACTGGTGCACACAGTGTGGGGGTTCATGTCTGTTTGTATATCCAGTCAGTGAAATTGCTGGTGCTAGTCCCATGAATATGGGTGTCCTACTGTGTAGATATTTGAACACTAGGTATGGGGACGAAATGGAAAAATAATGTTTCATTTTGTTTTGTTCCATGCTCGCCCCCATTTCATTTTGTTTCTTACAAAATTTTTGTCGTTCCAAATCTGATTATCAGAAGGCACTAGCAAGGCACGTATGAGGCAGGTCTGGTCAGCCTGTTTCTAGTCTATGGTCATTCGAACCAGTGTCCAAAGAACTTGGGGGACTCCGTGCAGACGGAGCTGACTGTCATTATTTATAGGAGCCATTCCAAAATAGTTGTGATAAGGTCCAACTTCTGGTTGGAAAAGAACAAGAAGAAACACAGGTTGCTTCTGGATGTGCATTTTAACCATCTTTAATCTTAAAATATACATTTGAAATTTATTATGAATTGTATTCTCTCTCTCTCTCTCTCTCACACACACACACACACACACACACACACACACACAGAGAGAGAGAGAGGGGGGGGATATAATATTTGGAGAAATGACACATCCAAAGGAGTATTTCTTTCTGATCTGCAAGGAGATGTGCAACAAATTCTTCAAGCATCTTAATCTCACATGTAAGGAATGTGAGGAGCCAATGCAGAAAGACATATAAATAGAGGTGGGCATGAAACAGAAAACCGATGGTTTGGTTCATTCTGTTTTGGGTCCACCCTCGGTTCGGTTCGGTTCAGTTCGATTCGTAGGAATTTTTGAAACAAAAATTAAAAATAGACTTCAGCTTATCTGGATGGCGGTGGTGATCCTGGTGGCGGCGGCAGTGGCGGCAGCCAGAAGGCCCTGGCAGCGGCCATGCCAAATGGTAGCAGGCCTCATTGGGCCAGCAGCAGCTGCACTTGGCAGCAGGAGGCCTCGCCGCCGCCTCCGGAGCCTTGGCTGCAGCCACCCTGGGCTGTGGTGGACCACCCTGCTGCCGCCTCTGGAGGCCCAGCACTTTTGTATTCCGTCAATTTTTAATTTTTTTCCAGCATTGACAACATGGCTCCAGGGGCCACGTCAGTGCTTTTTAATTTTTTAATTTTTCCCCCAGTACTGACTACGTGGCCCCAGGGGCTGAGTCAGCGCTTATTTTATTTTATTTTATTATTTTTATTTTTCCAGCACAGAGAAATACCTGATGTTGTTTTTTCCCCCACAGCTGACAGGTGCTAGCTTCCCCATGCCTGGGTTTTATTATGAATTTTTTCCCCTCTTGGCCCACTGGCTTGTGGGCTGAACCAGTTGGCCCACAGGCCGGAGGGACTTTTTATTTTTTTTAAATTTATATTTATTTATTTATCTTATTTATAAAAGTCGCCAATGCGGGGCTTTCCCCCCCTCCTGGCCCATGGCGGCTGCTGGAGTTCCAGGCAAGGAGGTGGCGACAAGGTAGAAGACGGGGGGACAAAAAACTAAATAAAGCAAAATGGAAATTTCCGTTTTGTTTTGTTTTCCTTTGATGGGTTGGATGGTTATTCATTTTGTTAGCTAATGAAATGAATAGCAAATAACAAAACGAATTAAAAATTCATTTTGTGCCCATCTCTACATATAAATGAAGAATGTTGTTTAAATTAGTTTAGTTTAGTGACTTACACAAAAACTAAAACAGTCTTTAAACACTAAAAACAGTAAGTATATAATATTTAAAAAGAATTAAACAAGTATTATATTAAAAATTGACTGAGATCAATGTTAAAGCACATTAATAATGTGCTTCCTCCTAGCCTTGGGAAAGTATTCAGGCACAAATAGGTGCAGGTGTAGTAGCTTCTCACGGCAGTGTTAGAGATATTTTACCACCTCAGATGCACCTCAAATTTTATTTCAAATAACTTACGGTGTCAACTCTTGGGGTCAAAATAAAACTGGGCTGGACAAGCTGTTGATGGAATGAACCAATAATTATTCTCCTCTGGTTCCTCCATTGATGAGGTCTACTAGTACTGACCAAAACAAGGTGTCTTGCAAGACAGACATTTATAGTGAATATATGTCGGCGGAGTGTGGCACACAACCTGGTGTCACAGTTGTATCCCCCTTCTCCGCATGCATCTTGAATGCTCAGACAAAATGTTTGAGTCAGTGGCTTTTAATATTATCCCAATGTGGGGTTCAGACTCTGATCCCCATCATTCCTCACTATTTAATATGCTGGCTTGGGACTGTTGGAAGTTGTGGTCCAGCAACATCTCACAGGCGACATTTCCCCCCTCTCCTATGTCCTTAAGTTTCTATGAAGCCTACGACTTCCATAGTTGGTATTCAAACCTTCCTTTCAACGGTCCATGACACTTACCCCTTGGCAGCGGTAACAGGGATAATGTTCCGCTGTTTACATCGCATCAGAGCAGGAGGAAGATGTTCTCCAGAGGTCTCCCGAGAGAAGCTTTGTGCCTGTCAGTGTCTTCTTCCTGCCTTTGCCTTATGAGATACTTAATTTGGTGTGTAATTTTCAGATTTGTTTCACATTCATATTATTTAAGGGCCATGCACCCACTTTATCCTTCTTTTATTACTTCCCTCCCTCCCCTGCAATGCTGAAAGCTCATGCTTGGTGCCTGACATATGAGTAATGAAATGTGTTAAAATTCATAAGCAGGTTCATACATATAAAGTGAACACTTTCCGTGGCATTAAATGACAATCCACAGAGGGAAGGAGAGAGAGCACTTTTTTCCTGCTCTTCCTTCTCCTCCGGTTCCCAGCAAAAAGAGTATGCGGAGCTGTCACTCTTGACATTAGACATGCCGTCACTTCTGTTCCTTCCACTCCATGAAATCTGGCAGATGCTCATGCCTGCTCCCTTCATCTCTTCTAGAGCAGCTTTACCAAAAATTGGCTGAAACATGCTTTTGTTGTTTTGGAATAGCAAATGGGTTTCATATAGGTCTATGGCAGTGTTGGAGAACCTATGGCACGGGTGCCAAAGGTGGCACTCAGAGCCCTTTCTCTGGGCCCCCGACATCACCCCTTCACAGCCACCTGGAGTCAGGTTAAATCGCTATATTGGCACTTTGCAAAAAATTGGTGGGTTTTGAATCACACTTTGTGCACTCGGTCTCTAAAAGGTTCACCATCACTGGTCTATGGGGTTTGTGTGCCCATCTTCAGTTGATCAACTGATGGCCTGGAGTAACCGTATACATCCGGGAAAGAGCCAAACCAGTTCTAGTTCCCCAAATCCTCTCATTAATTTTCCCCTACCAAAGGGGGGAGCATTGGCCCGCGGCTGTGAGAAAGGTCTGGAGAGCCACATTAGTGACCCCTGAAATGCCATATGTGAGCCACAGTTGAAGTGTTTACCCTTACCTACTGAAATGAAACCTGGGGGCCATAATCTAGCAAACCAACTGACAAGAATCCTTGCTAAGAGTCCACACTGAAATTTGGTGTGATCTGGCTGGTGCATAAAAGGTCCTTAACTTCAGTGCAACCTACCTTGACTCTTGTTAGCCATCCACAAAGGCAGAACCAAGAGCTATTTCGCATCTCAATGAATGATTCCCCCCCCCACCAAAAAAAAAGATTGCATGCTTGAGGCCTGTGCCAGAAAGATATGGGCTAGCTCTTCAACGGGCAGGATGGATCATTTTAAGTAGGAACACAAGCAGACCTGGTCTCCACCCCTCCCATGCCAATCAGTACTATCAGGTAACCAGATACCATAACTATATACAGTGGTACCTTAATTTACGAATTTTATCTGTTTTGAATGCATGCACTTAAGTCGAACTACTCTTAAGTCGGGTTACCTATCTAAAAAAACTGGGGGGGGGGAGTTAAAATAAAAAAAATGAAAAAATGTAAATCGAGCAGATCATATCTAAAATTTGTAAGGTGGCAGTTAAAACACCAGTAGTTTCCCGCTCTTAAGTCGAGCTGCTCTTAAGTCGGGGTACTAGTGCTGGCAGGCTCATAAGGAAAGTGAAAGCAACTTCTCTCTCTCTCCACCCCTTCGCTCACCTACATGCCGATCACCTCTTTTGATAGCTTCACCTAAGATGTCCTGAAACTTTTAAAAGTTTTTGAAACTCTTTGCTAGAGATGGGCACGAAATGAACAATTTTTTTGTTTCTGTTTCCGTTTTTTCATTTTGTTACATAATGAAATGACAAATGAATTTTGTCTCTGAAATGAAACGAAACGAACAGAAACACCGGAAATTTTGTCGTGTGTTTCGTTTCCGTTACTGCAATATGAGTGAATTGCTTAAACTCCTAAAAAAATCACAAAAATTGAAATAAATAGTAACGAAATGGTAACGAAATGAATGAAAACAAAAATGAATTTTTTGCAAAAATTCGCGAAAAACGGAAACAAACCGAAACGGACCCTCTAAATGACAAATGACAAACGAAATGCCATTTTTTTTTTATTCGTGCCCACCTCTACTCTTTGCTTTTCCCTTCTGGGAAGAGATGGCTATTTGTGTAACCCATTGATGTGCTGGCAGGAGTACTGTGTAAGTTGCTGCACCATAAATTAATTTCTTCCTCTCTTGGTCTGACTTCAACATCACGGCAAATGCGTATGTGTTGCAGAGCTGAAAACATGCCTGGTGCCTATATAGATGAAAATCTGCCTATATTTGAACTTTTAGTTCTATATACAAGCAAAACATCAGGAGACAGACACAAAAACATAAAAAATGGCCCACTGATCAAAGATAATGCTTAAATATTGCAAACCCAGCTTAAAAATAGAAATGCAACAGCATTTTAGACAAAGAAATAAGTTCATATAAATATGAACTGCTTGTCAAGTATGAACCTTTCCCAGGCAATTGTTCTTAAGGGAAGCCACAATTAATCTTTTCAGCCTTGCCTTGGCACTTCACACCCCCCAGTGTGTCAGTTTAACATTCGCCTCCAACTTTTTTTGCCCCAATTTGTAAATGTCAGTCAGGGATCACCTTTCCAGTATTCAGCGCCCTCAGTACCAGAGGAAAATCAGACTGCATTGAAGCTTTCTACCAACCCATCACCTTCTCTTCTTTATTCATCACTGCTCCTTTCTTTTTCATCCTTGCTCGCTTCATGCCCACCTAGAGCTCAGGTGCCCTTCTTAAGATCAGGACTGCCCTCCTTCCCCTACCCACAACAAAGGCCCATAATCATGCCTGAAAGAAAGGAAGAGGAGCAGTGGGGATCTGCTGTCTTTCATGCTTGTCTAAATGAAGGGAAGTGCTAACCTTCTCTGGTCCTGCCTGGTTGTATCCCTCTTCCTCCAATCCCACTGAGCCTTATTCAGGCTCAGCAAAGCCTCCATTGGTGCCAACAGAAGGTCTTGGATAAGAAGACCTTCTGTTGGAAAAGGACCCAAGGTGGCTTACAGTAATGAGGATCTTACAGCATTAAAAGACAACATTAAAGCTACAAGAGAATGCGAGCAGTTAAAAGGAGAGTAAAGTTCCATGTAAAGTTATGAGTGATGGAAACTAACATTGAAAACATAGTGTCAATGTAATCATATAAGATTATAAGTAGCTATAAACACAAACATAGCTACTTTATATGAATTCTATAGATTCATATAAAGACACAGAATAGGTATGTGTATATTGTTCATACAAAAGTAGAAGCCCCTTCTCTTGAGACTCTTCGATAATAAAGAAAAATAATAGGACAAAGAAGATATGACTAGCACTACACTCAGGCTGTCACAATGTGAATGGGTGTTTGAAAAAGAGACCAGTCTATCCATGTGTATATCCACCCACATCTGATGTGGTTCCCTCCACCTTTGGTGCTAGACCAATGCTTAGAAAGTTAATTGCATGAAGAACTAATATAGCTATAGGCTAAAGCTGTCTGCAAATATCTGGTGGTAGAACGATACTCTAGAATCCAAAGTATCCCCCTCCTCCTGCTCAATTACAATTGGCTTAGGCTAAGTATTTTACCCGCTCTTCATAATATTAATTTTCCAAGCTGTGCTTCAATCCCATCCACCAGTAGTGTATCACCCATGGATTGTTACCATGGAGAAATGAATGCCTTGAATGGGGGGGGGGACCACCACAAACCTCCCCTGCTCTAAATGCAGTGTACACTGAAATTAGTTGATTTATTTGATTACCAGATAGGCAGACAAAAGATAAAATATTCTCACTCTGTTCTGAACCGGGAAATGAACTCTGCCAGAACTCTTTTGTCATTTCAATAAATTATAATTAGCATCCGTTATGATCAGAGGTGAGGGTTATCACAGCGATGCAAGTTCCAATGTTAAAGAATGAAAATGTATAACTAACCAAATGTGTGTGTTGTAGGGGGTGCTCAGATAACAGCATTTTGTTGCCTCTCAGCCTAGGTTCAAACAGCAAAACAATAAAAGCTATTTATACATACTCCTGATGTCTAATTAGGCTTTGAATTTCAAATGTGTGTGTATATTATTGAGCCAGATATTGTAATGTTTATGGAAATCAACACTTAAGTTCAAATTGTTTTCCATTTACATATGCAGATTAGCTAAGCATTTTATTGAAAACAGATTTTTAGAGACCCTACAAATACTGTTCAGTGGCAATGCTTAAGTACACTGGGAAACAAGTCTTGGGCAAACTGCAGGGAACAATATTTTGAACACAGCAATCCCTGGGAAAGGCTGGGCAACAACAATTGCTTTTATCTTAAATTAACAAATTCTATGCAATGCCAATTTTTCAGTCATTTGAAATGGCCAGCTTATGGTTACGATGCAATGGCATTGGTTGTGAAACTTGTAAAGGATAGTTATCAGAAGAAGTCTACCTCCGGTATGACCACCTTAGAGATACAGTCGTGAAAGCCAACTGTGAGTCAACATCACTCTCTATGCAAGCATCCAAGGAGATAACTGGTTCACCCAGTTCAAGTTGTTCTGTTCATCCCCTTGTAGTAAATGTTGTGAGTTTTAATTTCTGCAGCATAGTTATTTTAACTCTGCTAGGTGTGGGTGAAAATAGAACTGCTATAGCAGGAACTAAATTTGCATAATGCAGAGCAGTAAATAAAACAAGCAAACAAAGGAAGAGGAGGAGGAGGAGGAGGAGGAGAAGGAGAAGAAGAAGAAGAAGAAGAAGAAGAAGAAGAAGAAGAAGAAGAAGAAGAAGAAGAAGAAGAAGAAGAAGAAGAAGAAGAAGAAGTATCAGTTAGTTTCTTTGGAAAGAAAGACTGTACAATTATTTCTAAGGAAGCTGTGAAGAGTGTCTCAGAGGGATATGAAGGATGCAAAGAAGGTTTACCAAATTCTTTGTTTTTGTCCATTTATTCTGTGAGATTAGGCAGAAATGGGATAGGAAGTGAAAGTTTGTCTCATCAAAGTAACCACAATTTACACAATTTATACAATTTATACAATTTCAGAGGCTAAATCACTCATACAGCCAATAGAAGACCAATTAAAGCATTTTACAAAAGATGCAAACAACCCATTCAATGCCTCTAATCCTTAATAATCCATGCAACAATGCAGCAACTATAGATATTTTGTCCATTTGTATCATTTGCGTTAGAAGTGCCATTTTGGCAAATGTACTTCATATGCATTAACAATCATTCTCATGCTCTTCTCTTATCCAAAGCAAACCAAAATGCCTTAGAAAATGAGGATACTTTTGTGGCTCCTCATCCTCACATGTGAGGGTAAAACAAAGGGGGATTTGTTGTAAACCCCGAAGAAAGGGTGCAGCCAGACAAAAGCAGAGTTGGCCCAAGACACACTGAAGGAGAAACTATCCCTTGGGGAAAAGCTGGTGGAAATATTGAGGACTCCTGTTATGGCACATTGTGGGTAAACAGGAGTTAATGGGTTAATGGTTTCATAAGCTAGCTTGCAGCTACCATTATCAGCAAGGCTTGCCATGCCAAGAAGCTTATGTCATAGTTTACTCCGTACATGCTCTAGGTATAAACAGTTCTATTGTTTTTCTTATCTCTGGCTAAGCCAATGATAACAGTTAAATGTGGCTTCATACACACGTATGGACTGACCTACTTTGTACTCAATAAAATGATTGCTGTGGGGGTGCGCACGGCATGAGATTTCTATCATTGTGCACCAGATATTATGTCTGCAGACTCCATTCTTTCTGACCACACCCTTTGAAGGCTGGTTTCCCTTCAAGCATGATGGAAGACAACTGCAGTTCAAAAATTATGCCAGTCTAGGGCTTCTGTCACCAGCTGGCCTGGAATCTACATGCACTCAGTATCGGACACAACCAGAGCTCCTGGAGCATGAACAGGCAAGAATAGCTTTTGAAGATACATAGAGACAAGAAAAGAGTATTTAGAGTATTTTTACCCCGCCTTTCTCCTTGGAAAAGGACTCAAGGTGGCTTACAGTAATGAGGGACAACATACAGTCCAGTAAAATTAAGACATTTTCAAGTATTTGAGAACAAGGAATTGAGGGACATCTTACAGCAGTGATGGTGAACCTTTTAGAGACTGAGTGCCCAAACTGCAATTCAAAACCCACTAATTTTTTTGTAAAGTGCCAATACAGTAATTGAACATGTATACAGGTAACTATGAATGAGTGATGTTGAGTGCCCACAGAAAGAGCTTCGAGTGCCACCTTTGGCACCCATGCCATAGGTTCACCATCATTGTCTTACAGCATTAATAGACAACATTACATTAAAGCTACATGATAGTTATAAACACAAAGTCTATGTGAACCTATAGATTCATAGAAAAGACACATAATAGGAGATGAGGCAGTCCTGGCCTCTAGTGGGAGGGAGTTCCCACTATCCATCTTTCTTTCTTTCTTTCTTTCTTTCTTTCGCACCTCTGGAAGTGAGCGATTTCTAAAGTAGACCATGGAACAAATGGATAGTAGGTGCAGCGGTCCTTGTTTGCCCTTTTGTCTTCCTTCACTTTATTGTTCCTGTGCTTTTTTTTTTTTTGCATGCATGCATGAGCAAATGATGACATATGCAGAAGAACAGGTAAACACAGAGAGAATGAGAGGTCACAAGAGCAAACAATTAGAGGACAAGAAATAAAGAGAGAACGACTGTCGGAAAAGAGCTGTGCTGCAGACATTTTAAAAAAAACTTTTTTAAAATCTTCTGTGCAGCCTTCCATACCTTCTCCTGCAGTCTCCATGGGCTTCATTCCCCCAAACAAACTTCCAAGATGGACACAACTACAGATTTTAGAACTGGTGTAGGACAGTGGTTTTCAAACTTGGGTACCCATTAGTGCTTGAACTGCTATTTCCAGAAATCCTGGCCAGCACAGCTCATGGAGAAGTCTTCTGGGAGTTTTAGTCCAAGAATATATGGGAACCCAAGGTTTGGGAACCACTTACTGTCAGGAAAAGGGCAATATAGGCAGAAAGCTTTGCAGTCCCAGACCCGCAATAAATAGATGAGACGAAAGAATTTGGATTTAACTTTAAGAGCCTTGTGACGCAGTGGTTAAATGCCTGTACTGCAGGTAAAACTGTGCTCACAACCTGGGGTTCAATCCCAGATAGCAGACTCAAAGTTCACTCAGCCTTCCATCCTTCCGAGGTCAGTAAAATGAGTACCCAGCTTGCTTGGGGGGGGGGGAATGTGTAGCCTGCATACTGCAATTAAAAAACTGTACACCCCCCAGAGACTACTTGAAGTGGTATGGGGTGGGATGTAAGCAGACCACTTTGCTTTTACTTGAGCCACAACTTTATTTAAAAAAATTAAATCTGTAAATAAGAGGGGGGCGTCATAATGGAAGTAGTCATAGCTTATATCACCTTGATCTTCAAGCTCTGCATATTTTTTGTGAGTTCCTCCCATGTTTATTTATTTATTTATTTATTTATTTATTTATTTATTTATTTATTTAT
>JAHTLZ010004495.1:0-10310 GCA_023846285.1 Phrynocephalus versicolor | reverse complement strand
CCCCCCCTCCCCCGGGACACCCAAGGCCTCCTCTCCGCCTCCCCAGGAGACTCTCACCTGCAGGCGCTTCATGGCCTCGGAGTCCTGATCCGCCTTGACCTTGCAGGCCACCAGGAGCTGGGCGGTGGAGGCGGCCACCTGCTTGGCTGAGGAGATGAGCTTCTCCTCACTGGCGTGGCCCTGGACCGCCGCGTTGGCCGCCTCGCACAGGTTGTTGGTGGCGGCAGCAACCATCCGAGCCTTCAGGGTGGGACAAAGGCAGGCGGGGAAGGAGAGGGCCAGAGGCCACCGTTGCAGCCAGCCAAGGCCCGGGACCCGGCGGGAGGAGGCTGCAGGGACGAGGCCCGGCCAAGACCTCCTGCCTGGGGCCGCATGAGCAGGGTGGGGGGTGGGGGGGCAGGGAGACGTCCTTCTCCTCAGGCCCCCCCTTCCACTTGGGGCACTGCCAGGGAGGCGTTTTGCAGGCCCCCTTGCCCACCCCACCCCCACCCCCCACCAGGAGTCGGCCCAGGGGAGCGAAGGGTGTGTAAGTGTCCACCTTCAGCTGAGCACCAACTGCTTGAACTCAGTTGGGAGCCCCCGACGGCTGGCCCCTCCCCCTCCCGCCCTGCTTGGGGGCCCTCAATACTCACGGCTGAAATGAGGCCTTGGGACCACTGGCCGTCATCCAGCGCGTTGGCCGGGATGGCCCCCACCTGGGAAAAAGAGGGGAGGGGAGGGGGTGAGGCCAGGGAGGCTCCTCTTGGGGATGGACCACCCCTCCCCCTCCCCCTCCCCCCGCACCCTGCCGCTCACCTTCCCTTGGGCCACCAGCTCCCTCTGGGCAGCCGAGGCTGCTTTCACCAAGGCGCTAGTGGCTGCCGCGATGGATTTGGCCGCCTCCAGAATCTGCTCCTCAAAGTTCAGGCTTTCGTCTGCTTGCTGTTGGGGGAGAGGAACCGAGTCAGCCCGGGGTGGTGGTGGTAAGGGGGGGACAAGGGGGCAGCTGGCCTCCCCAAGGGAGGAGGAGAGGGGCTTCGGGGAGAGGTGGGCTTCTGGGCAGGGACATCCCCAGGAGGCCAGCGTGGTGGGTGTTGAGCACGGGGGGTGGGGGGGGGAGGGAAGAGGCTGAGTCCAAGGGCCACTGGCCACCTGGGGCAAATGAAAGGCATGAATGAAGGGGCTCCAGGCGCATCTGCAGGCCATTTTGGCCACGACCCCTGGGCCTTGGGACTCCGTCACGCTCCACAAAGCCAAAGCATTAAAAAGGCGGCCTGGGCCCTGGAAGACTAACGGCTGTATTTCAATGACGGCCCCCTTCTTCAGAGGCAAGAGTGAGAAGGGCAGGGGACAGGGTGAGACCTTCACCCAAAGCTCGAAGGGAGGGGGCTCGGGAAGGAAGTGGCAGCAGAACTCATCCTTCCCGTCCCGTTTCACATTACACGGTCGTGACTTAAGAATGGGAGGAGGAGTGGTAGTTTATGCCAAAAACACATATTCCTTCACCAAAAGCACAGGAAGAGGAGACTGGCTGTCCCATTGAGGAACCTGGACCGATGTACAGTAGTAGCTAGGGTGAATCTGGGAGTTGAGTCATGGCTACTGGACTTCTTTTTCTTGAGAGACAGAAACATTTCACTATTCATCCAAACAGCTTCATCAGTCTGAATACAGCGAGTGCGAGCCCTCCATCTGATAGTCAGTCAGCTTTGACCTCTTGTCACCCTGGTCTGACTCTAAGATGGAGGACTCGCACTAGCTGTATTCAGACTGATGAAGCTGTTTGGATGAGCAGCGAAGCGTTTCTATATCTCAAAAAAGAAGTCCAGTAGCCATGACTCAACTTCCAGATAAACTCACCTGGATGACTGAGAATCTTCACAGACATATAGTTAGGGTGAAAAAAAACTCAAGCAATGAGGCAGTTGGGAGTCTAGTACTGACCACCCAATCAAGGAGAGCTTGCGGATAAAACTTTTGCAAAAGAAACTGCAAGAATTTCAGGGAGACACAAGGTCCTAATAGTGGGGGGGGGGCTTCCATTGCCCTGGTATCTGTTGGCAGTCAAATTCTGAGGACCTTCCAAGAAACTGGAAAGAGATACGGACTTCCCAAGAAATTCCTGGCTTGCGTGGCTGATCGATTTTCTCTTACAAAAAGAAGAGGAAGAAACTAGATGTCTAGCTCTCCTGGACCTGACCCCTAACTGAGGCCACTTGGTGGGAGGAGGAGAGGCAGCAAGAGGAACTCTGGGGGAAGAGTGACCACCTTCGACCAGAATTCTTGGTTTCAAAGGAAACAAAACCAGAGGTAAGCCACATATATATATGCTGGATTTTAAGAAGAACCAGTTTTAATAAACTCCGCAACGCTGAGCGGTGAGGTTCCATAGCAGGAAATCCTAACAGGAACAGAAGTCCAAGATAAGTTGGCCTTTCTTAGAAAGGGAATTCTCAAGATAGAACTGCAAAGAATTCCAACATGAAAAAAGCTGGAAGTTGGCTAAAATGACAAATGTGACTTCAGAAAAAGTTCAGAGGGGACATGGAAAGAAAAAGGGGGCACAAATCAATTTAAAATGTTCCCCCTCCCTTTTCCCTTAAAAACACACTAAGAGGGCTTACGTCAGTAAAAGACAATTTTAAAAACCCAGAAAAATTATACAATAAAAAAAAAAGAATCTAATGCCACACTAAAATGGTAAACAAAACCAACACCAAAACCACATTTAGAGCAGCAAGGCAAATCAATCCATTTAAAAACCTCTCTCAGGCAGGCTGTTGTGGACAGAAAAGGCGAGATCTTTGCCTGTTTGGAAAGGAGAGCAGGGATGGGGCCAGGCTGGCCTCCCGTGGGAGGGAGTGCCAGAGTGTGGGGGCAGCAGCCACACAGAGAAGGCCCTCTCCTGTGCCCCCCACCAAGCGCACATTTGAGGGGGGTTGCGACCGAGAGAAAAGGCCTCCCTGTTCTCCAAGAATCCCAGGGATCAGGCATTCCAGGAAGGCAAAGGCAGAGAATGAGCTGAGGTTAGCTGGAGCCACAGAGAAAACATTCTTCAGGTAGCTGCGAAGCAAAAGACATGCCCAGCGGCTCATCTGCTCAGGGGAGACTGGAAGATGATAACCGAGAGAGAGAGAGAGAGAGAGAGAGAGAAAGGCGGAGGCGCTCAGTCCCCACCTCAGCTCCCTCTACTCTCAAGAGGCTGCCTTTTCACCTCCAGGCAAACAGGAAGTGCAGAGAGAGCGGGGCAGGATTGCAGCTGGGACCACCAGGGGACTTTTAAAGGAGTTTAAACCTCCAAGACCTGATGAACCGCATCTAAAGGAATTGCAGGAACTGGCAGAAGAACTCTCAGAATTGCTATCTTGTTATTTGGTGGGGCAGGTGAAGTGCTGGGAGGAGGGCCGTGACGGGAAGGACTGTGCCCTTTGGGTCAGGTGCTTCAGGGCGCGCACGCCTGCGCATGGACTACAGAGAGAGCGAGCAGGCACTAGGCACGAGCTGGTGGTTCCCGGGAGGGTTAACTCCCGCCTGCTCCTCGTCGCGGCCTGCAGGACGGCAGGAACATGGCACCCCCTTCCCCGCGGTCCCTTGGCCACTCTAGGGGTAGAGAAGCCAGCCAGCCTCAGTGTGGGCAAAGGAGGAGGAGGAGGAGGAGGAGGAGGGACCCCCCCCCCCGACCTTGGGTTTGGCCCGTGGCTTCAGCTGCTCCAGCTTCTTGGCTGCCGCCTCTATGGCCGCTGCTGCCCCCAGCAGCTCGTTCTCCGCGATGACTGTGGGGTCCTCAGGGTCCACCCATTCGGTTCCTGGGGGAGGCAGAAGACGAACGGAGGCATGGAGAAGACAGGGACCCCCTCATCCCCCCCCCACTGCACCCGGCCACTTCCCTTCCCTCCAGGCTGGCTGCCATGTCCCAGAACCAGCAGGCTGGGATGGAGAGGGAGTCAGGGGACCCCACGCCCACCCCCACCCCCACCCCACGGCGCCTACCTTTCATGGCTTCAGCTGCCTGGATGAGCTCCGTCACAGAGCCAGCCACCCGCTTTGAATAGGCAGCCAGCTGCTGCTTCAGTTCGTGGCTTGGCTTCTGGAGGACCTGGGCCAGAGGAGGAGGAGGAGGAGGAAGGAGGAGGAGGAGGTCTGAGTGCCCAGGCAGGCCCAGAGGGATGCCCCAGGGAGGCTGGGGGAAGGCAGGGGAAGGGGGTCACACAGGCCCTCCAAACAAGGGGCCAGGTGGGAAGAAAGGCATCACCTGCCCCCCCCCCCCCCCCCCCCCTTCAGGAAGGATCCAACTGGAGCCCCCAGGAAAGGGAGGAAGGGCAGGGAGAGGTTCTTGGGGGCAGGCTGGAGCAGAGGGAGGGGGAGCCCCAGAGGGGCGGGAGGGGGGGCCTGCCACGCAAGGAGGGCCTCCTGTCAGCAGCTCTTGGGAGCCTCGCCCCTCCAGCACAGCCAGGAGGCTGGCTGGGACCCCCTCCCCTTCCCACACCCCCTCCTGCTTTTCCCCACCTCAGACCCTCCCCCCCCGGGAATCCACAGGCAAGCCAAAGCCAGTTAGTCACACTGCAACCGGGGTTGGTTTTTTCCAGCTTCCACTTCCCTAGACGGGCAGGACAGGCCCCAGCACACCCTGATGGCTTTTTTTGGGGGGGGGGTCTGTGTGTCCTTCCGTGTTCAGGACAGTCTTGGCCTAGCTCTGAAAGCTTCCCCATCCTAGTCCTGGGGGGGGGTCATCCCCCCTGTTCCTCTGCGTGCACACACGGCATGCCAGCTGGCACACACCTGCATGCGGGCACCACACACCATACTCACCGGCTGCCCACCAAGGGGATGGGGATTGGGGGGGAGGAAGAAGAGAGTGGTGAGAGAGAGAGAGAGGGGGGGGAACCAAGGCTGCCTGGGGAGAGGGAGAAGGGGGGGCACCGCCCAAGACCTCCCCTCCCTGCAAGCGGCCCAGGCAGTGGAAGAGGGCGGGCGCTTACCGTCAGCACGTGCTCCAGGAGCTCCAGGTAACCACGGGCACACTCCTGGCCAAAGCGCAGCGCCCGGTGCCGGACCTCCCCGCTCACCTCCGGGTGGTAGGCCGCCTCCTGGGAAAGGACGGTAGTGAGGAGGAGGAGGAGGAGGAGGAGGAGGAGGAGGAGGAGGTTCCCCCCACCCCTGCCCCCGCCCAAGGGGCAGAGAAGGCAGGGCAGCCAAGGCCCCTCAGCCTCGTGGCTCAGGGCCTCAGAGCAGACCCCACCAGGCCAAGCCTCCGGCCCAGCCTCCCCCCCAAGCCTCCCTCCCGGCTGTTGGCCCTGCCTGACCCTGGCACAGGGGGTTGCAAGGCTGCTCCGCCATCCCCCCCCCGCCCAAATGCTTTCCCCCAAAGGCAAGTGGGCCTTGAGGCGAAGAGAGGGGGCTGCAGGGGGGCTTCTGTGCACCACCCCACCCTTCAGGGGTCCCTCCATCCTCCCCATGTAGGGCAACCCCATACGACCCAAAGCTTAACCAAAGGGACAGCAAGACATTGGAGGAGGAGGTGGCAAGGGAGGGGGGGGCGACAACAATGAGCTCCTGCTTGGCTCCCCATGTTGTCCCCCCCCCCCTGATTCACCCCGGGGCCCCTACCTTGCAAGAGCGTAGCATGTCAGCAATGGCACGGCGGCTCAGGTTGGCGGTGGCGATCACGTCTTCCTGCCGGCAGGAGTTGCCGGCCGCCACGGCCTTGGCCGTCGCCATGGTGATGCCCTTGGTCATGCGGATGAAGTCCTCTGGGGTGGAGGTCTTGGCCGGAGGGACCTGGGAGCAAAACACCTGAGGGGGGAAAACACAGCCCGGGGGGGGGGTTGTCACGCCAGCGGACGAGGCACAGAGAGCAGCGGGGCCAAGGTGCGTCCCCCCCGGCTGGCCACGGTGGCACTCACGGCAAGCTCCTGGCGGATGTGCTCGATTGTGGCCTCCAGCGCGCGGGTCCCTTTGGTGGCCTCGTCCTCCACGGCCTTGACGGTCTTGAGCAGGGACGTGACATTGGTGACCATCACCTGGAACGGAAACGGCCCGAGGGGAGCTCAGCCTCGGGGGCAGGAATGGGGCCAAAGCCCTCGGGAGAACCCCTCGATCCCTCCCCCCCCACCCGCCATGCTACGCAACCCCCCCTTCACGCACGCACACACACAGAGGGCTGACCTTGGCTGAGTTCTTCAGCTGGTAAACAGCCGGGTCGTCCGCAGACTTGCCCGCCGCAGCCTTGGTGGCGCTGATCAGGTCCCCGAGGGCTTTGGCCACGTCCTTCACGGCGTTGATCAGAACCACCTAAGGGCAACGGAAGGGGCGGTGGGGGGGTCGCCAGGGGTCAAAGTGACAGGCCTGGCGAGGCTGACGCCCTTTCAGGCCTGGCAGGTGCCAAAGGGGCTTCCTCACCTGCGTCTCGGGGTCCTCGGAGCCCAGGCTGGCTGCCCCCAGCTTCACCACTTCGGCCAGGCGGGTGATGGTGGCCACGGAGGACTGGGCCGCCTGGGCCAGCTTCTCCTGGCTGGCCGTGGCATTCTGCACCAGCACCTTGGTGTCCTCCACGAGGGCCTTGGCCGTCTTCAAGATGCCCTCCCTGGCAAGGAGCGGGTGGAGAGGTCAGAGGGGCAGGCAGGCAGGGGGGTGGCGGCGGGCAAGGAGCCCCAGGCCTGCTGAGGGCCTCGAGGGACACACACACACATACACACACACACACACACACACACACACACTGCCCCCCCGCCCCCGCCCCCGCCAGCCAGTCCCAGGACCTGTGATCAGCAAAGGTCTCGGCGTTCTCTCGGTTGAGGGTCCCAGCAGTGGCAAACATGATGGTCGTGTCCAGGTCGGCAATGATGCCAGACACAGCACTAGCCGCTGTGATGCAGGCCTGGGTGCCCCGGTTGCCGGCCTGCAGGGCTGCGAGCACGTGGGACACCTGAAGGGAGGGAGGGAGGGAGGGAGGGAGGGAGGGGTGTGGGTGGGAAGAGGGGCACTCGCCTCCTGCCTCCTGCAGGCCACCCGCCTGACCAGAGTGCCTGACCATGGGAGGGAGGGAGGGAGGGGTGGGTGGCCCCACGGATGGACACAGGCCAAGGAGACACGCTCCAGGGCCCAAGGGGAAGGCGGCCCTGCCCTCCTTCTGGAGGAAGGCTTCTGCCGCCTGGAGTGCTCCCACCCCCGCCACCCCCCACCCCCCACCCCCGCCGCCGGTACCTTCTCGGAGACTCGCCGGGCACACTCGATGAGCTCCTTCTTGGTGTAGGCATCGCTGGGGCTGCACTGCAGGGCCCCGGCCTTGGTCACGAGGGCTGCACAGCCGTGGCCCAGCTCCTGCACGCGGTTCTTGATGTGGGAGCCAATCTGGATTGGAGCGAAAGAGAGGCCCGTGCCAGAACCTCCCCTGGAAACACTCCCAGGGGTTGTGCCCCACCTGGAGCACACATCGGGGCTGCTCCGCTCTAAGGGAGGCCACCTCTCAGCGCTCTTATGCCTCCCCACCCAAGATGGCCTGGGCATCTCCCCCTCCCAGCAGCAAGCCCACAGTGTGTGGGGGTGAGTGGGGGCTGCTGCTGCTGCTGCTGCTGCTCCCTCTCCTCCTCCTGGGCAAGACCCCTCACAGGAAACCTCTCCCCCTCCCTCCTCCTGCCCCCCCCCACACCCACCGCCTCCACTCCTCAAGGCACAGACCCCTTACCTCCTCATTCTCTGCCGTCAGGGCGGCCGGCTTGGCCTGCTGGGCCAGCTGCCCGTAGTCCATGGTCAGCTGGTTGGCCAATGTGCCCAGCTCATCGGGGTTGGTGGTAGACTTGGTGACCTGCCAAGCCGGAAGGAAGCAGCCGTCAAGCTGGGGTGGTGGTGGTGGTGGTAGTGGCGGCACACGAGGGGCCGTGTCCCTCTGGGCCAAGGGGAGAGGCAGCCGGAGGGAGGTCCCTGGGCCCTGTCCCTCCCCACCGCAACACAGAACTCCCTCCCCCTTACCATTTCCTGGACGGTGACCGCGATGGCCTTGGCCGTCTTCACCATGGTGGTCTGGTAGTCCACAAAGGAGCCGTCGGGCTCTCCCACGGGCCCCTCGTCGAGCTGCAGCAGAGGAAGGAGCCAGGCACCTTCAGGGGGCCCATCGGGAGGGAGGGAGGGCAACCCACAGCCCCCAAAGGCCCCGTCCTCTTCTGGCGCCAGGAGCCAGCTCGCCAGTGGGGCCTCCTCTACGTTCTGCCCCCCCCCCGCCGCCTCCCCAATGAAAGGGGCACGCCACGGGCAGCCCTGTCCCTCTCTGCCCTTAGCCTCAAACTCCCTGCCCGCTTTCCGGAGAGGCCCGGGGTGTAGGGAATGGTGGGGGCTGGCCCTTTGACGCTGCAGGTTGAAGCCCAACCGTGGCCGGTGGATTTAAGATATTTTGACCATGCTTTCCTCCGTAAAAATGACCCAAGGTGGCCTCTGTCATTAAGAGACCATCTTTAGCAATGGCGAGTACACGGCTACGACCATTCGCTCCCATCCAGAGTGACCTCTTGGGGGCTCCCAAGTTGTCTTCTGGTGCTTCAGAAGATTCCCCCAAATGGGAAAAACAGGGCCCTGCCTGCCCCCCCCAACCTAAAGCAGGGACAAGTGGACAACAAGCCCCTCCCGTGACACCCTCGGCTCCAGCTCAAGGGGCACTCCTTCCCCAGGACCCTGGTCTCCTGGCATGGGGACTGGCAAGGGGGACAAGGGTGCCTGCCCCCACCCCCACCCCCACCCCGTGCTCCCGGGGAGGCAACCTCCCTCTGGCCTCACCTGGTTGATGGCTTGGGTGATGGAGTCCACCATTCCGCCCACCACGCCTGCAGCGCTGGCTGCCTCGTTCAGGGTGGCCGTCAGGTCCTCCACGGCCTCCTTCATCATCTGCACCACCTCGTCCAGGGCTTCCTGCGTGTGGGGAGCTTGCTGTGGGGGAAAGGGGGTGCGAGCGTCACCCTTGGGGAAGCACTGGCAGACACCCCCCCATCACCGCCGCCACCAGGAACGCGTGGCCTGGGGAGAGGCTCCCTGCTGCTGCCAGGCAGCTGGCCTCCCCCTCCGGCCCAGGGCCCACCTTGGGGTTCCCGCCGGCCTCCTTGGCCGTGTACAGCATCTGGAGGGCAGACTCGGCCAGGGTCTTGGTCTGGTCCAGGAGGTTCATCTGCTGCTGGTGGTTCAGCATCTTGGAGGCGGCACCCACGGCGGCCAGCACCAGCGGCTCAAAGTACTGGGCCAGCTGGGAGACCTGGGAGGAGGAGGAGGAGGGAGGCAGGGCGGGGCTGGGAGGGCAGCAGCTCTCCAGGGGAGGGGCGGCTGACCCAAGCGCCCCCCCCAGCCCCCAGGAGGACCCACAGCAACCCCCACCCCCCATGAAGGGCAGGGACCAAGGGCTCTGGGGACACAAAGGGAGGCAGCCCTCAGGAGGCAGCCACTCCCAGGCTGCTGACCCAGGGTGGCTGCGAGGGGAGACCCCAAACACTGGGGTGGCCCCCGTGGGCAGCTGCAGCCGCCGCTGCTGCCACCACCAAGGACTCCCTTGCCCCCCCCCCCCGGCCTAGTGAGGGTGCTTCTCTCCTGGCTTGCTTGCAGGCACCACCGCCTGCCAGGCGGACTGGGGCCCCCCCATGGGTTCCCCTGCAACAACACCCCCAAATAGCAGGGACTCCCTCCCTTGCAGGCCATGGCCACAGAGCCCCACATCTGCCCCCGACCATGGCAGGGCCCCCTCCTCTCCCCAGAACAGCCAGCCAGAGACCGGGAGGGAAGCCAGCGCCCCCTCTCTCTTGGGCTCCCCAGCCCTGGGAGCTGACCTGAGGCTGGCAGCCCCCGATGCCCGGGAGACCCCTTTCATCCTGGGAACAGGCGCCCTGCTTGCCCCCAGCCCCCCTTCACTGCCGGGGCTGCTCGCTGGGAAGGCCCCTTACCTTGTGGCCCAGCTGGGAAGCCTCGGCACGCGCGGCACAAGCCACGGGCTCAATGAGGTGGCTGATTTCTTGGACGGCCGTCAGCATCTGGTTGTGTAAGGCCTGGTGGGGTGGGGGTGGTCAGGAAAGGGCTCTGGGGGGGAGTGCTCAGTAGCAGCCCACCACCCCCACCCCACCACCCCCACCACAGTGGCTGCCAGAGCAGCAGCGGGGGAAGCACCCCAGGAGGAGCCCGCCTGGTCCCACCAGACCCGAGCAGGAGGAGCCAGGGCTGGGCAGCCCTCCTTCTGCCCCCAGCCCCCCCCCAAGTCCCCTCTGTAGCGGGCAGCCTAAGCCAATATTTATTGCTTGGAATCATGTAAGATCTGGCATTTGCATGTCCAAGGAAAGCACTTGTGGGAACAGTCAACGCATATA
>JAHTLZ010004494.1:0-10178 GCA_023846285.1 Phrynocephalus versicolor | reverse complement strand
CCCCCCCTCCCCCGGGACACCCAAGGCCTCCTCTCCGCCTCCCCAGGAGACTCTCACCTGCAGGCGCTTCATGGCCTCGGAGTCCTGATCCGCCTTGACCTTGCAGGCCACCAGGAGCTGGGCGGTGGAGGCGGCCACCTGCTTGGCTGAGGAGATGAGCTTCTCCTCACTGGCGTGGCCCTGGACCGCCGCGTTGGCCGCCTCGCACAGGTTGTTGGTGGCGGCAGCGACCATCCGAGCCTTCAGGGTGGGACAAAGGCAAGTGGGGAAGGAGAGGGCCGGAGGCCACCGTTGCAGCCAGCCAAGGCCCGGGACCCGGCGGGAGGAGGCTGCAGGGACGAGGCCCGGCCAAGACCTCCTGCCTGGGGCCGCATGAGCAGGGTGGGGTGGGGTGGGGGTGGGGAGACGTCCTTCTCCTCAGGCCCCCCCTTCCACTTGGGGCACTGCCAGGGAGGCGTTTTGCAGGCCCCCTTGCCCACCCCACCCCCACCCCCCGCCAGGAGTCGGCCCAGGGGAGCAAAGGGTGTATAAGTGTCCACCTTCAGCTGAGCACCAACTGCCTGAACTCAGTTGGGAGCCCCTGACGGCTGGCCCCTCCCCCTCCCGCCCTGCTTGGGGGGCCTCAATACTCACGGCTGAAATGAGGCCTTGGGACCACTGGCCGTCATCCAGCGCGTTGGCCGGGATGGCCCCCACCTGGGAAAAAGAGGGGAGGGGAGGGGAGGGGGTGAGGCCAGGGAGGCTCCTCTTGGGGATGGACCACCCCTCCCCCTCCCCTCCCCCCCACCCTGCCGCTCACCTTCCCTTGGGCCACCAGCTCCCTCTGGGCAGCTGAGGCTGCTTTCACCAGGGCGCTGGTGGCTGCCGCGATGGATTTGGCCGCCTCCAGAATCTGCTCCTCAAAGTTCAGGCTTTCGTCTGCTTGCTGTTGGGGGAGAGGAACCGAGTCAGCCCGGGGTGGTGGTGGTAAGGGGGGGACAAGGGGGCAGCTGGCCTCCCCAAGGGAGGAGGAGAGGGGCTTCGGGGAGGGGTGGGCTTCTGGGCAGGGACATCCCCAGGAGGCCAGCGTGGTGGGTGTTGAGCACGGGGTGGGAGGGTGGGGGGGGGAGGGAAGAGGCTGAGTCCAAGGGCCACTGGCCACCTGGGGCAAATGAAAGGCATGAATGAAGGGGCTCCAGGCGCATCTGCAGGCCATTTTGGCCACGACCCTGGGCCCTTGGGACTCCGTCACGCTCCACAAAGCCAAAGGATTAAAAAGGCAGCGTGGGCCCTGGAAGACTAACGGCTGTTATTTCAATGACGGCCCCCTTCTTCAGAGGCAAGAGTGAGAAGGGCAGGGGACAGGGTGAGACGTTCACCCAAAGCTCGAAGGGAGGGGGCTCGGGAAGGAAGTGGCAGCAGAACTCATCCTTCCCGTCCCGTTTCACATTACACGGTCGTGACTTAAGAATGGGAGGAGGAGTGGTAGTTTATGCCAAAAACACATATTCCTTCACCAAAAGCACAGGAAGAGGAGACTGGCTGTCCCATTGAGGAACCTGGACCGATGTACAGTAGTAGCTAGGGTGAATCTGGAAGTTGAGTCATGGCTACTGGACTTCTTTTTCTTGAGAGACAGAAACATTTCACTACTCATCCAAACTCACCTGGATGACTGAGAATCTTCACAGACATATAGTTAGGGTGAAAAAAAACTCAAGCAATGAGGCAGTTGGGAGTCTAGTACTGACCACCCAATCAAGGAGAGCTTGCGGATAAAACTTTTGCAAAAGAAACTGCAAGAATTTCAGGGAGACACAAGGTCCTAATAGTGTGTGTGTGGGGGGCTTCCATTGCCCTGGTATCTGTTGGCAGTCAAATTCTGAGGACCTTCCAAGAAACTGGAAAGAGATACGGACTTCCCAAGAAATTCCTGGCTTGCGTGGCTGGTCGATTTTCTCTTACAAAAAGAAGAGGAACAAACTAGATGTCTAGCTCTCCTGGACCTGACCCGTAACTGAGGCCACTTGGTGGGAGGAGGAGAGGCAGCAAGAGGAACTCTGGGGGAAGAGTGAGCACCTTCGACCAGAATTCTTGGTTTCAAAGGAAACAAAACCAGAGGTAAGCCACATATATATATGCTGGATTTTAAGAAGAACCAGTTTTAATAAACTCCGCAACGCTGAGCGGTGAGGTTCCATAGCAGGAAATCCTAACAGGAACAGAAGTCCAAGATAAGTTGGCCTTTCTTAGAAAGGGAATTCTCAAGATAGAACTGCAAAGAATTCCAACATGAAAAAAAGCTGGAAGTTGGCTAAAATGACAAATGTGACTTCAGAAAAAGTTCAGAGGGGACATGGAAAGTAAAAGGGGGCACAAATTAATTTAAAATGTTCCCCCTCCCTTTTCCCTTAAAAACACACTAAGAGGGCTTACGTCAGTAAAAGACAATTTTAAAAACCCAGAAAAATTATACAATAAAAAAAAAGAATCTAATGCCACACTAAAATGGTAAACAAAACCAACACCAAAACCACATTTAGAACAGCAAGGCAAATCAATCCATTTAAAAACCTCTCTCAGGCAGGCTGTTGTGGACAGAAAAGGCGAGATCTTTGCCTGTTTGGAAAGGAGAGCAGGGATGGGGCCAGGCTGGCCTCCCGTGGGAGGGAGTGCCAGAGTATGGGGGCAGCAGCCACACAGAGAAGGCCCTCTCCTGCGCCCCCCACCAAGGGCACATTTGAGGGGGGTTGCGACCGAGAGAAAAGGCCTCCCTGTTCTCCAAGAATCCCAGGGATCAGGCATTCCAGGAAGGCAAAGGCAGAGAATGAGCTGAGGTTAGCTGGAGCCACAGAGAAAACATTCTTCAGGTAGCTGCGAAGCAAAAGACATGCCCAGCGGCTCATCTGCTCAGGGGAGACTGGAAGATGATAACACAGAGAGAGAGAGAGAGAGAGAGAGAGAGAGAGAGAGAGAGAGAGAGAGAGAGAGAGAGAGAGGCGGAGGCGCTCAGTCCCCACCTCAGCTCCCTCTACTCTCAAGAGGCTGCCTTTTCACCTCCAGGCAAACGGGAAGTGCAGAGAGAGCGGGGCAGGATTGCAGCTGGGACCACCAGGGGACTTTTAAAGGAGTTTAAACCTCCAAGACCTGATGAACCGCATCTAAAGGAAATGCAGGAACTGGCAGAAGAACTCTCAGAATTGCTATCTTGTTATTTGGTGGGGCAGGTGAAGTGCTGGGAGGAGGGCTGTGACGGGAAGGACTGTGCCCTTTGGATCAGGTGCTTCAGGGCGCGCACGCCTGCGCATGGACTACAGAGAGAGCGAGCAGGCACCAGGCACGAGCTGGTGGTTCCCGGGAGGGTTAACTCCCGCCTGCTCCTCGTCGCGGCCTGCAGGACGGCAGGAACATGGCACCCCCTTCCCCGCGGTCCCTTGGCCACTCTAGGGGTAGAGAAGCCAGCCAGCCTCAGTGTGGGCAAAGGAGGAGGAGGAGGAGGAGGAGGAGGGACCCCCCCCCCCGACCTTGGGTTTGGCCCGTGGCTTCAGCTGCTCCAGCTTCTTGGCTGCCGCCTCTATGGCCGCTGCTGCCCCCAGCAGCTCGTTCTCCGCGATGACTGTGGGGTCCTCAGGGTCCACCCATTCGGTTCCTGGGGGAGGCAGAAGACGAACGGAGGCATGGAGAAGACAGGGACCCCCTCATCCCCCCCCCACTGCACCCGGCCACTTCCCTTCCCTCCAGGCTGGCTGCCATGTCCCAGAACCAGCAGGCTGGGATGGAGAGGGAGTCAGGGGACCCCACGCCCACCCCCACCCCCACCCCACGGCGCCTACCTTTCATGGCTTCAGCTGCCTGGATGAGCTCCGTCACAGAGCCAGCCACCCGCTTTGAATAGGCAGCCAGCTGCTGCTTCAGTTCGTGGCTTGGCTTCTGGAGGACCTGGGCCAGAGGAGGAGGAGGAGGAGGAAGGAGGAGGAGGAGGTCTGAGTGCCCAGGCAGGCCCAGAGGGATGCCCCAGGGAGGCTGGGGGAAGGCAGGGGAAGGGGGTCACACAGGCCCTCCAAACAAGGGGCCAGGTGGGAAGAAAGGCATCACCTGCCCCCCCCCCCCCCCCCCCCCTTCAGGAAGGATCCAACTGGAGCCCCCAGGAAAGGGAGGAAGGGCAGGGAGAGGTTCTTGGGGGCAGGCTGGAGCAGAGGGAGGGGGAGCCCCAGAGGGGCGGGAGGGGGGGCCTGCCACGCAAGGAGGGCCTCCTGTCAGCAGCTCTTGGGAGCCTCGCCCCTCCAGCACAGCCAGGAGGCTGGCTGGGACCCCCTCCCCTTCCCACACCCCCTCCTGCTTTTCCCCACCTCAGACCCTCCCCCCCCCCCGGGAATCCACAGGCAAGCCAAGGCCAGTTAGTCACACTGCAACTGGGGTATGGTTTTTTCCAGCTTCCACTTCCCTAGACGGGCAGGACAGGCCCCAGCACACCCTGATGGCTTTTTTTGGGGGGGGGGTCTGTGTGTCCTTCCGTGTTCAGGACAGTCTTGGCCTAGCTCTGAAAGCTTCCCCATCCTAGTCCTGGGGGGGGGGTCATCCCCCCTGTTCCTCTGCGTGCACACACGGCATGCCAGCTGGCACACACCTGCATGCAGGCACCACACACCATACTCACCGGCTGCCCACCAAGGGGATGGGGATTGGGGGGGGGAGGAAGAAGAGAGTGGTGAGAGAGAGAGGGGGGGGAAACCAAGGCTGCCTGGGGAGAGGGAGAAGGGGGGGCACCGCCCAAGACCTCCCCTCCCTGCAAGCGGCCCGGGCAGTGGAAGAGGGCGGGCGCTTACCATCAGCACGTGCTCCAGGAGCTCCAGGTAACCACGGGCACACTCCTGGCCAAAGCGCAGCGCCCGGTGCCGGACCTCCCCGCTCACCTCCGGGTGGTAGGCCGCCTCCTGGGAAAGGACGGTAGTGAGGAGGAGGAGGAGGAGGAGGAGGAGGAGGAGGAGGAGGAGGAGGAGCAGCTTCCCCCCACCCCTGCCCCCGCCCAAGGGGCAGAGAAGGCAGGGCAGCCAAGGCCCCTCAGCCTCGTGGCTCAGGGCCTCAGAGCAGACCCCACCAGGCCGTGCCTCCGGCCCAGCCTCCCCCCCAAGCCTCCCTCCCGGCTGTTGGCCCTGCCTGACCCTGGCACAGGGGGTTGCAAGGCTGCTCCGCCATCCCCCCCGCCCAAATGCTTTCCCCCAAAGGCAAGTGGGCCTTGAGGCGAAGAGAGGGGGCTGCAGGGGGGCTTCTGTGCACCACCCCACCCTTCAGGGGTCCCTCCATCCTCCCCACGTAGGGCAACCCCATACGACCCAAAGCTTAACCAAAGGGACAGCAAAACATTGGAGGAGGAGGTGGCAAGGGAGGGGGGGACGACAACAATGAGCTCCTGCTTGGCTCCCCATGTTGTGACCCCCCCCCCCCCCCCTCACCCCGGGGCCCCTACCTTGCAAGAGCGCAGCATGTCAGCAATGGCATGGCGGCTCAGGTTGGCGGTGGCGATCACGTCTTCCTGCCGGCAGGAGTTGCCGGCCGCCACGGCCTTGGCCGTCGCCATGGTGATGCCCTTGGTCATGCGGATGAAGTCCTCTGGGGTGGAGGTCTTGGCCGGAGGGACCTGGGAGCAAAACACCTGAGGGGGGAAAACACAGCCCGGGGGGGGGGTTGTCACGCCAGCGGACGAGGCACAGAGAGCAGCGGGGCCAAGGTGCGTCCCCCCCGGCTGGCCACGGTGGCACTCACGGCAAGCTCCTGGCGGATGTGCTCGATTGTGGCCTCCAGCGCGCGGGTCCCTTTGGTGGCCTCGTCCTCCACGGCCTTGACGGTCTTGAGCAGGGACGTGACATTGGTGACCATCACCTGGAACGGAAACGGCCCGAGGGGAGCTCAGCCTCGGGGGCAGGAATGGGGCCAAAGCCCTCGGGAGAACCCCTCGATCCCTCCCCCCCCACCCGCCATGCTACGCAACCCCCCCTTCACGCACGCACACACACAGAGGGCTGACCTTGGCTGAGTTCTTCAGCTGGTAAACAGCCGGGTCGTCCGCAGACTTGCCCGCCGCAGCCTTGGTGGCGCTGATCAGGTCCCCGAGGGCTTTGGCCACGTCCTTCACGGCGTTGATCAGAACCACCTAAGGGCAACGGAAGGGGCGGTGGGGGGGTCGCCAGGGGTCAAAGTGACAGGCCTGGCGAGGCTGACGCCCTTTCAGGCCTGGCAGGTGCCAAAGGGGCTTCCTCACCTGCGTCTCGGGGTCCTCGGAGCCCAGGCTGGCTGCCCCCAGCTTCACCACTTCGGCCAGGCGGGTGATGGTGGCCACGGAGGACTGGGCCGCCTGGGCCAGCTTCTCCTGGCTGGCCGTGGCATTCTGCACCAGCACCTTGGTGTCCTCCACGAGGGCCTTGGCCGTCTTCAAGATGCCCTCCCTGGCAAGGAGCGGGTGGAGAGGTCAGAGGGGCAGGCAGGCAGGGGGGTGGCGGCGGGCAAGGAGCCCCAGGCCTGCTGAGGGCCTCGAGGGACACACACACACATACACACACACACACACACACACACACACACTGCCCCCCCGCCCCCGCCCCCGCCAGCCAGTCCCAGGACCTGTGATCAGCAAAGGTCTCGGCGTTCTCTCGGTTGAGGGTCCCAGCAGTGGCAAACATGATGGTCGTGTCCAGGTCGGCAATGATGCCAGACACAGCACTAGCCGCCGTGATGCAGGCCTGGGTGCCCCGGTTGCCGGCCTGCAGGGCTGCGAGCACGTGGGACACCTGAAGGGAGGGAGGGAGGGAGGGAGGGAGGGAGGGAGGGGTGTGGGTGGGAAGAGGGGCACTCGCCTCCTGCCTCCTGCAGGCCACCCGCCTGACCAGAGTGCCTGACCATGGGAGGGAGGGAGGGAGGGGTGGGTGGCCCCACGGATGGACACAGGCCAAGGAGACACGCTCCAGGGCCCAAGGGGAAGGCAGCACTGCCCTCCCTCTGGAGGAAGGCTTCTGCCGCCTGGAGTGCTCCCACCCCCGCCACCCCCGCCACCGGTACCTTCTCGGAGACTCGCCGGGCACACTCGATGAGCTCCTTCTTGGTGTAGGCATCGCTGGGGCTGCACTGCAGGGCCCCGGCCTTGGTCACGAGGGCTGCACAGCCGTGGCCCAGCTCCTGCACGCGGTTCTTGATGTGGGAGCCAATCTGGATTGGAGCGAAAGAGAGGCCCGTGCCAGAACCTCCCCTGGAAACACTCCCAGGGGTTGTGCCCCACCTGGAGCACACATCGGGGCTGCTCCGCTCTAAGGGAGGCCACCTCTCAGCGCTCTTATGCCTCCCCACCCAAGATGGCCTGGGCATCTCCCCCTCCCAGCAGCAAGCCCACAGTGTGTGGGGGTGAGTGGGGGCTGCTGCTGCTGCTGCTGCTGCTCCCTCTCCTCCTCCTGGGCAAGACCCCTCACAGGAAACCTCTCCCCCTCCCTCCTCCTGCCCCCCCCCACACCCACCGCCTCCACTCCTCAAGGCACAGACCCCTTACCTCCTCATTCTCTGCCGTCAGGGCGGCCGGCTTGGCCTGCTGGGCCAGCTGCCCGTAGTCCATGGTCAGCTGGTTGGCCAATGTGCCCAGCTCATCGGGGTTGGTGGTAGACTTGGTGACCTGCCAAGCCGGAAGGAAGCAGCCGTCAAGCTGGGGTGGTGGTGGTGGTGGTAGTGGCGGCACACGAGGGGCCGTGTCCCTCTGGGCCAAGGGGAGAGGCAGCCGGAGGGAGGTCCCTGGGCCCTGTCCCTCCCCACCGCAACACAGAACTCCCTCCCCCTTACCATTTCCTGGACGGTGACCGCGATGGCCTTGGCCGTCTTCACCATGGTGGTCTGGTAGTCCACAAAGGAGCCGTCGGGCTCTCCCACGGGCCCCTCGTCGAGCTGCAGCAGAGGAAGGAGCCAGGCACCTTCAGGGGGCCCATCGGGAGGGAGGGAGGGCAACCCACAGCCCCCAAAGGCCCCGTCCTCTTCTGGCGCCAGGAGCCAGCTCGCCAGTGGGGCCTCCTCTACGTTCTGCCCCCCCCCCCGCCGCCTCCCCAATGAAAGGGGCACGCCACGGGCAGCCCTGTCCCTCTCTGCCCTTAGCCTCAAACTCCCTGCCCGCTTTCCGGAGAGGCCCGGGGTGTAGGGAATGGTGGGGGCTGGCCCTTTGACGCTGCAGGTTGAAGCCCAACCGTGGCCGGTGGATTTAAGATATTTTGACCATGCTTTCCTCCGTAAAAATGACCCAAGGTGGCCTCTGTCATTAAGAGACCATCTTTAGCAATGGCGAGTACACGGCTACGACCATTCGCTCCCATCCAGAGTGACCTCTTGGGGGCTCCCAAGTTGTCTTCTGGTGCTTCAGAAGATTCCCCCAAATGGGAAAAACAGGGCCCTGCCTGCCCCCCCCCAACCTAAAGCAGGGACAAGTGGACAACAAGCCCCTCCCGTGACACCCTCGGCTCCAGCTCAAGGGGCACTCCTTCCCCAGGACCCTGGTCTCCTGGCATGGGGACTGGCAAGGGGGACAAGGGTGCCTGCCCCCACCCCCACCCCCACCCCGTGCTCCCGGGGAGGCAACCTCCCTCCGGCCTCACCTGGTTGATGGCTTGGGTGATGGAGTCCACCATTCCGCCCACCACGCCTGCAGCGCTGGCTGCCTCGTTCAGGGTGGCTGTCAGGTCCTCCACGGCCTCCTTCATCATCTGCACCACCTCGTCCAGGGCTTCCTGCGTGTGGGGAGCTTGCTGTGGGGGAAAGGGGGTGCGAGCGTCACCCTTGGGGAAGCACTGGCAGACACCCCCCCATCACCGCCGCCACCAGGAACACGTGGCCTGGGGAGAGGCTCCCTGCTGCTGCCAGGCAGCTGGCCTCCCCCTCCGGCCCAGGGCCCACCTTGGGGTTCCCGCCGGCCTCCTTGGCCGTGTACAGCATCTGGAGGGCAGACTCGGCCAGGGTCTTGGTCTGGTCCAGGAGGTTCATCTGCTGCTGGTGGTTCAGCATCTTGGAGGCGGCACCCACGGCGGCCAGCACCAGCGGCTCAAAGTACTGGGCCAGCTGGGAGACCTGGGAGGAGGAGGAGGAGGGAGGCAGGGCGGGGCTGGGAGGGCAGCAGCTCTCCAGGGGAGGGGCGGCTGACCCAAGCGCCCCCCCCCCCCCCCCAGGAGGACCCACAGCAACCCCCACCCCCCATGAAGGGCAGGGGCCAAGGGCTCTGGGGACACAAAGGGAGGCAGCCCTCAGGAGGCAGCCACTCCCAGGCTGCTGACCCAGGGTGGCTGCGAGGGGAGCCCCCAAACACTGGGGTGGCCCCCGTGGACTGGGCCGTGGGCAGCTGCAGCCGCCGCTGCTGCCACCACCAAGGACTCCCTTGCCCCCCCCCCCCGGCCTAGTGAGGGTGCTTCTCTCCTGGCTTGCTTGCAGGCACCACCGCCTGCCAGGCGGACTGGGGCCCCCCCATGGGGTCCCCTGCAACAACACCCCCAAATAGCAGGGACTCCCTCCCTTGCAGGCCATGGCCACAGAGCCCCACATCTGCCCCCGACCATGGCAGGGCCCCCTCCTCTCCCCAGAACAGCCAGCCAGAGACCGGGAGGGAAGCCAGCACCCCCTCTCTCTTGGGCTCCCCAGCCCTGGGAGCTGACCTGAGGCTGGCAGCCCCGGATGCCCGGGAGACCCCTTTCATCCTGGGAACAGGCACCCTGCTTGCCCCCGGCCCCCCTTCACTGCCGGGGCTGCTCGCTGGGAAGGCCCCTTACCTTGTGGCCCAGCTGGGAAGCCTCGGCACGCGCGGCACAAGCCACGGGCTCAATGAGGTGGCTGATTTCTTGGACGGCCGTCAGCATCTGGTTGTGTAAGGCCTGGTGGGGTGGGGGTGGTCAGGAAAGGGCTCTGGGGGGGAGTGCTCAGTAGCAGCCCACCACCCCCACCCCACCACCCCCACCACAGTGGCTGCCAGAGCAGCAGCGGGGGAAGCACCCCAGGAGGAGCCCGCCTGGTCCCACCAGACCCGAACAGGAGGAGCCAGGGCTGGGCAGCCCTCCTTCTGCCCCCAGCCCCCCCCCAAGTCCCCTCTGTAGCGGGCAGCCTAAGCCAATATTTATTGCTTGGAATCATGTAAGATCTGGTGGAATTTGCATGTCCAAGGAAAGCACTTGTGGGAACAGTCAACGCATATA
>JAHTLZ010004493.1:0-38179 GCA_023846285.1 Phrynocephalus versicolor | reverse complement strand
GGTCTTTACTGTCCATAATTAGAATGATAATTATCATCATAAATATAAGTCACTACCACATACTGTTTGCTGAGTAGCGTGATGGGTTTTTCCCCCCTCAGTCAAATAATTTGATTTTTTAAAAAGACCTTTCATAGGTCTAGAGATCCATGGCTTCACTGACAGTCTATGGCTTTTCAGTAAACCATAAGCTGAGGGCTTTATTTCAAACATGCCACCATTCCAAATTTATGCAGGGGCAAAAGAGGATTTTTTTTTTGAAAAAAAAAAAGAAAGAAGGAAACACCAGCTATGCAAATATAACAGGTGCCAGGCAAAATATGTGTCAAAACAATTTGAAAACACATCTGTGCAAAGGTTTGCATGCAATTACTAAGCGCACACTTTGGAATTCACTGACTGGCAGAGTGGGAATACGCTGTCATAAGGTTTTTTTCCTTATTTTTACAGCAGGTGGAATCAGAATCAGAGAGGAAGCACTAACAGTTAAGTGGACGACTTTTCAACTATGGAAGCATAAGACAGATCAAATGCTTTTCCAAACCAGACGTTTCCATGTACCGTTTGCATTTTGTTTGGGGAAACGTCAGTTCGCTTTCTCGGAATTGATGCTGTGCTACTGAGTTGCTGGAGGAAAAGTTAGAATCATAGAATCAATAGAATCATAGAGTTGGAAGAGACCTCAAGGGCCATCCAGTCCAACCCCCTGCCATGCAAGAACCCCATCACCATATTTCCGACAGATAGGCATCCAGCCTCTGCTTAAAAACCTCCAAAGAAGGAGACTCCACTACCTCCGTGGCAGAGTATTCCACTGCTGAACAGCTCTAACTGTCATGAAGTTCTTCCTAATGTTCAAATGGAATATCTTTTCCTGTAGTTTGAAACCACTGCCCCGAGTCCTAGTCTCTGAAGCCATGGAAAACAAACCTGTTCCCTCTTCAATATGACATCCTTTCAAATATTTAAACATAGCTGTAATATCCCCCCCTCAGCCTTCTTTTTAGAAAGGCTAAACATTCCCAGTTCCCTAAGCGGTTCCTCATAAGACATTTCCTCCAGACCTTTAGCCATCCTGGTCGCCCTCCTCTGCACCCACTCAAGGTTGACAACATCCTTTGTAAATTGAGGTGCACAGAACTGGACACAGTACTGCAGGTGGGGTCTGACAAGAGCAGAATAGAGTGGGACTATCACTTCCCTTGAACAAGACACTATGGTTCTGTTGATGCAACTAAGAATCACATTGGCTTTCCTGGCCGCCACATCACACTGCTGACTCGTGTTCAATTTGTGGTCCACCAAGACTCCTAGATCCCTTTCACAGGTACTATTTTCCAGCCAAGTATCCTCCATCCTATATCTGTGCAATTCATTCTTTTTACCTAGATGCAGCACCCTACATTTCCCTCTGTTGAAATCTATTCCGTTAGCTTTGGCCCAGCACTCTAGTCTGGCAAGGTCCTTTTGGATTTTCATCCTATCCTCTAGGGATGGGTTTCCTTTTATGGCTCATGCAAAGGTCATATTACCCTCCCCCTTCCACTCTCTTCCATTTCCACCTACACCATGCAGAAACAACAAGGACAACAAGGAGGAGGAGAGGAGGATGTGCCCTCAAGTCAATTCCAACTTACAATTGTCTTGTTTCAGGGCTTTCCTAGGTAGGGAGTTCTCTGAAGTGGTTCACCATTCCCTTCTCCTGGGACCATCCTGGAACTGTGCAGCTTGCCCAAGGCCACAAAGGCTGGCACATCTCCCCCACCCCAACCCCAGGGCCAGTGGTGAAAATGTAGTCCAATCAGTACTCCAGTTTACAAAGCGATCTAACCAGTGATGCTACCTAACCTATCTAACTGTAATTATATCTCTCCACTAGAACTCTGGGGCCACCAACAGCCCCAACTTATGCAGCCTCGGAAGTGGGAGGTCTTTGCTTAGATGAGCTTCATGGGAGGGAGGGGAGGCTGTTACTTCAGTCTTCCAAGATGCCTGTTTTTCCAGTGGACATGGGCGTGGGAGGGGGGGAGGAATGGACAAAACTTTCACCACCACCAACAGTACACACACACACACACACACACACACACACACACACACACACACACAGTTTCAAGATCCAAATGGGCAGGCAGGTTAAGCCTTCCCAATCCCAGGTTTGTGTTGGGTGTGATGCATGTATGTCTGTAAATGCAGCCCCCAGCCAACGCCAGACACAAACCACTATCACCCAGCCCAAAAGATTATGCATCCCTACTTTACCTGGATATGTTCTCAGGATGGCATTTCTGGAACCTGAGTATCCGCTTGGAATTGACTCAAGTACTTTTGGAGAGGGGGGGATATATATCATCCAGATGGGGGGAAATAATCCCACTGTGAGACTTTTTATGTAAGTAGTAAGGATATATATGCTTCTTGTGCAAAAGAGACCAGATAGTGCATGGGATTCAGAGGTATGTAAAAGGCAGATCACTCAAGATAAATAAATGCAAAACATTGAACTGACTTTTTTATTTCTTAACTGGAAGAGGGGGATCAGTGCACCCTTAAAGTTCTGTGGAATTGTAAAATATGTAGGCTTTATCATTTCATTTGGCTTGCAAATAAATTGGAAGCATTCAAGGAGGAAGGACTCTCTCTCTCTCTCACACACACACACACACACACACACAGAGAGAGAGAGAGAGAGAGAGAGAGAGAGTATACACCCATGCCAGTTCAGCGCTCTTCTCCACCTCATATCGCTCCAGATGCAGAATTTCTCAACCAATCTCCTAAATCTCCCCTAGTCTTTACCGCGGAGCAGCAGCTCAGCCTGGGATGGCCCTGCGAGCTGCAGGTCTTGGTCCGCCCAGAAGAGGAACGACCGGGGGACGCCACCAGACCTATGAGCCATGCATGACGGAGGCGAGGCTGGCGGCGCTCAAGCAAGGGGTGGCGGCACCGTCCTTCTCAGCCATCGAGCCCCGTTTCATCGAGCCCAGCGGGCGGGGTGGGGGGGTGAGGAGGACCCAAACTTTTATTTTATTTCTAAGTTCCGGGCTTTTTGGGGGGGGGGGGCACGACGCGTGTCCTCAACCCAGACCAGGCAGCCCGGGAAAGGGAATGGAGACAGGCTTCAGGGAGAGCGTTCACACAGACACACACACGCTCACATCCAGTTCGCGGGCGACCGGAATCTGGACAGCAAGAGGAGGCTTGCAATGGTCCCTCTGGCGCCGATCCTCGTTCCCCGGGTGGCTGACGGCGGGGTGGGGGTGGGGGGCTGTCCTCCAGGGAAGGAACGATGGGCACCGAAGGGTCGGGCAAGGAAGCGCACGCGGGCCAAGGCGGCCGGAGCAACCAGGAGGACCTCCTGGTGCCCACTCCACGTCTGAACTAGGCACAACCGGGGGGCGGAGGCCCAGGCTCGGGTCGCTCTTTGGCAGCTGTGAGAGGGATTCCCCGCCGGGCTCCGAGGCGGCTCGGCAGACGCTTGGCGCGCCGTGCTCGGCCGAGACTTCCAGAAGACGACTCGCCCGCGTGGACCCCTCAGCTAGGAGGCTCCGCGCCATCCGACCTCCTCGCCCAAGCCCTTCGCTTCGGACGCCCCGGGCGGGCGGCGGCGCCTTGGCTTCCAACCGCCTCCCGGCCTCGGTCGGTGGAGCCCTTCCAATACAGGGCGCTCGCCTCCTCTCCGCTTCCCACGCCCGGTGGCTTCCGCCACTTGCCCCCAAAGCCCCGTTTCTCTGGCCTCCCACGCCGAGATGGGGCTCGGGGGCGCGTCTGCCCTCCTCCCCCGGTCGAACCGGCTTCCTCTGCCTTCAGGCACAGGGATCGGAAGCGGGAGGACCTGCCTGCCGCCTTCAACCCCACCGCCTCCCCGCCCAACCCCCCCCGGTATTCCCCCCCCCTCCATCCCCGGGTTTCCCGAAAACGACCCACAAGCCGGGCCACCGACCGTGGGGCGCCCGTCCAGCGTTCTGCCAGTGCAATCGTGTTCAAGTTGGGAGCCCTGCGACGCCCGTCTCCTCCGAAGCAACTGCCCAAGTAGAGGGACATCCGATTCGCTGGGCGCCGAGGATCACACCGGAGGGACTTCTGAATGGAAATGTACGGGGCAACTGCGCTCTGTTGTTCTAAGAGGCTGTGCGCTCCTCACGACGGGCAGGCGCCCGCTAGATCCTCACTACACCAGCAGCTTGCTTTCCCGGTTTCTGAGCCGAAGCTCTTCTTCCCGGGCCAAAAGCAGAACGGCGAAGGCAGGTGGAGGAATCCCTTCCGGGATTTAATGCTCTATTTCGAGCCAGAAGAAGTTGGCTACCCCTCACTTGCGATCTCTCCCCACGCTTCCCCCCGGGCTCTGCTCCCAGCACGCGAAGTGTTGCGCGCGTTGGACTTGGGATCCCAGCCCCGATTCTTTTGAGGGTAAGATCTTCCGCCGGCGCTTACTTCGAGGAGGTACCGGGAGAAAAGCGGAGACCCCAACCCCGTCCACTCCACCTCACCCGGGAGTTCCGCGGACAGGAAAGGCACTGAACTCAAGCCGGATTCGTGAGCAGTGAGCGGATCTCCTCGGACTGATTCCGCCCCAGGCTCCGGGGAGGCGGGATCCGAGGAGGCGCAACGCTGCTGCTGACCCAAATCGCCCATCACACACGATGCCGCAGCCCGAGAGGCAGCGGGAAGACGGCGGGCTGCTGCCTCCCGGGTCTCCACCCCCCCAGCGCGCAGGAAAAGGGAGGCAAAACGGCCCGGCAGCGCCTGGCGCGTCCTTACCTGCTCCGCCGCCGACCTACTCGCTCCGCCGAAGAAGAAACGCGGCGGGCACCGATCGCTCCATCCGGAGCCCGCCTCCCCCTCCCGGGTCCTTGGCCGCGGGCGCGCCCGGAGCGCCTGCTTTTCCGCGGGGTGAAGGTGAGCGACGGGATCCAAAGCTCCTCCAAGCAGCCGAGGGGGGGGGCGGAAGAAATCCGGAGGGGTGTCCAGCCGAGGCAGGGGTGCGGGGCAGGGGATCCGTCACAGGCAGTGGGAGAGGGGCGAAGGCGGGCGGAAAGTTCGCCACTCCCGGCACCAGCGACGGTCGCACCGACCCAACCACCGAGCCGGGGGTAGCAGGAGACAGAGAGACAGACAGCGAGCCCCCACCCCACCCCCTTGCACGGCTCTGCTTGGCTTGTTGGAAAACTCGAGCGGGGATCGTGCGCCCGCTCCAGCGGCCGCCTCTCCCACGACCGTCTCAAAGAGCCCCCCCCCAACCGGCAGGCCGGCGCTGATTGGGCGGCGGAGGGCGAGGGCTGCCCGCTCCCCCGCCCCCCCGGGGGCCCCCCCCCCGCCCCCCGCCAAGACCCCCCCGCGGCGAAGGTTCGCTGGCTCCTCCCCAGAAGGTGGGAAGAGGGTGCCACCAGCTACTGCTCGGACCGCCGGCTCGGGATCAGGATCGGGCCCGGATCGGGCCTCGGCGTGACCTTCCTGGGTCCCCAGGCGCCCTCGCGCGCGCGCGATCCTTCGTCCTTCTCTTTCCTACCAAGCTGGAATCCAGAGGTCCGGGGCGAAACCCAGCTTTGGCATGATCCTCCCGGCAAGTTCGCGTGTGCTGGAGATGGACTTAACTGGGCATCTTATCAAGTCACGAGCAGCCGCCGTTATTTCGAGGCAATTGATGGAGCCGTTGATGTCTTGGAAATATTGCAGCGCAATTGTTAATTTGACTACGGGGCTAGGAAACAGGAAGGTACAGGGTTGATTTGCAAACTTGGATCAGGTTGCCTAGTTTGAGAACCTACTAAAAAACAGGAAGCAGGTCCGCAACACTTTGTACCTTTTGTAGAGTGCCAACTGTTCTCTGTAAAAAGATGCCTGCATTGAAGACCAGGTCCATGCAGTCAGAATTTGGGACTTTCCTGTGAGGAGCAAGCAGGTTGGCTAGACTAGAGAAGGCACCATCTCCTCTCATCTCAACCTGCTGTACCATTCTGTACCAGACTGCCTGTGGGAGAGAAAGAGAGAGAGAAAGAGAGAGAGAAAGAGAGAGAGAAAGAATGGACTCAGAACGGCTGGATTGGACTGGTTAACAGAGCAAAGAGTGGTTGGATGAGTTGTCTGTTCGTTCTTCTCATTCAGCTGGACCAGATCAACAGGTCAGGAAAAGTGTCAGCTCAAAGTGGATTAAGAGGCTTGCACCATGACACTGTCCAGTGCACCCCCTTCCCAGAGTTAATCTGTAATATCATGTAGTTACTGTAAATCCAGGCCTGATGTTGCTGCAGAAGGGAGAAGGAACATCAGGCCTGGATTTACAGGAAGAGCAGTGGGTAGTGGGAAAACGAAAAGGATGTGTCGATCTAGCCCCAGTTCGTGTTCAGAGGGGGAGAGAGGGATCAGAAACTGTTGACTGGAGAAGGAAGTCATCTTCCTTCTCCAGATACACCTATGGGAAGATGGGTGGGGTATAAATGTAATAAATAAATAAATAATAAATAAATAAATAGATTCTCCTAGGGAGAGAAAAAGCTATGAACTCAAGAAGAACCCTGACAGATCACCTATTTCATTCATTTATTAAATGTCCTATCACAACTGCAGTCTCAAAGTTCATTATACAAGAAAGGATTCAAGGATCCAAGAGGAAGAAAGGGAAATTTAATATGCTATTATAATTAATAGAAAATATATTACTCCATCTTTACCATAGATTGAAGACCCTGCAAACTAGGCACAAATACTAAGAGTGTGTGATGGATGTGCATCTAAACCTTTTTTAGTTGGTTATTCAAAATCCGCAAGGGATCCTACAGTAGTAGGTTTAACCTGCTGGTGGCAAATGGCCTAACCTTGTCTAACAACCAGAGATGAAGGAGAAAAATGATATACTTTTCCTCACAGGGCCTGTAGGCAATCTCATGTGGTAAGCCTGTCTGCAGGGTCTCTGGACTCTTCAAATAGGTAAGAGACCAGTGATGGAGGAGGAAGACCAGAGTGGGGAGACAGAAAGGTCAGAAAAATAAGAGGGGAGGGGAGGAGACATAGGGCCTTTTTACACGACCCCTAAGATCCGCTGGTCCCTTAAATTCGGACCAGAGATCTTGAGGGTTTGTCGCTCTCCCTGCGTTCCCACCCCCTCCGCACTTCCTTGTTCTGTCTGCGTGAGGGGGGGGGAGAAAAAAAGGGAGAAAACAATGCACTCTTACCTCTGGAGTGCCGGTGAAAGTTGCTCCGAGCCCCGTTACTTCCTGATTCCTCTTAAAGGGGCGGGAGGCAAAAAACAAAAAGAAGCCAGGAGAGCCCGGCACTCTCTGCATCAAAATTTTTCACTCTCCCAGAGCAGGTACTTGAAAGGTGCGCTGGGTGGCGCTTAAGTGGGCATGGTCGCACTTAATTTTCTGTTAGCTCCGGAGCTGGTGGGGAAACATTTTTAAGCTCCAGAGCTGGGAGCCATTTGCAGCGGAGTTTAGGGGTCGTGTATAAACGCCCATAGAGGATATATGTGCAAGAACAGAAATGGTCAATCACCTGATTGAAGGAAAGGAATAAAGAGTCCTCTAACCCTTGTGAAGATGGTACTTCAGCTGGTTAAAAAGAAACAAGAAACTACAATAAACAAACATAAAAGCACATGGTAAAAATGGGACCTATAAGCAGCAAATGCAAGGTAAAAAGCTAAAGGTTCCCCCTGCACATGCATGCTAGCCATGTCTGACTCTAGGGGCAGTGCTCATCTCCATATTCAAGCTGAAGAGCCAGTGCTGTGCAAGTCCGTGGTCATGTGGCCAGCATGGCTGCAAGGAAACACTGTTTCAACTTCCTGCTTTTTACAGCGGTACCTATTTATCTACTTGCATTTACATGCTTTCAAACTGCTAGGTTGGCAGGAGCTGGGGTTAACAGCGGGAGCTCACTCCGCTGTGTGGCACCCCGGATTCGAACCGTAAGCTGCTGGCAGAACTCTAGCCCGCTGAGCCACCACACCCCTTAGCAAATACAAAGAAGGATCTTAATGTTCTGCACCCTCTTTGACTGACCAACCAGAAATCCAGAGGAGGATTACATCCTGCACATTTTGGCCACAGTCCTCATCAACTATTTGTCCTCAACCTACCCTATAGGCTTCAGGGGAATACAGTGTATGAAGTTCCTGGGAGCTAGAAGTACCTTTCAGCTGCAATGTATCATATACCATGAAGCTACATTGCCAGGAGGTGCTCAGCCATCTGAACTAAGCAAGTAGCATTGCATCTCCCCGCCATTTTCTTCTACCTGTCCCTCCCCCCAAAAGGCCTAGTGCCCTCTCTCCTCCCCATAGCTCACAGGACCCATGTGAATGCCTCTTTTGTGGCATAGCCCCTGAAGCCTTGGTCTCATGGGAGCCGTTCCCTCTTGAAAGGGAGGGCCACTCTTTCAGAGGAGCAGAAATTCCTTCGATAAAGAAGGTGACATCCAGGAGAATCACAGCTGAGCATTCAGCAGAAAGCAAGGCAAGGAGGCAACTGCTTTTTAATTGAGGTGGGCAAGGGTTGTTTTTTAACTGGACCATCACGCAGAGCAAAGTTGCTTATTGGAAATGGAATTCCTGAAATCCCCCAATGCCGACTGGGGGACCCTACCTTCTGAAGTGCTGCCATAACGTCAACCTTTATAAGAGGTTGCTGCAGTCCTTTCCACACATCAAAGAAGAAGCAAGGTTGCTTGCCATCCTTGCACCTTGCCGGTCCTGCTCTCTTGGTCCCTGTACATTCAACATGAAGTTCTGCGAAGTTCTTCTGTTTGGATTCTGTTGGCTGCTTTCTGACCCAGCTTCTACCAGCTTCTACCCTCCAGCTCCATTGATACAAAACTGGAGATGGTTCTTTCTGCCTCTGCTCCAAATTAAATCAAAAGTCTGAGAGCTTCAGAATAAACAGTGGGCAGCTGCCGAGGTCTCAGACAGTGGGCAACTAGAAGGGGATAAAACCTTTACCAGTCCAAAGACAAGTTTTTCAGAACCTGGCAAGTTTGCACAAACAGCACACAAACGAAGCATAAAGCTGACATCCCAGCACCAAATGAAAGCAAGCTGATTATGGAAATGTGACATGATACTGGAGGATAATCAGACATCCATTGCTTCTTAAGGCAGTTCTGCTTCTCACAGCAGAGTTGTTGTCTGTTTGATTTCTGCCTTATACACAGATACACAGTGACCAACACACCCTGCTATCTTTAAAACACTCTCTCCCACTCATTCCTTTATTTTTCTTTTCCTGTATATTTGTTTTTCAGAACACAGACCATTAATGCAATTAACAATTCACAGTGTATTTGTGGCATTTAATTTTTTAAAAAAAAATAGTGACCCTTTTTTAAAAAAGGTATTTTATTATGCTCAGCCCTCTCCTGTATATGTGACCAAGAATTCACAACCAATGAAACAAGCACTCGGTAAGGACTCTCTTTAGGTCTCCTTGCAGTCTTCCCACGAGTGCTGCCAGCCTTCCATGCTTCTCTCTCTTTCCTCATGGGGCAAAGAGAAACCTCTGTTGCCAGTTTTAATACATTATCACGTAGTGCCAGGGTGGGACTGTCTCCCATGCTTTTATAGACTAAGGACCCTGCCAACAGTACATTGTGTCACTGGAAATATCCCAAGCAATCTTCTTGCAGCAAAAATGGGGAGTGTACAATTACAGTATGTACAAACTTACTCAGCAACAAGTAGCCCCCACTTATGCACTTGACAAGTGGTACATTGTGGCACCACATGGAGAACATCAAGCTTCTGCTTTCATTGCAAACAAGTACAAGTCTGTCTGTCTGTCTGTCTACCCATCCAGCACACCACTATATATATTTGTTGTTAATAATTATTTAGGTAAACAATGCATTTATGGGTTCCTTTATTTTGATTGTCTCAAAACTCACTTGTAATAGACTATGGACTGTTGTCAAGGTTCTCCCTCTCCCCGCCCTTATTCAGTGATCTTGTGGTATGGTTAGGTAACACTCTTCCTTTTTGTTGTCTGCCTATTAAGCTATATCAAAATAACTCTTGTCGCTAAGGTAAGCTTCATTGGCCAATCGCTGTGTGGAAATAAAGTGTTCTGCTTATATACCGCCCCATACCACTTCAAGTAGTCTCTGGGCGGTTAACAGTTTTAGTTACAGTATGCAGGCTACACATTGCCCCCCCCCAAGCAAGCTGGGTACTCATTTTACTGACCTCAGAAGGATGAAAGGCTGAGTGAACCATGAGCCGGCTACCTGGAACTGAACCCTAGGTCGTGAGCACAGTTATACCTGCAAGTACGAGGCTCCTTGCACAAGGTCCACTGGGCTCATTGCACAAGTCAGTTGAGAGAACTTAGTAAAGGGCTTTGGAGACGTTTGTCTTGGACATCTAATGCACAGTAGGCCTTTGGGTGCTGGCTGAATAGAGTCATTTGAGGCACGAGGGGGAGTGATCTTCACATCCATACAGCATAGGAGCCTGAAGCAACTCTCCATCTCTTAACTGCAGCAAATTGAACTCCTCCCCTGCTCCTCTACATAGGGACAGGATAACTGAAAGTATTATTGGGTAAGAGGAGGATGTTGGCCAAGCTGACATCCATTATGAACAATACTTCTCACCCACTGCACCAGACAGTGGAGGCTCTGCGTAGCTCCTTCAGTGGCAGACTCAGACATATCCAGTGTGGGAAGGAGCGCTACCGCAGGTCCTTTATTTCCACTGCTGTGAGACTCTACAACTCTACAGTTTAACATATTCATATGGAGTATACTGTCGCTTCTCTTTATATATATTTATTTTTATATGCAATTTTAGTGTAATATTTGTATATCGGGTTTAGTATTTTATTTAATCTCTATTAGCTATTTTTCTCTCACACACACCTTACACTTTTTTGTGCACCTAGCCATCTTTACTTGGTTTTTTATATTGGGAGCTGTGTAACAAGTAAATTTCCCCAGATGTGGGATCAATAAAGATTTATCTTATCTTATCTTATCTTATCTTATTATTATCTGTATTAGACCATCAGGGATACATGCCAAACCACGCTCATTATTTTTTAAAACTTCTTTGCCTTTTGTGCAGTGGCAATTGAGAAGCTGCCATCAGTGGTGGTTTTGACCAACACTTCAAACAAAAGCAAAGAAAAATTATTTAACCTAAGTGATTCAATGCAACAGCAAAGATCTAGCAGAGCAAAAAACCAATAATTTCCATAAAGAAGAGGGGAAGTATTCAACATGCCAATACCCTAAAGTGAATTCCTTATAAAGCCAGTTCACAGTGCCGGAAATTGAAACCAGAAGGTGCCTTGGTAGCTTTGGCAGCTGCAAGGCTGAATTTTAGTCCAATCCTAGAGATTGCACACACTGTAAATGGCTTAAAAGCATACCAACCCGAGGCAAAAATAAAATAAAATAATAGAAGCCCCTGCTGGGGGCTCAAAAGGGTGCTGGTTGGAGTGTTCTGGTTGCAAATTGGTCCACTTGAGCAATTATATCATGTGATCGTCAGGGGAAAAAAGAGTTCAACCAATCCACTCCACAGTGGACAAAGCAATGGAACAATGGCTAATCTGAATGAACCCTCTGTCAATCAAGTGTGACTTCATTGGTTGAACACAGACATGCTCGAAGCACAAAAGTGATTGTAATTCCTTCCAGGGACATCTCGTGGACTAAGACACGAGGTGCCTCACGTCAAAACTTCAACCTTTCCCCTCCCACTTATCCATCCTTGATTACTGGGCTGGGGGGAAAGGCTAAAACATTTAGGACTCTTTAGTCTGGAAAAAAGGCAACTGAGGGGGGATATGATTGAGACGTACAAAATAATGCAGGGCATGAGTAAAGTGGATAGAGGGACGCTCTTCTCTCACACACAAAATACCAGAACTAGGGGACATACACTCAAATTGAGGGCTGGGAGAGTAAGAACAGACAAAATGTTGTTGTTTTTTTGCCCAGTGTGTTGCTAGTCTGTGAAACTCCCTGCCACAGGATATGGCAATGGCATCTGGCCTGGATGCCTTCAAAAGGGGATTGAACAGATTCCTGGAGTAAAAGTCCATCACAGGTTACAAACCATGAGGGAGATGTGTAATCTCCAGGCTTGGAACCGGGGTACTTCAAGGGCCAGATGCAGGGGTGTGGCATCAGGAGACAGATATCTAGTTCTGTGGGCTCCCAGACACATTTGGTGGGGCCACTGTGAGATACAGAAAGCTGGACTAGATGGGCCTTTGGCCTGATCCAGCATTGCTCTTCTTATGTTCTTACGTTGTATTGTACTAACGACCTGTGCCCAACTGTGAAAAGTGTATGGTTCGCAGTGCTATTCATTGCTGATTAATAGACTTCCACACATCAGATTTTCATGACATCTCTGATCACCATCAAAGAGGTATCTATGTCAATCCCTACAAGATTTTTTGTGGATTACTGCTGCCAACAACTTTTTATGATCTCGATCTGTGATTTCTGCCTTCTGTTTCCCTCTGAGCTCAAAACCCACACTCACCACCCCACCCTGACTCTGTGCATATATAACCACAAATATGGCAAATTCCCTGTATATCTGATGAAGGCAACTCCAGTCCCTGATGTGTGTGTGTGTGTTGCATCGTTACAGTCGTGACCGACTCTTTGTGACCCCATATCCATGGAGTTTTCTTGGCAGGAATACTGGAATGGTTTGCCATTTCCTACTCCAGGCGCCTACAGCACCTGGTATTCCCTGGTGGTCTCCCATCCAAGTACTAACCAGGGCTGACCCTGCTTAGCTTCTGAAATCAGGCAAGATCATATGTGCTTAGGGCATCTAGGCAGCTACCCAGTCCCTGATAGCTTAACCCAAAAGAAAGTCTTGAAGGTGCTAGAGTGCTAGGGGGCACTTCCCTGCAAGACTTCCATCCCACCATCGCCCATCTTCATTTGCAAAGATTGTCATCAGTTCACAGCCCAGCCTTTCCATTCTTTCTGCTACCTTTTGGCTTTCCACATAAACATAATTACAGAAGAGAAAGGAAAATGACACAATATTTTTGGATTGCTAGTACCAGCAGCCTTCTGCTTTAGCTTCAAGAAATGCTATACCTGAGAAACGGATTTCTCCGTTTGCTCTCGTGTTTTGGGTCCACTTTGTGTTTGGGTGCACAATGCTTACCCTTATGTTCACAGAGCAGCCCGTGGTTTCAGTGTCATTAGACCTCAACTGGATGCCTGGAAATGTACCAATGTACTGGAGCCAATAAAATTGGGCATTCTGTGCTGTATTCAAATTTGCATCTAAGATATGAAATACAAAACAATATAACTACTCGTGTGCATCTAATGACATGAAATACAAAACAATATAACTATTCATATCACAACATTGCATGATTTAAAAATATGGACATATGTGAAATATAGTTAAAATTAAAATTGGGCTATTTCAGTAGCATTATCTCGGTCATTTGATATATCTTCTTTTGTTCATGTGGTGAAGTATAAATTGCATGCAAGTAAATGCTGCATTGGTTGAATTTCTCCAGAGTCACTGAAAATTTGCCTTGTGTCTTAGTAGCCCCATTTTACTCGGTTATTCTTTGAGCTTTTGAAAGCCACTGAGGGGCCCAGTAGAAGCAACAGAGACACACTCCTTCCAGCTCCCAACATAGGTCCAAGGCAACCAAAGCTGTATCCATTCAATAGCCAGGCTTAAAATCAAATAGAAATGTCTGGACAATCCACTTCACGCAGGAATCCTTGGAATTGAAAAATGACCTTATGTTCCACTACATTGCCCAGAAATGCAATACTTGTGAGTGATCCAACAGTTGTCCGATAAAGTGGGATTCATGCTCTCTCTCTCTCTCTCTCTCTCTCTCTCTCTCTCTCTCTCTCTCACACACACACACACACACACACACACACACACACACACACAGAGAGAGAGAGAGAGAGAGAGAGGTCCTCTTATTGCAGTGGTTCCCAACCTGGGGGTCGGGACCCCTTTGGGAGTCAAACGACCATTTCACAGAGGTCGCCGTGAGCCAGTGAACAAAAAGGCACAAGCGGCTTGGGTCTGGATGAGAAAGGGGAGGAAGAGTGAGTTAAAGCTTGATAGGTTGGAGGGGATGTCAATTGGTTGAGGGTGCCTGTAGAGGGAAGTTCTCTATGGCACCTGCAGCACTGGCCTGTCAAAGGGGGCTTGTGGCCTCTTCCAAGCAGGGCAAGGGGTCACCACAACATGAGGAACTTGTTAAAGGGCTGTGGCATTAGGAAGGTTGGGAACCACTGTATTACTGCCTCCTTTAAACATGCTGGGATTTTGCCCCATGGCAAATCATGAGTAACTAATCCCTGAGCCAGTTTGGTTCAGTGTTGGACTCGGTCGGGAGATCTGCATTTGAACCCTTGCTCAGCCATGGAAACCCCAAAAAGATGGCGATGGCAAAACCACTTTCTAAGTATCTTGCATACCATGAAAACCATACAAGGTTCACCATAAGTCTCATGGCATTTGATGCCACATAACGACTGTATGAAAAACTTGCAGTGAAGTGTTGCACTGTGGCATTGTTGCATCTCAAATGGAACCCAACGGTGTCTAACCCAAGATGCATTGCAATGGAATTGACACATCTTCCCCACACCATTGCAGGAAGTGGAATGTCTGAATTCAGAACAATGCAGACTGCTACAGTGGTTCGTGGTTAATCTGCTGTCAAATCATGTATACTCTCAGGTGTTTTTTTTTTAAAGGAAGGAGGAGTTGCAGACTATTTTAACCACAAGGTGGATGAGACATGAAGTAATGGTACAATATTAGATAATTCAGAATTCTTAATATCAAACCCCAGACACTATGTCAATACTATCTAGGCAGCTGTCAAATTATTCTTAAGTGCATCTTTTGCTCTGTCACTCAGTTACCTAGGCTACCGTTTGGGGGAATAGCTCACCCTTAGAGAGTAGCCCTATTCAGGTGTTCAGAAATGTGGATGGGAAGCATGGATATGTACTCCTGCCCCCCCCACACACACACACTGATATTCAACAGTCCAATGGTTGGCTTATCATAGTTATAGGACTGAAAGGAGAAATGTGTCATGGGGTATGCAGCTGAGGTCAGCCCAATGTTACCGTGTTTGGACGGGGTCTATTTAGTCAAATGCCTGGCTTAGTGCATGAGCCTCAAGTTCAAAGATCTCCCGGATGCCTGTCCAATATCTTTTGGATGACCTTCAGTAATGGAAAGCCGACCAGCAGGTAGACACCAATTTTTTAAAACCAAGGAGTTACCTTGAGGTCTAAAGGCTTCGTTAGGCAGTGTACAATGACCGCAGAATATCAGAAACCAAGGAGGGGTGTTGTGGCACCGTAATGATTTATAATTTGCACGAGTTCCTACGAACTGGAGCCCTCTTCCTCAGAGGTATCGGAAAACTTATGCCAGGTGGATAGAGATGGGCACGACTAAAAAAAAATGGTGTTTTGTTTGTCGTTTGGTCATTTAGGGGTCCGTTTCGGTTCGTTTTCATTTTCGTGAGTTTTTTTGCAAAAAAATTAGTTTTCGTTTCGTTAGGTAACGAAACAAAAAACAAAAACGAAAAATTGCTGTTTCGTTACCATTTAGCGCAATTCAATGTATCTGCCGTAACGAAAACGAAGCGGTCGACAAAATTTTTCGTGTTTCGGGTCGTTTTGTTTCATTTTGGAGTCAAAATTCATTTTTCGTTTTGTTACGTAACGAAACAAAAAAATGAAAACGAAAACGAAAAATCGCTCGTGTTGTGCCCATCTCTACAGGTGAACTTCTTAGTCTTTATGGTGCCACAAGACATTTGCTGTTTTTGAGGCAACACAGCAGCATCGATACCCCCATGGGAAATATAAAGCATCAATAACATAAAACTCAAATTAGAATTTAGGCCACATGAGAGTCCTTCATGGCAGAGCTTAGGTTGTTACTTTGTGAAAGGAGGACGCTGCCTTTCTCATCAAGTCTCCGCAGCCAGGGGGCTGCTACCATTGTCGCCCTTCGTTATCAACAGTATCTCATTGTGTGGAGCATCCTTCACTGATAGCATTGCCACAACCCTCAGGCCAGAAGAATGCAGGGAGATGTGCTCTTGTTCCCTCTCATGCATAAGTCTGATATTGTACCTTGTGAATATTTTTCAAAAAGGCAACGGTCGATAACAATTACTGGGTGAATAAGGATTCCTAAGAAAAATGCTTAAAACCTGAAAAAAAACCCTCTAAATGTCTTAAATGCCCTTAAAGTAACCATCAAAAGTAAATTGGTGTTACTTATTACATCTGCGTGGTGTGTCACTTGTTACATCTGAAACTAGATTTGCAAATACAGGTTATGCTAGTCATTTATCCGAAGGGTAACTTATTATACACCACTGTTTTATCTGTTACTAGTCCCTTCCAAGTTTGGCTATGTGTACATGTTAGTGTCTTTATGTATCTCTCTTCATCACGCTTCTCACCCACCCTCCCCCATTTCCCTGGCCATCTCTGTTGCCTTCCTCTCCGCTAGTTCCAATTTGTCATATTCCTTCTCAAAGGGCAACACCTGGGGCTGACCACAGGACTTCTTTAAAAACCTCATACGACTTACATCAAAACTAAATGTGCTGGTGCTACAAATGTGCTATAACAAGGTGGTCTGGACTCTGCATTGTCCAATTAGGATGACATATAACAGGAGCTCCTGCAGACCTGTTTACGCAGTATGCTGCAGTCATGGAAACTCTCTGACTGGGTAACTCATTTGCAAATCTAGCACTGATTGCTGAGCACTTAAGTACTAAGCTGAGAAATTAAGAAGCTCAAATTTGTCCAGAGACCATCTTCTCCAAGCTAGAGTTTAGCTGTATGAATGCAGGTGGTGGGATCTCCTTGTTGAGCTAGTTGCACTGAATTCTACAGACAGATTCCTGAGTACTAAACAGGATCCCTTATGGAAAGCAGAGTTTGAAAAACATAACTCTAATTGGGCTACAGCTCTCAAAATCCCAGAGGCATTGTGTGGCCACTGCCAAGCTCTTTGGAGGTTTTTTTTTTGGGGGGGGGATTAATCCAAAAAAGCACAATTGTGTCGTGCTTTACAAATTAGAAGGAAGAGATAATTAGTTGGGTCCTAGAATTAGACAACCCTCAGCTACAGAAGGGTTATGTGTTGACTAAGAGCATTGTGTTTCATTCTTAATTTATTTATTGAGGGTTATAGCAGTTCTAATGGAATTGCAGATTGCTCATTGTTTTAGGTCTCTGGCTGTGGTTGGGGGTTTGATTCCCCTCTGTGTCTGTGGGTCTCTTCCAGTTCTTCAGTTCTAAAATTTCTTGTTGTTGTTGCTGGTGCTGCTGCTGTATGTAAAATTCATAAAGCTGCTTTATCTTCTGTTTTCTCTGTGAGATAACTGACATTGTAAGTAAGCAATAATTATTAAACAATTCATTGCCTGTTATTAAACTATTACAGGAAGGAGATTTTAAAAGCACCTGTGCTTTTTTTTTTTTTTTTTTTTTTTGAGGACATTTCATTCAGAGAAGCCTAAACTCCTGTAACCTCAGCAAATGCTTATGAACAAAATTATAATCTGCAAAGACCAGCAGAGGTTGATTAATTAAAGACAGAAGGCTCTAATAGAAAACTTTAAAATTTGCTTATGGAAAAAAAATTCAGTTATACTTTGTAAGCTTAATATATATATATATTTTAAAAAAACTCTGTTCCAATGTGCATCCCACTTGTAATTATCAAAACTGTTTTTCTTTTTGTACTTTTAAAAGATATAATTGGGATGTCCAGGTGTGATGTTTCAGATAAAAGAACAAAACAACTTCACGTGGCTTCATTGGCCATTCAACATTGTTTCCTGGCTACAATATGAGGATGTTTGTCAGGATATATTTCAGCGTGAAATGGGTTTAATCAGACAGTTTGTCCCTTTGCAGTACAGGGTTGCAGCACAGAATTAACAAACAAACAAAAAAGAAACAAATTCTACAGCCAGTCAGTGTAATTGCATATGCCCCCCCCCAAAAAAGAGCCAATAAAAGTAACTAAATTGACCCAAATGACTTTCAAAATAGGCACTAGGGTATTAGCTATATAAAGTCACAAAATACCAGAGTTTGGGAACGTTATATTTTGGGACTACCAACCCCAGTATCAGAGACTCATCATCCCAAAACAGAGTTCTAAGCTCTGCAAATTTCCAAATTCTTCAGAATTCTTCAAAATGAAACAGTTTATGTAAATGGAAAAAGGCCAGGCAGATGGAAGGGGAGATGGCTGAAGTTCAAGGCATATAGGGTGTCCTTTTGCAGTGTTGGTTATCTTGGACTACAGTTCCCAGAATTCCACAGCCAGCATGACCAATGATTCTGGAGCAGGTCACCTATCGTCTCTGATGGTAGGAAAAGCTGTAATCACACCACTACCTAACCCAAATGTTATTTCACTGGGGAACCATTTCCTCATCTGATTCATGGGATTATTGAAAGCACTCTAAGCTCATTCCTCTCTGAAAAGAACTGTCTGGACCACCTATTCCTCTCAAGCTGGGCACTTGAGGGTCCCTACACCAAGAGAGACCCCAAAAAGAAGTAGAAATTTAGCCTTTTCTGTGATTACCCCTTATTTATGGAACAAACTGCCCCCTGAGATCTGTTTGGCCCCCAACCTTAACATTTTCGAAAGCCAACTGACAACATTTCCCAGAATCTTGATCTTTATATGTTACAGTGCCACATCGGGAAGTCTCTTTCTCCACCTCTTAGTATGTTCACTTGATTTTTGTGATTGATTATTTCATTTATTTTGGTAGTTTCACCCCACTTTTGTTATAATTATATTTGATTCTAGTTATTTTTGTATTATATTTTATATTATTTCATATCAGTTTTGTAACTTATTATTTACTGTTTATAACTTTTTTCCTAATGTTGTAAACCACCCAGAGTAGCCTTCTGGCTAGATGGTGTGGTACAAAAATCTAATAAATAAAATAAAATAAATAAATAGAATGTTCACCGTTTTCTCAGATGGAAGTTAGGAAGAGAGAACTAAGGCTACATCAGATCTGACTAGATATGGATATTGGCTTTATTGCCTTCCAGAACCCTCTCAATGAGCGCCGATCTTCAAAACTGTTCATTCAGACATGTCTGAACCTATTACCATCCTAGTCCAAGTCATCTTTTCCTTTCCTTACTCAGATACAGCTGGGATTTAGATTATCAGTCTCCACAAGTGATGAACAGTCTCTTATTATGCCTCCACATTAAATGGGTTTCTTAACTCGAAGAATCATAGAATCATTGTGGGGTTGGAAGGGACCTCAGAGGTCTTCTAATCCAACCCCCTGTCCAAGGCAGGAGACCTCATACCATCCCAGACAGATGGCTGTCCAATCTTTCTTTGGAAACCTCCAGCAATGGGGCACCCACAACATAGGGAGGCAAGCTGTTCTAATGTTTAATGGCTCTCACCATCAGGAAATTTCTCCTTAGTTCCAAGTTGGCTCTCCCTCTGATGAGTTTTCACACATTGGTTCTTGTCACACCCTCAGGTGCAACTGAGAATACATAAATGCCCTCCTCCCTGTGGCAACACCTCAGGTATTGGAAGAATGCTACTGTGTTTCCCCTCAGTCTTCTCTTGGTCAGGCTAAACATGCCTAGTTCTTTTAGTTGTTTTTCATATCATTTAACCTCCAGTCCCCTCATTATCATTCTTGCTCTTCTCTGCACTTTTTCTAGTACTTCTGTGTCTTGTTTGTATTATGGTAACCAGAACTGGACACTGTTTCTGACTGAATGTGACAAAAGCAGTGTGCTCAATATAAGTCACCAATTATCGCCTTGAAAACAAAATGGAAGGGCACGCAGCAGTGAGGACGCTGGCTGGAGAAAGCTCAGTGAGTTCACCATGTCCTCCCTAGCAGCTTTAGGTTCACAATCTATTTTAGAATAGTTACTTGACATGTCACTAAACTGAGGATGCACATTGAGAAAATTAATTCACAGTTAAGAAGATAGCCTTTTGGTAGGTAGGACACATGGTGATGTCAGCACTTCTGTAATGCACATTTCCTGTGGAAAAAAGGATAACAGAAGAAATGATTCTACATTGGCAGCTGGGTGGAGGGCACAATGCGTGCTCAAAGAGATCTGGAGCTACTGGTGAGTGTCTAGGGGAAGAATCCTGCTGGTGAAAGGTAGAGCAAAATTCCCTGCCCAGCGCTGGTGCCCTTAAAAGCAACTTTCAGTCGTGTGCTCCCACTCATCCTGATCAAAACCACAGGGCTACGGGATGCGAGGGAATGGAGAGTATCCTCTTGAGCAAACTCCAGGGAAAGAGTGCGCACACACACACACACACACACACAGAGAGAGAGAGAGAGAGAGAGAGAGAGAAGTCCAGTCCTTGCTGAGGTCAGAAGCCAGGGAAACAAACAGAAGACATATAGACACAGTAATTACAAGTCCAAGGTCAGTAGCCAGAATGTAAAGCAGACACAAACACCAAGTCCAGGGAGGAACTGAGTCCATCGTCCAAAGAGCAGTTGGTTGTCAAGGTGCCGAGTAGGAACAAGAATCAAGGTCAGGAAACTGGGATCAGACAGGAGCGTGGATGCAGGTCAGGAGATTCATTGCTTCCAGGAAGCCCTCTAGCTCAAGTTGCCAGCAAAACAGAGGATACACACTCTCTCCCAAGAGACCATTCTGCTAAAACTCTGGGCTGCTAGATCGGATGTTCCTACGAGCCTCATAGATTCTATCCCTGTTTCTCCTTGCTGCACGTGGCTGCAGGATTCTTCCCATAGCTCTTCTAGGGGGAAGAGAGGTTTCTGGAGAGGAATCATCTGGCATAGCGGCCAGCTTACATAATGAGCCTGAAGGCTCCTCTGCTGTTTCTTCCACATTTAACCCTTCTGGTTTGGGGTCTGATGCAGGCAGGGTCCTGTCAAGCTGTGCATAACAGGGAGCATTGCACACACAGTAGAAATAAACAGAATCTGGCCCTTTTAACATATGTGTGTCACTACTGAAACGGACCACATTGGTCAATTTGAGTGTCACCAAGTAACTTGCAGCAGATCAGCAAGGTCTGCCTCCTGGTAGTTTTGTAATACTGTATAATGTAATGTAACATTATGTTTTGTTCCATTGTATTGAGCTGTGCTGTACTGCATTGCATTGCATTATATTTTTGGCAGTATTGCATTATGTAGTACACAGGCAATCATTCTAACCTCTGGCTCTGTACTGCATGTTTTTTAATTAGGGGAGACTTTCAAGACACTTTGCTACTAGATATCATGGAGGCTTACTCTTCTAAAGAGAAGTAATAAAATAAAATCCCACCACCACGACATTCCAGACACACATATATTCCCAAGAGATTTGAGCACATCGGAAGCAGTTGCTTTTTGTCCAAAAGTATTCCGCAGTTTGAGAAGGTCTGTTTGAATGGCCATGCACACTCAGAATGAGTACGGACTGGGGTGGGGGAAATAATCTATGGATAGTTTGGAATACCATAAGCATTAATTTCCCTGGGTTAATTAAAAGATAATGTCATTGCAGTGGAAGATTGCAACTTGGTAACAGGTTCCAGTACTAAGATTAACGTAACGGGAATAAACAAAAGGATTTTCAGAAAATTAATGCAGACAAAAGGAGCTGTTCTTCAAATCCTTGCACCTGCATCAGCCCCAGTGAAAGCAGTGGTGGGATAAGAACGAGGTAAAGAAAATTGGAAAGAAAAAACAGCACGCACTTGCCAGGCAGAAAGCAAAAGCCAGGCCCATGTGTGACATGTCATACATATCTAAATGACGAGACAAGAACACTCATCTGTGGGGGCCGCACACCAGATAGAAACAAGTCCTGAGTCCATTACTTGTGGGAGGTCTGGGTGAAAACAAAATGGCCAGGAATTGCCCTCCAAATTGAATCCATTGCCCCCTACATGGATGTCCTTTGTTCTATGTTTGTGCAGTCAGCAGATGGAAGGCAACCTGCCTGAAAACCAGAAAGGGGGGGGGGAGCGATTTTTGGCAATAACTTTTTCCCTTGCACATGTCCCCATTCCTAAATATGCTCCAGATATAGAAAAAGTCCCTTGAGCAAATTTGGATAAAAATTGTCGAAAATTGGCCTTCCTTCCCATTCCACTTGCAGATATTTTTCATCCATGGAGTGATGAGGAGGACTGGATGAGAGAGAACATCTACAGTTCCTGAGGTTGAAGAGAAAAGCACATTCCATGCGCAAAGTGACGCAACCAGCTTCAGGTGACACCAGGATGAGATACACACAGGGGAAGGCAGAAATGAGGGTCTGAATGTCACAGAAGGGATTTCTAAAACATTGCTCTTTGTTTGTGCATTGGGTGGGGCATTGATTTCTGCTTCAGGCAGCAGAGTATCTTGAACTAAGGCTCATTACTTTATCCATGGGCGTAAAGGATGATTATTTAGGTTCCTGGGTAGCACTGATATCAACTTTGGGCATTTATACACAACCCCTAAACTCCGGGGCAAATGGCTCCCAGCTCCGGAGCTTAAAAATGTTTCCCCACCAGCTCCGGAGTTTACAGGAAATTAAGTGTGACCACACCCACTTTAGTGTGTCCCAGCACACCTTTCAAGTACCTGCTCTCTGGAGGTGGAAATTCCTTGATGCGGTGTAACGATAGTGAGTGCGGGGCTCTCCTCGCTTCTGTTTGTTGTTTTTTTGGCTCCTGCCCCTTTAAGAGCTACTTAAGAGACTGGAATGTTGCCGAGGCAAGAGTGAGAGGCAGAACAGAGGTGAGCCACGTTCTTTCTTCCTGTTTTTTCTCCCTCCCCTCACGCAGACAGGAGCAAGGAAGTGCGGAGGGGGTGGGGACACAGGAAGAGCGACAAGCCCCTAAGATCTCTGGTCCGAATTTAAGTGACCAGTGGATCTTAGGGGTCGTGTAAAAGCGCCCTTTGTAAACTGTCCAGAGTAGCCATGTAGCTAGATGGAGTGGTATATAGATTTAATAAATAAATAAAATAAATAAATTAAAGTACCACACATCTCCATCCCATACGTCATTATAATAGGGGGTCAAGGCAGCCATTTAATCAAGAGCTGCAATCTGCATAGAATCTGTCTGAACAGAAATTCACCAAGTGTTGGATTTATGTGCAAGCTAAATATTCAGAAGTTAATAAAACTCCAGAATACAAAAGACCTTTAAACGGAGGTATTTTAAAGTATTCTTTTTTAAAAAATCTATGTATTCAAACATCATTCACTTTTTGTGAATGCTTTGGGGCCTGTTAAATTCAATTAGCTCCAAATGAAAGCTGACAACAATCGGTTAAATTTTCAGCCCCTTGAAGAGGAGGGGGTCCAGAGCGTTGTATCCTTTGATGAAACTGGCCAAGACTCAAAATCTAAGGAAAAGACTGTAGCTCAGCGGTGTCCAAACTTTTTGCAAGGAGGGCCAGATTTGGTGAGGTGAAAATGTGTGGGGGCCGACCATTCAGCCTCAAGTGGGGAGAAAGGGCGTGGTCAGTGCGCATCTGCAACAGCTGCAAGTGCTCCGGTTTCAAGGTGCCCAAGGGCCCAGCAGCTGTTGCAGGGCCTGGGAATCATCCCAGGCACACCCAAGATGTACCACTGCTTGCATATGCTGTCCTCCCTCGCAAGGGAGTGGGGAAGACACTGCAGCAACAGAGCCAGGGGTGGGTAGACAGGGTGGGTGCAGGGGCGACTTTCCCATAGGCCTTTGTGGTTCAATGAACCAGGGCGCCTGAACCCCAAGGGCGCCTGAACCCCGGAGCCCTCCGCCTGCGGGAGGGCGACGCTTCTCGCCTCCTTTGCCTTCGCTGACGCCTCCCCTCGCCTCACCTGCAGGAGGAGCGTCCATGTGCTTTCTTTCCCCCTCACCTCAGTGTGTTCAGGGAGGGCTCGCTTTTGACAGCACCGGCGCCGTCGAATCTGTTGTATTATTATTACCAGTTATTCCACCCCGCCCCTCTCTCACACACACAGACACACACACACACGCACACACCGCGCTTTCTTTCCGGCGACTCCCGTTCCCTTCTGCCGCTGAGGAGGTTTTGACAAGCGACCTCTCCTTACTCTCTTCACCGACCACTTGGCCCTTTTCTTCCTCTTCTCCACCTCCTTCTCTGGTCCCCCAACCGCCTCCGCCCCCCACCCACCCATCGCCCGAAAACACACATCCTCCCTCCCTTCCCCTCCCTGCCTCGCCGCTGGCTCTCCTCTCAGGGCAGCCTGGGGGGGGAGCGCCACCGCCAGGTATCGCCTTTTTGCCCTAGAAAGAGGTGGCGGCGGCGGCCGTGTGGGCACGGCTCCCGCCCGCCCCAATCGCCACTGAGTTTGCTGGCTTGCTTATTTATTTATTTATTTATTTATTTATTTATTTATTTATTTATTTATTTATTTAGGGGGCGGAGGGGGAAGAGACCGCTTCTCCCCCACATACGCACGCACACCCCTCGCCATTTGAAGACGGTGGAAGAAAGGAGGGGTGAAGTAGAGGGAAAAAAAGAGGGGGGGGTTAGGGAGAAGGAGCGAGCACTTTTAAACACCGCCACTGCCCACCTCCTTCCCTTCCCTCCCCGCGCGCACTCTCTCTACTCCCCCCGCCCCAAAGAGCGCGCGCTTGCCCGCCCGCCCTGCGCTCCCTCCTTCCGCTCGCCCGCTCGCCCGCTCGCCCGCCTGCCTTCGTTCGGCACCAAAACAAACCCGCCTGGGCGCCGGTGGGGTGACCTGTGGCTGTCGCTTTCCTTTGCAGCCCCGTCGTTGTGGCGGGCCTTTTTGTGGAATTAGGAGCCTCCCCCCCGCTCGTCGCTTGACAGGTAACCCGGCTGGAGTGGGAAGCGGAAGACTCCTTCCGAAGGTTTCCCCCCCGAGAGGGGGGGCGCCAGAAGGATCTTCGAACCACGGCTCCACATATCCTTAAGACGGCCCTGGGTGGGTGGCTGAGGGGATGGACGGAAGCAGGGAGGACAGGCAAATTATAAAACTGCAAAATGATGTCTCTAGGCAGCACAGGGAAGGGCCGGCCGGTGGGGATGAGTGACAGGCTGAGCCAGCAGGGAGAAGAACCTGAGGGCCACTCAAAATTTTAAATTGGGCCTGCTGTAGCTACACATACCTCATCCACAAGAGTGGCACAAAGTGAAGGCATGGGCCCACCACAAGGGTAACAGAATTATCCTGCTGCAAGTGTGATCTCCTTCAGAGCAGAGATACAAGAAATCACTTCCTTCCTACCTCTCTGTACAGTGTTGGATTCAATTGCGCTTGTGGTTTTATTCTGCTCAACAATTTTATGATTCTGAGTTCAAAGACTTCCTCCCAGGGGCACCTAATACACCAGCACTTACATCTGTGGTATTTGTGTTGCTCAAGATATACAGACAGAAAAGTCTCAGAACGACCTCAGTCAGGTTACTGAGTTCACTGTCCACCTGTGTATTAACTGTATCAGTAAACTTTTGCATTCCTGCCCTTTAATGCCTGCTTCCTACTTCTTATTTCCTGTTGATTTTAGACAACAGGCTTCATGCTGTTTACCATTTTGGTGTGAGATTGTTTGCCACTTGGTACCCTTGCACTTTGCCGGCTTGTTGTCTCTGGCCTGTTTTGACCTTGGTGGTGGCATTCTTACTTCATATAAACCTAATGATTGGTAGGACTTGGTTTTGAATGACTCTCTGTGGATATGCCTCTGATTTACCCTTTTCTGGGCTGGGACTGAGTTACTTATTAAACTCTTGACCTTAGATGAAACTGACTACACCACAGTGTTTCTTATGGAGATGTCTTATTCCAGCCTGAGCTCCCTTCACAAAATGAAGACACCATTAAAAGTCCCCGCCTCTTTCAAACAACAAAAATAGTAACAAAGATAACACAGTCACAGTTTTAAAACTCAGAAGTCATTACATTCTATCCTAGCAGAAGTGATTGCATCCATAGAACACAGAACAAATGAATGGTCTGAGTAGAAAACTTTGAATCTTCTTTCCCTCACAAGTTTAATGTTATCTCTCAAGACAGAGCGCAAACCAGGAGCTGTTGTCAAATACAATATGGCATTGTGAGGGCAATATCAGCTCCTAATACAACTATGTGTATCATTGTGGACCACTTCGTGTGTGGAGTTTTGATATCACCTAAAAATGTATTTACCAACACATTTACCTAATTATTTTTAAGATTGTTAATTTGCCCTGGCGACTACTCTTTTAAAAAAGAATAAATAATTTTAAATTACTGTATTTCTTAGTTGTTTCATCACTATATCATTATCGTGATGAACAGCCCCAAATGCTTTAGCCTTTCCTCATAAAGGAGGCTCCCCCAGCCGAGTAATCATTTTAGTTTCTCTCTTCTGCACCTTTTCCAGTTCCACAATGTCTTTTTTGAAATGTGGTGACCAGACTTGTATACAATACTCCAGGTGCGGTCTTACTATCGTTTTGTGCAATGGCATTATAATGTTAACAGTTTTATTTTCAGTCCCCTTTTTGATGATCCCTAGCATGGAATTGGCCTTCTTCATTGCTGCCGCACACTGGGCAGACACCTTCATTGAGCTGTCCACCAGCACACCAAGATCTCTCTCCTGATCCGTCATGGATAGCTCAGAGCCCATGAGTTGATAAAGTTTTGACTTTTTTGCCCCAATATGCATTACTTTACATTTTCCTACATTGAAATGCATTTGCCATTTTGCAGCCCATTCTCCAAGTTTGGAAAGATCCTTCTGGAGCTCTTCACAAACTTCTCTGGTTTTTACCACCTTGAAAAGTTTTGCATCATCCGTAAACTTGGCCACCTCACTGCTTATCCCTGTCTCCAGGTCATTTATGAACAGACTGAAAAGCACCGGTCCCAAGACAGATCCCTGGGGCATATCACTTTTCACATCTCTCCATTGTGAAAATTGCCCATTGACACCTACTCTTTGTTTCCTGGATCTCAACCAGTTTCTCAGTCCATAAGAGGACCTGCCCTCTTATCCCCTGACTTAAACCTAAAACATCCTCTCTTTTAACCTGTATTTGATTTAATTCTTTATTCAAGAGGGGCTATTCGGGCAGCGGAATCTGCCTGAGGTCTTCTATTGTGAAGACAGATGCAAAGAACTCATTAATTTCTCTGCAATTTCCAAGTCCTCCTTAACCTCCTCTTTTCCTTCCTCACTGTCCAGAGGAGCAACTGGTTCTCTGGCAGGTTTTCTACTTCTAAAATATTTAAAGAGGCTTTTATTATTTCTCTTTATATTGCGAGCCACACGTTCTTCAAAGTCTTTCTTTGCCTCTCTTATCATCTTCTTACATTTCTTTTGCCAGAGTCTGTATCCCTTTTTATATTCCTCATTTGGGGAGGATTTTCATTTATGGAAAGACCTCTCCTTGCACATTAGTGCCTCTTTAACTTCACTCGTTAACCATGTTGGCACCCTCTTGGCAGAGGCGTAGCTAGAGTTTGGAATGCCTGGGGGGGGACAGTTTTTGCACCCTCTCCCCCCAACCATGTCTCATCCACCCAGCACAGCCTCTGCGCTTTTGCTTGCTTGCTCACTCACTCGTTCTCCATGGGCAGAAGGGCACCGGGCTCCCTAGCAGGACAGGCCCTGCATTCGCTCCACCTGCAGCTCTCCTCCCCCATCGGCCAGGGCCACCAGCTCCAAATAGGCAGCCCAGAGCCCCACAGCCAGAGGTTGACCAAGTGGTGCAGAATAAATAACTTGCACCTAAATATAAAGAAAACAAAGGAGCTTGTGGTAGACTTCAGGAGGCAGAAAACTGATATTCAACCACTGGTGATTGATGGGACTGGTGTGGAGAGGGTTACAGGTTTTAGATTTTGGGGCATTGAGTTACAGGAGGATCTGTCCTGGAGTGTCAACACAAGGGGGCTTGCAAAGAAGGCTCAGCAGAGACTATTTTTCTTGAGAACTTTAAGGAAAAACCATCTTCCACAAAAACTGCTGCTGGCCTTCTATCATTGTGCAATTGAGAGTGTGCTTACTTAGGGTTATGTGTGTGGTATGGAAGTTGTACCCACCAGGATAAGACAGTGTTGCACAGGATCATAAGAATTGCAGAGAGTATTGTGGGCTGTTCACTCCCCACCCTAGAACAAATTTATACTACCAGGTGCCACTGTAAAGCATTAGATATATTAAGAGATCCATCACATCCTGGTCATCGCCTCTTCGAGTTGTTGCCATCGGGACGGAGATATAGAGTACTGAGGGCAAGAACAAACCGTCTCAAAAATAGCTTCTTTTTTAGAGCAATATTGGCCTTAAACGGAAATCCTGGACTTTGAAGTCAGCTTTATATGTCATATTTTAGTCATTTTATATGTCATATTATGCGTTGTACCTGTTTTTAAATCTATGTGAAATGTTTTAAATGAGTTTTATATAGCAACCACAAAATTTCGTTGTTCCTGCAAGGGGGCAATGACAATAAAGATTCCTATTCCTATTCCTATTCCTATTCCAATGATCAACTAGGGGCAGAACCTCCTCCTCAGCATTTGGCCCAGATGGCACAGGTGGAACCTCATCCCGCCTCAGGCAAATGGCGACTGCATGCTATGGGGCCTGCCGTTGGCAGTGGTGGCACCTTCCTTCTCATTTCTCTCATCACCAAGAAGGCTCTTGGCCGGCACTCCAGGCCGCCAGCTTCTCTCATCTAGCCAAGTTGGGGGTCTCTGTGGTCTTCCTTTTCTTCTCCTAAGTCTGGCTCGTTTCCATCAGGGGCTGCCTCAGCCACCACCACACGGCTGGAGCCTGGGCACTTGTGACGCGTCCACCTCCCTCATGGCTGAGGTACCTTCTTGCCTCAGTTCCCTTGTTGTTGTTTTTTAAACGCCCCCGCCCAGTTTCCTGCTGGCTTCTCTTGGGGGGGGGCTCCAGGTCCCAGGTAATGGGGGGGCTTTCTCAGCCCTGCTCCTCCTGCCCCTCCAGGTGCCCCCAGATTGCTGCACCCAGGGCAGATGTGCCCTTCTGCCCCTCCTAGACATGCACCTGCCTCTTGGACTCAGAGGAGCTCTTCTTTCTTTATGGTATGCATTTCTACCATTGTTTTAGACAGGCTGCATGCATTCTGGAGATATTGGATTCTTTTTACCTTCCCTTTCAATTTTTTTCCAACTAGTTTCCTCATCTGAGGGAAGTCCACCCTTTGGAAATCAAGGGGTTTTTGTGTCTGAGTTGCTTGACACTCTTCCCCCGACATGCATGGCAAAGGAGATTGCAGCATGGCCGCTGTTCCCCAGAGGCTCAGTGACATTCACATCCCTGACCAGGTCCTGAGTATCACACAGTATTTGATCCAGAGTTCTCGGGTGGGCTCCATGACAAGTTGCTCTAAAGTTGCTCTATAGTGCAATCATTCAGCATGTCAAGAAACCCGGTTTCTCTTTCTTGCCCTGAGCTCACATTGGCCAGTCAATAATTGAAGTCCCCCCCCCATGATTCCTGTCCCTTTTAGATGCCTCCATGATTTGTCTCCTTATTTCTGGGTCCCCTCAAGTTTTTGATCTGGTGGGCGATAACACCCCTCCCCCACTATCACATCGCTCCTTGGACCCACCGTCAATCTCCATTCTGCTGAATTTTACCCCTTCTTTGACATAGATGGCCACTCCACCTGGAGGGAAACCCCCCCAGCTTGAGCCAGTTGGTCCTGGTCCATTCCAGGACTGCCTCCAGGCACAGGTCGAGGGAGCATACAGCCTCCTCTGCAGAAGAAGAAAAGGAGATATAGAGTTGCATGTCATCAGCGTACTGATGGCAGCTAACTCCAAATCTCCTGATGACCTCCGCCAGCAGCCTCATATAAACATGAACAGCATGGGTGAAATTGCCAACCCCTGGGGCACCCCACAAGGGAATGTCCAAGGAACCGACAAATCATCACCCAGCTGAACCCGCTGAAACCGGCCGCCAAGGAAGGAACGGAGCCAGCAAAGTGCAAGGCCCACAATTCCAGCCTCAGCAAGCCGGGCCAGCAGGTTACCATGGTCGATGGTATCAAAGGCCGCTGACAGATCAAGGAGGACCAGCAGGGAGGAGCACCCCCTGTCGGCTTCCCTGAGGAGGTCATCCTGCAGAATGACCAGGGCAGTCTCGGTCCCCCGAAGTTGCCTGAATCTGGACTGGAAGGGATCCAGCACATGATTTTCCTCCAGGTATGACTGGAGCCAGACAGCGGCCACCCTCTCAACAACCTTGCCCAGGAAGGGAACAATGGCGATCGGACAGTAGCTGGATAACTCGTCCGATGCTATGCCAGGCTTTTTCAATGTGGGCTTCACCATGGTCTCCTTCAAACAGGAAGGAAAAATCCTTCCCTGAAGGAGACTGTGGCAATGGCTGAAACCCTCTCCGGCATGTTCTCTCCGGCGGATCTAACAAGCCAGGCTGGGCAAGGGTCAAAAGGAGTAGCCGCCAGCCGGCAATAAGCCATAACCCTGGAGGCCTCCGCTGGGAACACCAGCCCAAACTCCACCAGGCAAGGAGACCAAGGAGGTGATGCCCCAGGGACATGAGAGGATGAACTAGAGCAACCGGGGGGCAGATCAGAAAGGATGGCCTCAATTTTTGATCTAAAATAGGCTGCAAATTGCTCACTAGTGAACTCACTAGGAGGAGGCCCCAGCTGACCAGGATTGGAGAGGTCTCGAACCACCCAGAACAACTCTGCCTGGCAGTTCGAGGCCTCACCAATTCTCAGAGACAGATGAGATGTTCTAGCGTCCGTGATCGCGCGAACATAGCGGCTGGTCAGCTGCTTAAGTGCAGCCCTACTCACTGTCGTCCAATCTGCCCTCCAAATGACCTCAAGCCTCCTGCGTTCTTGTTTCATCGCCCACAACTCAGCCGTGTACCATGGGGAGGAGTGGGCTCCACAGCGCAGGAGGCGCTTGGGCGCGATCCGGTCTATGGCCCCAGCGGCACCCTCACACCACCTATCCACCAGGGCTTCAACCGGATTGTCTGCCAAACCGCCAGAAAGCGTACGGGGGCGGGCCCAGATGAAGGGGCGACGCTCCCCGTGAGGTGGGGCAGAGATCAACAGGGAAAATTTTAGCAGGTGGTGATCCAACCATGACACGGGTAGGGGTGAAATGCCCCCAACCCTCAGACAAGGGTCTGACGACATGGAGGTAAAAACCAGGTCCAGGGTATGGCCTGCTCTATGGGTGGAGCAATCACCATGCTGAGATAGATTCATGGAAGTCACGGATTCCATGAATTCCAGAGCTGCACCAGAGAGTTCCCCCTCAGCATGCACGTGGAAGTCCCCAACTACCAGTAGGCAGGGGGACTTCAGCAGGGCAGCCGAGATGAACTCTGAGATCTCTGGAAAGGATTGTGCTGGGTTGCGGGGAGCACAGTACACCAGCACAATACCAAACTCATCTCGCTGACCCACCGGGACACACCAATGACGCAGTACTGGTAATATAAAGGGATTCCCTGTAAACGATGGCCACCCCAACAGAGGAATCCTCTGATGTTGAATGCCAGCAATCTGGTCCCATCATGTTTCAAGTGCAACCCGTCCCTCCTGAACAGGTTTGGCTTGTCCCAAAATGTTCTCCAGTTCCTGACAAATCTGAAGCCCTCCTCTTGACACCATCGCCTCATCCATGCATTGAAGCTTTTGGACTCTGCCTGCCTGGTGGGTCCTGCACAAGGAACAGGCAACACTTCTGAAAATGCTACCTTAGAAGTGTGAGACTTCAATCCTCTTCCTAACAACCTGAATTTGGCTTCCAGAACTGATGCTTTGTCTTCCCAATGAGTACCATGACAACCGGCTCCTTCCCAGTTCTCTCTAACAAACAATCTAGATGTAGCTGTACAGTCTACACCTAAAAATGTCCAACAAAGGAGAGTGCACCACCTGCCAAGATAATCCATTGTACTGTTGAACAAGTCTCATTACCAGGGCCATTTTCTTAGTTGAAATCTCTTTGTTGTAATTTGAATTCATTGATCCAGCTGATAACTCTTCAGATATTTGAAAATGGCTATCATTTTACCTCTCGAGCTTCTCATATCCAGATGAAGAGTACCCAACTCCATAATCCCCTCTATGAACTATCTTCCTTTATAAAGTTTCAGTTTGCTGACAAAGGACCTGAACAGTGGTGGTGGTGGTGGGGATACAACACAAACTGTTCATGATTAGTTAAATTGGGACATCTGTCCATATGCCTTCGACTACAATAAGCTGTCCAGAAGAAGCACATTAGCTAATCCTTCACAGGGACCAGAAAAGTGGCATCATAAGCCTGGCATCAAGGAAAGGATGCTTGTGGAAAGCACTGGCAGTAGCAAGAGAAGCAGAAATCTGGGATTTTATGAGATCTCGGCATGGGAAATGGACTTTGACTCACTGATTTCAACTCCTTCGTTGCAGAAGTTGCAAATAAATCAAGCTGAAATGATTCATTCTACTTGCAAATGTTCCTGTTCTTATTTTCCTATAATCATCACTTTTCTGTGGTTGAACCAGTAGCTTCTGTGTAAATCTGATAATTTTAAGACACATTGAATGGGAAAGGGGAGTTAAGCAATGCTAGAAGGGTTTCTTCTGATTTTATTTGTATATTTGTTTATATGTTTGCTCATTTGTGTGAGCTAGAAACTAATCATATGAGACAGAAACCATTCTGGTTTGTTCAAACAAAATCCAAGATGAGTATGATTTTGGGTGTCCAGCAGTAGCAACATTTCATGACGCTCCAAGACCTATGAAATCCCGAAAAGAGTCAGAGAACTTAGCTCCTAACTGCTTTATTTTTAGTTCTTAAACTAAGAACTCTAGATTTCCCTCATTTGTTAGTTCTGAAAGGATGAATGGCTGCATTTAATGAGGTCATTCTCCATCTGTGACTCATGTCTTGTTTATTCCCTTGGTGTTTTGCCATTTTGCAAACTAATGTTTGTACTTAAAGGTATTTTTGCAAATCTTCTTCCTTTAAAAGGTTGTGTTGGAGGAGGGGGGAGGAAATCACTTGGCACGAGAGTTCAGACTGTGTGATGAATATTTTAGTAGTTAAACATCCAGTGAGGGAGAAAAGACTTGGGGGTTAATGTAACAAATAAATCTCTTTGTGGTTTTTAATGTGCAAAAATGGACATGGTGGGTTTTAAAACTTTCCACAAGTGCTTAGATCTTTACTGTCACCCTCTCGGTATTTGTTGGCACTAATGCTTGCCATAACTTTTTAAAAAGAGAGACTACAGGCAGGCAACATTAAAAACTTTTTTCTTTTCTTCTTTAATAAACTTTAGCGATGAGTTCATAATCCAGGCATTCTGAGAAGGTGGCATGAAACGAATAAATAACAGTGAGGAGTTTGACCCAATAAGATATCTTTTTCTATAAAAGAAATAAGAAAATCACATGCCACAAAGTTTTTAATGCAATTAAAATTGATGCTAAATTCTGTTGAAATCCATGGTACGCAAAAGTGCTTCACTGAGGGGGTCTTCCAGAGGCAGATTTTTTGTGCCCTGTTTAGTACCAGGTTCTGCACTGATGTCACTTGAAATTTACCCAAATTTAAAAAAAAAAAATGTAATTGTGACTCTCCCCCCCCCCCCCCAAGAAAAACCAAATGGGGGTATGCTTTTTTATCCCTAAAAAAAATTATTTTTTGGTACCATTTGGTACCGGCAGAGGAACTAGAACGTAGTGCTTTGGCATATCCTAAGCACGAGCTCTAAATCAAAAGCCAACAAAGCTCATAGAAGCACACCATGGCAATCGATAATGGGAGATGTTTGCTAGTCACTGGCAAAAGTGAAGTGGACAGGGCCATATATTCTCAAGTTCCGCGCGTGATGCTGAAGCACTTGAGTGCCAGGCAGTAAATAGGATAGGAGTCCCAATAAATGCTAATCAAGGCAAAAAGGAGTTGAGCCGTGTGGCCGACACAAAACACAATTGCAAAAATAGGTTACAGGCGATACCTTCATAGGCCACTATTAAAAATAAAAAAGGAACATTGCAAGTTTTCGAGTGCAGTCAATCACCCTTCTTCAAAGCAGGTCCCAGAAGTTCAGACATGGTGAAAGATGCTGGGAGCTTTCACTATGAATCCACACCAAAACAAGGAGGCAGAATAACGTGCCATCTCTAAGATCCCTTATATGAATCTAATCTAAACTCTGAAAATTCTCAGATATGCTGGTACCAGATAGATAGATAGATAGATAGATAGATAGATAGATAGATAGATAGATAGATAGATAGATAGATAGATAGATAGATAGATAGATAGATAGATAGACAGACAGACAGACAGGAGTTAAGGGAGGGGAGGGAAAATGATGTGGCCTTCTAGCTTCTCTCTGTCTCTCTCACCCAAAAAAACCCACTCTGGAAGTAGGTTTCTGAGATATGCCTGGCATCTAATCACCCCATGAGGCTGGTCCCTGATTAGACTAGTGAACGGTGGTCTCTCCCAGGCTTATCTTGTATGCAGTAGTATCTAGAGTGTGTTCCCACTAGCCAAAGGTCTTAAGGGCTTTCAGACTTGGTTAAGAGGTGGTTCATCTCCATTAGCTTCATTGGGAACACCACATCCATCATGATATCTGACTAACTGGTCACCCGAGCACCCAGTTCAGAAGAACTCTGTGGCTTTAATATGTTTCAAATAGTTTTAAGATGGCCCTTAGTGGATCTGCCTAAAGCCCTGAACAGATGTTTAAGATTAAGATTAAATGTTGGATTAATGGCAAGAAAGTGATCTTGAAAGCAGGAGGGGGCCAGCGATGGGTTTGTCGTATAACTGGCACCTTATGTAATACCACTCGATGTTGTACTTTGTTCAGGATCAATAACATATAATGGGGAGGAGAGAAAGATGAAATTATGGCCATAAGATGTGGGAAATGGAATCTGATCACCCCAACTGTTATATAGGGCTCATTTTGTATTCATTTCACATTTCAAATGACTTCGGCTCGTGACGGTCCCATTCTTGTAAATGGAGTTGCAGTTTTGTTTTTTTTTTTTTGGTACATGAGATAATTGAGAATGGCTTTTGATCCCTGGCTGTTCTCATTATGTGTCTCCCTTAAGAAAGAGAGATTGGAAATAATCTTGCTTTAAACCAAGCGGCTTTAATCACCCAGGACACAGAGCACCAAAAACTGCACACAGAGAGGTGGGGGTGGGTGGGACGAAAAGCAGATATGAGAATCCTCTAATCTTGGGTTTAGTTGTAATGAAATTGTCCAGGATAAGGAGGAAACAGATGGATCCTGATTAATTTCTCACTGGAGAAAGCTGGTGTGTGTGTGTGTCGGGGGGAGGGTTTAAGAGAGCCAACCACAAAACTCAACATCCAAGTAGCATCAACAAGTGGGGTGTATATCCAAATCAAAGCAAACACTGCTGCGCTCCTTTGCCATATTTCATGCGGAGCTCAGATACTTAACTCCCATGTGTGACTATACTTATCCTTTGCATTTACTCATTAATTAAACATCCAGACACAGGCAGGCCTAAATCTTTTCCGGCGTCCTTTCCCCAGCTGTTTGTCAAAGCTGAACTTTAATAAACTGAATGGAAAACTGAGTGCTCTCTTTCCTCCAACCCTGTGCCCACCTTGCTGTGGTGTGGTTCATTATTTATTGCTACTCAAACATGATCAAGAAGAAAAATGGCTCCCCCATCAAAAATGAACAACTCGGTTCTCCTCCCTGGTTTGTTTGATAAACAATGGCCCAGGCAGCCTTTTAACAAAGAGAGTAAAATCAGGTCGAACTAGCCCGATGGCGTTGGGGAATCAGACACAACATGGGTACTTCCGGCTATCTTCCATGTACTTGTGAGAATGCAAAGGGGAAAGATGACATTTATCAAAATTAAAGTGTATCTCAGGGTGTAGCTCTCTTGTTAGTTGTGTCACTCTTTTAGTCCAATACTGGAATTTCAACACAGCCGGGAACTGCAGGGCTCTCCTAGTGATGATTCTGGGTACTAAATCTCAGCTATACTGCCCCTGTGGGTACAACCATCAAATATATGGATCTACAAGGGACACCAGTGTTTTGTAAGCTGCATTGACCCATCTTTTGCTAGTCATGTTGAGCTACTGAAAGAGAGCATTCCTCATTCCTCAGTGAATTGGAGGTGGTGTACAAAAACAAAACAAAAATACAAATCATTAAATAACACAACACACACACACAGCCATAAGGGGAACAGTATTAAAACGACAAAGAGGTGAGCCTTTATCCTAGTGCAACAGGTGTATTTTCACCCCAAATGCCTTGAAAAGGGATGGTGCCCTAACAGCTCTCTCGCACATGGTAGGAGTCACCACAGAAAAGGTTTTGCTCTTGGTATCTGCTAATCATACCTTAGAAGGATAAGGACTGTGAACCAAAACATCAACAATGAGCAGATCCTAGGCAGAACAATATACAGAAGAAGACGATAGGTGCTTTTACATGACCCCTAAGATCCACTGGCAACTTAAATTCAGACCAGAGATCTTGGGGGTTTGTCGCTCTTCCTGTGTTCCCACCCCTCCACACTCCATTGTTCCTGTCTGCGTGAGGGGAGGGAGGAAAAAAGGGAGAAAAATGCAGGCTCACCTCTGTCTGCTGGTCGAAGCAGCCCCAAGCAGCCCCGTAGTGATTCCTGTCTCTTAAAGGGGCGGTGGGGACAAAAAAACAAACAGAAGGCTAGGAAGCCAAGCTACAATCCGGATCGGAAGATTTTTTACCTCCTGGCGGCCAGGTACTTGAAAAGTGCACTGGGACGTACTTAGGTGGGCATGGTCGTACTTAATTTTTTTAAAAGTCCAGAGCTGGTGGGAAAACATTTTTAAGCTCCGGATCTGGGAGCCCTTTGCCTCGGATTTTAGGGGTCGTGCAAAAGTGCCCTATGTTGAAGGTACCCAGATTTCCTGTCAACGAGGCATGGGGAACATGTCTCCTTTCACTGCTGCTGAAAGGCAGTTCCTATCATTAGTCACCACTGGCTGTGCTGCTAACGCCTGATGGGATGCAAAGTGCAGCAACATCTGGAGAGCCACACCTTCTCCACACACCCCTGCTGTTAGGTCTACACATCACTGAGAAAAATCTATAACCAACTTATCTCATAGTGAAGTTAGGAAAATCCAGGCCAAGAAAGCAAAGTGTTCTGCTTATATACCACCCCATACCACTACAAGTAGTCTCTGGGTAGTTTACAATTTTTTAATTACAGTGTGCAGGCTACACATTGCCCCCCCACCAGCAAGCTGGGTACTCATTTTACCGACCTCGGAAGGATGGAAGGCTGAGTGAACCTTGAGCCTGCTACCTGGAATTGAACCCAGGTCGTGAACACAGTTTTACCTGCAGTACAGGCATTTAAACCACTGCGCCACGAGGCTCAAGAAAGATGTATTTGGAGCTTTTTGTTATAGGAGAACATATATTACCATACCAGTCCGCCCCAAAAGTGCTGGTTTCAACGTAACATTAATATTTGCCTTGCCATAAGAAAAACATTCTTAAAATTGGGGTGGGGGGAGCCTCAAAACTGCTTTTTAAGAGTGATATATTTCTTTTTTTAATATTTTATTTAGATTAGAATTTCGATTAATATACAAGCATTACAGATTTTCACAGCATATCATTATCATATAATATAACTGTTAGAAAGTTACAGATAAAAAAGAGATGAATAGAACAAAGTAATAAAGAAAGAGGAACAGAGAAAAAAAGATCACATAATTGCATAATTATGTAAATTATTGGAGGTTAATTCCTTCTGCATTTTAATCCTTGATTACATATTAGACTTGTATTTATACTTTAAATCTTTCTTTATGATTAAGCTTTAACCATTCATAGAATAAATCCCAAATTTTTGCAAATTTACTTTCGTCTTTGTTTTTTACGATCATTGTCAATTTGTTCATTTCAGCACATTCTAATATTCTTGCGATAATCTCTTTGTCTGTTGGTGTTGTTTTGCCTTTCCATTTTTGCGCCCGTGCTAATCTGGCCGCAGTTGTTATGTGTACCACTAAGTAATACATTTCCTTTTTTAGGTTGCCAGACATCATGCCTAGCAAGTAAGATTCCGGAGAGAACTCTACATTCTGATGTAGAATTTGGGTTAGCCATTTATGG